>JACEFZ010019960.1:0-52500 GCA_014155875.1 Cepaea nemoralis | reverse complement strand
GATTGCCTTTCAGGACAGTTATGGAAACCAGTTGTGGTTAGATGTTATCATTATAATGGCAAATTTATGGAAACCCATCATGCCATGTTCTATTAGATTTGCAGCGGGACCGCGAGAGATATCATCAACTAATTAATCCTGTTATATATAATATGTTTATGGGGTGAAAATGGATACAGAGAAAACTACAGACATGATCATATGGACATAGACAAGATAATCACTATAATGGTGACATTACTTGTCGCAAATGGTATTACCCGTAGACCAACGTGGAGGCTTGAAATTGCATATAAAAGATTTCTAGGCAGTCGGAAATGGAAAGAGGAGGCAGTAATTTGACGCTGCTTTGGTAATATTTTCAGGAAATCGAAAGCTACGCACAAGAGAATATGCATATCACACGTTTCTAACTGTGGGGCAAACGCATATATATATATATATATATATATATATATATATATATATATATATATATATATATATATATATATATATATATATATATATATATATATATGGAACGGAAAGAAGAAATGTCACGAAAGCCGTTTAGTATAGGGCAGAGATGCAAAAATGTAAGAATTTAAGATAGGGAACATCTGTTGGATCTTTTCCCCAGGACAAGTTGCTGTCTTAGGAAACGAGCAGGCGGATAGATTGGCTGGGTCTGCACCGATTAGTGGTATATTGCAAATTTGTGTTTAAAATGTGTTCCGGACAATATACATATTTATTTCTGGAACAGTCTGAGAACGGAAAAACAACGAGTGATAGGCAGACTGGGAAAAGAAT
Source organism: Cepaea nemoralis (assembly GCA_014155875.1). NCBI lineage: Eukaryota > Metazoa > Mollusca > Gastropoda > Stylommatophora > Helicidae > Cepaea > Cepaea nemoralis. The sequence continues at coordinate 51,705 of JACEFZ010019960.1, read as the reverse complement.
AAGGAAGAAGTGTTGATGAGAAAAGAGTAGACGAGCAGTATTAGTAGTACAGCATCAGCCGCGACAGCAGTAGCAGCAGAAGAAGAGGAGGAGGGGGAAGAAGACGAAAACAAGGAGGACGACTATGGGGATGGGGGGGGGGGGGCAGACGAACAATAAAAAGAAGAAAATGATGATGATGATGATGATGATGATGATGATGATGATGATGATGATGATGATGATGATGATGATGATGATGATGGTGAGGGAGGAGGGGGTGTTTGCGAAGAAGAAGAAGAAGAAGAAGAAGAAGAAGAAGAAGAAGAAGAAGAAGAAGAAGAAGAAGAAGAAGAAGAAGAAGAAGAAGAAGAAGAAGAAGAAGAAGAAGAAGTATTGCAGAGTGACTAGACTCGACAGCAACGGAAGACATGAAGGCAAACCACCGATGTCTATGAATATCAGTTTAATTGAAGAAGTTTCTATAATATAAACATGTAGACAGCCATTACAAAAGCATGTGTTGTTGGTTCGGCCGCTGAGTTGTTATTAAACCCTTGTTTATTCCTACGTCAGCACGTGAGCGTCCCCAAATCCCTCACTACCGTGCTCCTTCGTGCTATACCCATCTCTTTCCCCTTGCACAGCGTGCGCGCCATCTAACTAAACCCCGTATAACAGCATACACTGTTATAGAAGAAGAAGAAGAAGAAGAAGAAGAAGAAGAAGAAGAAGAAGAAGAAGAAGAAGAAGAAGAAGAAGAAGAAGAAGAAGAAGAAGAAGAAGAAGAAGAAGAAGAAGAAGAAGAAGAAGAAGAAGAAAAGAAGAAGAAGAAGAAGAAGAAGAAGAAGAAGAAGAAGAAGAAGAAGAAGAAGAAGAAGAAGAAGAAGAAGAAGAAGAAGAAGAAGAACTAGAAGAAGGATGAGGAGGAGGAGGGGGAGAAGGAGGAGGAGAAGGAGGAGGAGAAGAAGAAGTAAGAGGTGGAGAAGAAGAGGAAGGAATGAGGATGATAAGGAGGAGGAGAAGTGGGATAATGAAGAGGAGGTCGAGGCGGAAGGATGAAGAAGAAGGAGAGCATGAGGAGAAATAAAAATGAAGTGTTAGACACCATAAAAAGTTTTTTAGTACTTCTTTAGAAAAATGCGTCTACTTGTGACAAACGCCCCCGGTCACTAAGACATAATCCGGCAATGACGCGAACTGAACAGAGGAAACAACTGGTTAGATCATGCCCTGAATATTTATCCGACTTGTTAATTCAGTACTCGATAGAGTTGAATACTGGCGAGGAGACGAGGACTCGGGGACAGTGGGGCATTGTGACAACTGATCTTCTATCGTCTGCGTGTGTACTTTATCTCCAACTTGCGTATAGGGAGGGCCCCTACCAGCGGAGACCAAGGGATCAGAGCTTCTTATATCTATCTCAGGTTCACAAGGTGAGTGTTCGATCCCAGCATGCAGTCTGGAGTGATTCCAAGAAGACAGTACACAGACAAATAGATTTGTTACGAAAGATTCATGCCAGGACAGGTGGTGTAATAGGGCCATGGTATAGTGTAGGCATGAAGGCACGGAGTGGTGGTCAGTCTGTGGTGTGATAGGGCCATGGTATAGTGTAGGCATGAATGCACGGAGTGGTGGTCAGTGTGTAGTGTGATAGGGTCATGGTATAGAGTAGGCATGAATGCACGGAGTGGTGGTCAGTGTGTAGTGTGATAGGGTTGGTATAGTGTAGGCATGAAGGCACGGAGTGGTGGTCAGTCTGTAGTGTGATAATGCCATGGTATAATGTAGGCATGAAGGCATGGAGTGGTGGTCAGTCTGTGGTGTTATAGGGCCATGGTATAGTGTAGGCATGAAGGCACGGAGTGGTGGTCAGTCTGTAGTGTGTTAGGGCCATGGTATAGTGCAGGCATGAAGGCACGGAGTGGTGGTCAGTCTGTAGGGTGATAGGGCCATGGTATGATGTAGGCATGAATGCACGGAGTGGTTATCAGTCTGTGGTGTGATAGCTGGTATAGTGTAGGCATGAAGGCACGGAGTGGTGGTCAGTCTGTAGTGTGATAGGGCTGGTATAGTGTAGGCATAAAGGCACGGAGTGGTGGTCAGTCTGTGGTGTGATAGGGCCATGGCATAGTGTAGGCATGAATGCACGGGGTGGTGGTCAGTCTGTAGTGTGATATGGCTGGTATAGTGTAGGGATGAAGGCACGGAGGGGTGGTCAGTCTGTAGTGTGATAGGGCTGGTATAGTGTAGGCATGAAGGCACGGAGTGGTGGTCAGTCTGTGGTGTGATAAGGCAATGGTATAGTGTAGGCATGAAGGCACGGAGTGGTGGTCAGTCTGTGGTGTGATAGGGCAATGGTATAGTGTAGGGATGAAGGCACGGAGGGGTGGTCAGTCTGTGGTGTGATAGGGCTGGTATAGTGTAGGCATGAAGGCACGGAGTGGTGGTCAGTCTGTGGTGTGATAGCTGGTATAGTGTAGGCATGAAGGCACGGAGTGGTGATCAGTATATGGTGTGATAGGGCTGGTATAGTGTAGGCATGAAGGCACGGAGTGGTGGTCAGTATGTGGTGTGATAGGGCTGGTATAGTGTAGGCATGAATGCACGGAGTGGTGGTCAGTCTGAGTTGTGATAGCTGGTATAGTGTAGGCATGAAGGCACGGAGTGGTGGTCAGTCTGTAGTGTGATAGGGCTGGTATAGTGTATGCATAAAGGCACGGAGTGGTGGTCAGTCTGTGGTGTGATAGGGCCATGGCATAGTGTAGGCATGAATGCACGGAGTGGTGGTCAGTCTGCAGTGTGATATGGCTGGTATAGTGTAGGGATGAAGGCACGGAGGGGTGGTCAGTCTGTAGTGTGATAGGGCTGGTATAGTGTAGGCATGAAGGCACGGAGTGGTGGTCAGTCTGTGGTGTGATAAGGCAATGGTATAGTGTAGGCATGAAGGCACGGAGAGGTGGTCAGTCTGTGGTGTGATAGGGCTGGTATAGTGTAGGCATGAAGGCACGGAGTGGTGGTCAGTATGTGGTGTGATAGGGCTGGTATAGTGTAGGCATGAAGGCACGGAGTGGTGGTCAGTGTGTAGTATAATAGTGCCACGGTATAGTGTAGGCATGAATGCACGGAGTGGTGGTCAATCTCTAGTGTGATAGGTCTGGTATAGTGTAGGCATGATGGCACGGAGTGGTGGTCAGTGCGTAGTGTAATAGTGCCACGGTATAGTGTAGGCATGAATGCACGGAGTGGTGGTCAGTCTGTAGTGTAATAGTGCCATGGTATAGTGTAGGCATGAAGGCACGGAAGGGTGGCTCGCCAGTCTTGTCTTCTTTTGGCAGGTGACGAGCGCTGGCGTCAAACTTGGCTCTGACCGTGTGCATGACATTATCAGTGCAGTGACTACACTAACAGACGGGCGGGAGGGCGGGCGGACCGACAGGCGGGCGGATCGATCGATCGATCGTTTGAGACAGACAGACAGACAGACAGACAGACAGACAGACAGACAGACAGACAGACAAACGGATGGACGGACTGACCGACGGCGAGCGTGCGTCCGGGAGGGCGGGTGTGTGGGGCACGCGAGGACGGAAGGACGGACATAACGACAGACAGACAGACAGACAGACAGACCGACCGACCGACCGACCGACCGACCGACAACAGACAGACAGACAGACAGACAGACAGACAGACAGACAGACAGACAGACAGACAGACAGACAGACAGACAGATAGATAGATAGATAGATAGATAGATAGATAGATAGATAGATAGATAGATAGATAGATAGATAGATAGATAGATAGATAGATAGATAGATAGATAGATAGATAGATAGATAGATAGATAGATAGATAGATAGATAGATAGATAGTTAAGAATGTCAAACGTGCGAGAGGGAGAAAGAGAGTGGAACAGAAATACGCGGACAAAAACAGGAAGACAAAAACTAAGGAAACACAAAAACCCAGGACTTGACGCCAAAAGCGAACACTCAGTAAGACCTGGGCAGGAAATTATTCTAATGACAACTCAAAGGACTTGTTTGCCGGCATCCAAATGGCCCATCTGCTACACAAGGCGGGCTGAGATGTCCAGCTCTCTAATGGAGATGCCGTGACCTACAAATCAAAGCCGGTATTTAGGGCCTAAGGGTCGGCGCGAGTCCAGGGTCGATGGGGCTTTTAGGCGTTCCCGTAAAATATGTAAAACTGGCAGTTTGGATTCGGTGTTGGGTCAAACTCCTTCTCCAACGATGGGGTTTTCCTTTGGGGTTGGGTATGTAATGAGATGTCGTGAAGGACATGCACGTTGATAGACAGACACAAAGATAGACAGACATACTGATAGATAGACACACACATAGGCAGACAGACATGGAGAAACAGACAACAAAGTCGAAATCGTGGATTGATCGACGGACAGAAAGTTGAACATACGAACAGACAGTTAAAAAGACTAGCTAGTCAGTCAGATAGACAAACAGGGAGACAGATGGACGAACGGAAGGCGGACGGATTGACGGAGATAGATATCTAGAAAGACAAACAGATAAACCGACAGATACAGTCAGAAAGCAAGACAGACACGCAAGCTGGCAGAGATGGGTATCTAGTTGGTCATGCCTAGAAATACATTTGTTCCAGCAGTAAGATGCTATCGTAAATTTGATTGAATGAACGAGTGATTGACTGAGCGAGTTAATAATTTATTGATTAAAAGGCAATGCTGAGAAAAAAGGCGTGATTGATTTGAAGAATAATATTAGGAAACAGATAATGCTACAAGAAAAGTAGTGATCGATGTGAAGGATAATATTTCTAAACAGACAATGCTACATAAAAAGCCGTGACTGATTTGACTGATACTATTACGAAACAGACAATGCTAGAAGAAATTCCGGCATCGATTTGACTGATACAGTAACGAAACAGACAATGCAAGACGAAAAGCCATTACTGATTTGACTGATAATATTACGAAACAGACAATCTTCTTCAGCTTTCCGAGCCATTGAGGTTCTTTGCTGCAAATACAATCCGTCTCCATTCGTCTCTCTGGTGGACCTTCTCTTGCCAGTCGTTGATTCCAAGTGCTTGTAGGTCTGTACATGTATTATCTCTCCACCGTCTTCTTGGTCTACCTCGGGGTCTACGGTCATTTATTTCCTGAGTGTAAGCGAGTTTTGTTTCCCTATTATCTTCCATTCTATCTTGTTGTATCTATAAATAACAGACCGGAAGAACAGCATTATGTGTTCGTGTGTCGAGTAAGACCATAGTCTACTCTTGCAAAAGATAGTTGCTGAAGACGGAGGCAGCCAGCCAGGAGGCGCACCACAGAAATCAGGCTGCCACGCAATAACGCCGTGAATTATGTCGATAACTGCTACATGTTATGGTGCTCGCCCTGCTCTGGTCCCACAGACAGGTGCAGTGCCGGGCCTTATGCCTTGGTGTAACAATCGACGACAGGCTGACATGGAGAAAACACATCAAAAAAGCAGTAGCAAAAGCCAGAAGGAAAATTGCCATCCTGAGAAAGCTAACTGGAACCACTTGGGGAGCCAGTGGGAAAATACTTAGCAAAGTTTATCAACAGAGCATACAACCACACTTGGAATACGGGTCAACTGCATGGTGTTCAGCATCAAAAACTACATTGCAGGAGCTGGACAAGGTGCAAAATCAAGCTCTTAGAGTCATCACAGGAGGGATGAGATCAACCCCTATAGTAGCAATGGAGAAAATGGGGAGGACACAAGCTTTAAGAGAACGCAGAGATACAAAAACACTCATACAAGCAGAAAAGTTTCTCAGTTTGCCAGGCCACCCTATGAAGAACCGATTTGAAAACTTAGCTATGGGGCGGTTGAAAAGAAGTAGTTTCATCCACCAGGCCAAACAACTCTGCAGAGAAACCATCGATCTTCCCACAGTTGGTATCCCCCTGACAACCATTCCAGAGCCAACTCCGTGGAAAGATGAACATAGAATATCGCTACAAATCCAGTCAAAAGTGAGAGGAATATTTGTCAAGGAAGAACAGAACAGTGTACAGCGCAGAACAGCCACTCTCAGCTTCCTTGATGATGAATACCCACAGGACCTATGGATCCGAGTTTACACAGATGGGTCAGCATAAAATGCTGTTCGAAATGGAGGAGCAGGAGTGTACATAGAATACCCAAATAATACTAGAGACACGGCCAGAATTCCAACAGGAAAGTATTGCCATAACTATGATGCTGAAATTGAGGCAATCAAGATAGCCACAGAGAAATTACAAAATACCAGCCATGGTACACAACCTGTGGTGATATTGACAGATGCAAAATCCGTAATAGAGTCGCTCCTGTCTGGGAAATTGCCAGTTCTGAGGACACTACTTTCTGAACTTAGCAGTCAGCGTAAGATCACCATACAGTGGATACCATCCCACTGTGGAGTCCCCGGAAACGACCGAGCTGATCGATTGGCTAAGGAAGGAGCATGTGCCTATTACATACCACCAAAAGAAAAGAATGATCAAATCAGTCAGAAGGCCACCAAACCTTACTCAAGACGACTACCACGTTATGGACAGACTAGAACAGGTCATTCTTCTGCGCCTCAGAACAGGACACAATAGATTACGCAACCACATGTATACAAAATTCAAGATTGGTGACTCAGCCATGTGCACATGTGGTCTGGCGTCGCAGACAGCAGAGCACATACTCCAGGATTGCCCAAACTACAACATATCCAGGCGAACCTTCTGGCCTAGAGAGACAACAGTGGAAGATAAACTCTATGGACCGCTGAATGAACTAAAAAAGACTGTTGGATTCATACGAAAGACGACATTGTAGTTATAAGCATATTTCAGGCGAACGAAAGAAGAAGAAGAATCTTCCATTCTTTCTATATGCCCCAGCCATTGTAGTATATTGCCTTCATGATACCAGTGATTAGCGGGGACTTAAACAGATCATAAATGTCTTTGTTACTTCTTCTTTTCAACTCTCCACTTTGTGTATCCCTAATGGGTCCAAAGATGCGTCTTAAAATTTTGTTCTCAAAGGTTTGTAACAAGGCTTCGTCTCCTTTCGTTGTACTCCAGGTTTCAGAGTTATACAGCACAACTGGTCTAATCAGTGTTTTGTATATTGTGATTTTGGTGTTATGAGATAGCGCCTTTGATTTTAGTTGATGTTGTAGTGCATAGTATATCTTATTTCCAGAGTTGATTCTAGTTTGTATTTCTTCCCTTATGATGTTGGAGCAGTTGAAGATTGTACCCAGGTATTTGTGTTTCCGTTCTTTTAATGGTCATATTATTTATTTGTATGTGGCCAGAGTTTTTAGCCATTCCGTCTCTTGAAATTACCATATATTCTGTCTTGTCTTGGTTGATAACCAGCCCCATCTGTTGGGCTTTTTCCTTTAAGTGAGTCAATATTTCCAATGTCTTTTGTTCATTTTGCCCTATAATATCTATATCATCTGCATAACCAAGCAGCTTGGATGTTCCTCCAATATCACATTCCTCCTTTATCTTCCTTACAACTTTCTCTAGAGCCAGATTGAAGAGTAGCGGCGATAGTGCATCACCCTGTTTCAAGCCAGATGTTATTTGGAAGGGGTCTGATTTCCTGCCTTTATATGTTACTATATTATAAGTATCTTCCATGCATAGTCTGGTCATGCTGATTAACTTCCTTGGTATTCTAAATTCCTGCATAGCATTCCATAGACTATTCCTATGGACACTATCATAAGCCTTTTTAAAATCCACAAAAATGTTATGGAGATCTCTTTTATATTCCCAATGTTTCTCGGCTATTTGTCGTAAGATAAATATCTGATCTATTGTTGATCTGTTTTGTCTAAAACCCGCCTGGTAGTCACCTAATATGTCTTCTGAATATGGTTTTAGTCTATTTAGTAATACTACGGATAGTATCTTATAGCTTGTGGACAGTAGTGATATTCCTCTATAATTTCCACATTGGAACTTGTACGAAACAGACAATGCTAGAAGAAAATCAGTCATCGATTTGACTTTTAAAATAACCACACAGACAATGCTAGAAGAAAAGCCATAACTGATTTGACTGATAAAGTTACGAAACAATATGTTGCATCTTTAGACAGACAGCAGCAGTTGAACCGGAAACCTTTCACGATCTGGACACCAACCAAGACATCGACCAGCCGGCTGCCCTTGTCAATTCCTTTTTTTTAAAATCAGGTTTAGGGTCCTAAGTGCTTCTGTCTTTTGGACGTTTTTTTTTCTTTTTCTGTCTGTGCCTTGCCACGCAAAGAAAACTTTCATAGACACTAAAAGTGCGGGGAAAGTGCAATTATCACGGCAAAAGCTTTCGCTGTAAATTGTTTTGTCTTGAAACTTCAGCAATTGTTTCCTTGTTTCATCTTGATCCTTCTCAAGAGTGCATTTACACGATTATCATGTGCCATGCCAACTGGCGTGGACGTTCATGTCTCTACAGGGATCTCGGCTCTTTGTGTTCTGGAACAATTTTAATCATCTTTGTCATTAGTGAAGTGGTTAGTGCCTCCTGCCTAGCGCTCCAAGGGTCGTGCGTTCGATTCAGCTCTACGTCCATCGGTTCACGAGTGTAATTTTCTCGGAGACTCCTGGGGGTCGCCGCTGGAGCTACGGAGTTCGTACTTTTCGCGAAGCTTTCGGTATCATGCCAATCGGATAAAGACCGAGCGATATGGGATAAAACCAGATGAATGAAGTCGGTCTTATGGCTTTTGAAACATTTTACTACCGTCTGACATCATCCGGCATCATTTATCTTGTTCTTCCATTTGCTGCCTCACCACCGATCTTTCTAGTTGTTAGACGTTCTGCAATGTCTCTATGTGAGCAACTAGGGTAAGAAGTCACCGATTATGGTCGTCACTAGAAAGAAGGAAATACCGAAATGTAATATACAAGTAAATGGGAATATTTTTAAACAAGTGAATCGCTACAATAATATCTTTGTCATACGGTAGCTCACTCATATCTGACTAACACCTGACTTATGGTACATTCTAAATAATATAAAATAATAAACGAAGTAATGCAGCTTTACAGAACACAATTACGGTAAACAGGATATTGGGGCGACCTATCTTCATCAGCAAATAAATACACAAAATACAACATATAAACACGGGACAGACACTACAGTGACTACAATAAATCAAAATAAGTGAGTGACAAGAATGGATAGATGACAAACATCAAAAGAGTAAACAAAATAATGAACAAAATGTGCAACTTAAAGTGCTGACTTCTCGTCCTTGCCGTAAGTTACAAGTACATCGGAGTGGGTTCGCCTAATGGCGAGGGACACTGGTAATACTGAATGGTAGACAACACGGGGAAAAAACTCACTCCAGCGTGGACTATGCTCGAATTCAGAGCGAGCAAACAAAATCACTTAAATACAGAATATGAAATTAGCACTCAAACAAATGACGACGATCCTCGACAAATATGATCGTTTTCAAACAATGGATTATGGCTTTTGCCAATTACAAATTAGATTTTAATAGATTTTTAGATTAGAATAAGTCTGTGATTGCATCTTGTATATGTGGGTGCGTATGTGCGTGCGCGCTGGAGCTCCATGTCAATAAATCAGCCAGCCTTTTGTTTAAAATAAAATAGTTAATCCAGCTGTCTGGGAGGGATTTATTCGGCGGGTCGATGCTGTGGGGACATTAGTTAGCGATCCTAATGACGTCAGGGAATGTTTGTGACTGGCAAGAGGATATCAGCGTGTTTGATTATGTCTCAGTGATTGGCGTGGCAGGGCGTTTGTCTCATATGTTATGTTGTCGGGGTCGGGTTGTCGGTGTCGGGTTGGCAGAGCATCTGTCTCACATGTTATGTTGTCAGGGTTGGGTTGGCAGGGCATCTGTCTCACATGTCATTTTGTCTGAGGGTCGGGTTTGCAGGGCATCTGTCTCTCTTGTCATTTTGTCTGAGTGTCGGGTTGGCAGGGTATCTGTCTCACATGTTGTGTTGTCGGGTTGGCAGGGCATCTGTTTCACATGTTATGTTGTCGGGATCGCGTTGGCAGGGTGTTTGTCTCACATGTTTTGTTGTCGGGGTCGGGTTGGCAGAGCATTTGTCTCATACGCCATGTTGTCGGGGTCGGGTTGGCAGAGCGTTTGTCTCATACGTTATGTTGTCGGGGTCGGGTTGGCAGGGCATCTGCCCCACATGTCATGTTGTTGGGGTCGGTTTGGCAGGGCAAATGTCTCCAATGTTATGTTGTCGGGATCGGGTGGGCAGGACATCCGTCTCACATGTTATGTTGTCAGGTTGGCAGGGCATCTGTGTTACATGTTATGTTGTCGGGGTCGGGTTGGCAGGGCATCTGTCTCACATGTCATGTTTTCGGGGGTCGGGTTGGCAGGACATATGTCTCACATGTTATGTTGTCAGGTTGGCAGGGCATCTGTCTCACATGTTGTGTTGTCAGGTTGGCAGGGCATCTGTCTCACATGTTGTGTTGTCAGGTTGGCAGGGCATCTGTCTCACATGTTGTGTTGTCAGGTTGGCAGGGCATCTGTCTCACATGTTGTGTTGTCAGGTTGGCAGGGCATGTGTCTCACATGTTGTGTTGTCAGGTTGGCAGAGCATCTGTCTCACATGTTGTGTTGTCAGGTTGGTAGGGCATCTGTCTCACATGTTGTGTTGTCAGGTTGGCAGGGCATCTGTCTCACATGTTGTGTTGTCAGGTTGGCAGGGCATCTGTCTCACATGTCGTGTTATCGTGTTGGCAGTGCATCTGTCTCACATGTTATGTTGTTGCAGTCGACTTGGCGGAGCATATGTCTCACATGTTATGTTGTCGGGTCGGGTAGGTAGGGCGACTGCCTCACATGTGACACTGTCTCAGAGGTGGGTTGTCAAAGAGCTGTGTCATTTGTCACACTGTCTCATTGCCGGGCATCTGTCTAGTGTGTCACATTCGGCCACTGTTGGTTTGGTAGGACAGTTTCCTCACATGTCACATTGTCTCAGGGTCGAGTTGGCAGGACAGCTGTGTCACCTGTCACAGTCAGTCATTGTCAGGTTTGCAAGTCTTACATGTCACACTGTCTCAGTGTCGGGTTGGCGGGGCAGATTTATCACTTGTCACATGTAGCCAAGGTCGGGCTGGTAGCATCTGTCGGGCATGTCAGGTCTTAGTCAGACATGACTGAGTTACCGTATGACAGTACATGGTACTATCTGCTTTCTGTTAGTACCGAATATTGGGATGTCAGGTCTTAGATATGATTGAGCTACCGTATGACAGTAGACGGTATTACCTGCTTTCTTTTAGTGCCGAATGTCGGGCGGCGCTTACCAAACCGAATACTCCACATTGTGTTAACGGCTTCGGGCTAAGGAGCGCATTTGGGAGGGTACAAGCTTTACCCTGGTGCGAGGAAATGCAACCTAAAGACAAAATGTCATGGCAGGGCAGACCAGGCCCTAAACCTTGGTTGGCAACTGGTCTAGGATCAAAGCTCCAACAGGCTGACAGTTAGAGCATTACTTTTCTTATCCGGCAGCTTCTGCAGCTTGTTGTCTTGTTCCAAATGTAATTGTGTTACCTTTCCTCTAGAGTTATCTAGGCAGGTGAGAGAGGGATCATGCTGCATGGGCAACACATGGTTCTACAATTCAGCCCAGGCTTTGTGTTATGGAGAGGTATAACTCCACCCTTGACCACGTGTTCACATGCACCCATTGTGGACGAACATTTACAGTTCGAATTGGTCTGATCAGTCACATTCGCTACCGCCATGGGTTGTAGTTATTATGCCTTTCTTGAAGGACAATATAAAGAAGTATCTCGTCTGTCAAGAAGGCAGGTTGCCAATGAATGAGTGGTAGGGCATCTATCTTACATGTCACATTTAGTCAGAGTGGGGTTGGTAGGGCATCTGTGTGACATGACATATTTAGTCAGAATGGGGTCGGTAGGGCATCTGTGTTACATGTCATATTTATTCAGAGTGGGGTTGGTAGGGCATCTGTGTGACATGTCATATTTAGTCAGAGTGGGGTTGGTAGGGCATCTGTGTGACATGTCATATTTAGTGAGAGTGGGGTTGGTAGGGCATCTGTGTGACATGTCATATTTAGTGAGAGTGGGGTTGGTAGGGCATCTGTGTGACATGTCATATTTAGTGAGAGTGGGGTTGGTAGGGCATCTGTGTGACATGTCATATTTAGTCAGAGTGGGGTTGGTAGGGCATCTATGTGACATGTCATATTTAGTGAGAATTGGGTTGGTAGGGCATCTGTGTGACATGTCATATTTAGTCAGAGTGGGGTTGGTAGGGCATCTATGTGACATGTCATATTTAGTGAGAGTGGGGTTGGTAGGGCATCTGTGTGACATGTCATATTTAGTCAGAGTGGGGTTGGTAGGGCATCTATGTGACATGTCATATTTAGTGAGAGTGGGGTTGGTAGGGCATCTGTGTGACATGTCATATTTAGTCAGAGTGGGGTTGGTAGGGCATCTATGTGACATGTCATATTTAGTGAGAGTGGGGTTGGTAGGGCATCTGTGTGACATGTCATATTTAGTCAGAGTGGGGTTGTTAGGGCATCTATGTGACATGTCATATTTAGTGAGAGTGGGGTTGGTAGGGCATCTGTGTGACATGTCATATTTAGTCAGAGTGGGGTTGGTAGGGCATCTATGTGACATGTCATATTTAGTGAGAGTGGGGTTGGTAGGGCATCTGTGTGACATGTCATATTTAGTCAGAGTGGGGTTGGTAGGGCATCTATGTGACATGTCATATTTAGTGAGAGTGAGGTTGGTAGGGCATCTGCTTTGACTTAGCGTAGTCCATGCTATTGCTTCACGTGCACTTGGCTGATTTTTGCATGTTGATTAGCTTTCAACTATTACCAGTGCCCTTCGCCATCAGGCGAATCCACTCCGACTTCAGAGGTACTTATAATTTACGTCCCTAAGTCATGGACGAGAAGTCAACATTTTAGCCCAACGGACCGGTGTAGGGTTGAACTCGCTACCTCGTCATAAGAACACCGAAAGTTTAAAGGCGAGTGTTCTTAGCCATTAGGCCAAGCTGACCTACTTTCATATGTTTTACTAGTGATATCGTTAGTAATTCTGGAAAACTATAACCTTTAAATGGTTTTTCTATTGTCTTACATTCACTACCTTTGTTTTTATATTCTATTAGTGGCGCAATTTGTAGTTCTTTGGAACGTTCTATATTTACGTCTCCAATTGTCTTAGATCGATTGTGTTGTTTCACATATTTTATTAGTGCATCTATTCTAGTTCCCCAGAACTATTTTTTTTAAAGTGCATCCCGTTGTCTTAGGTTAACTCGGGAATTTCACATATTATGTTAGTGGATAAGTTGTAGTTCCCTAGAACTATCTATCTATACATTGTTTCCCGTTGAATTAAGTTCATTAAAATAATCGATCATGTGCCATGCCGGAAAGCGTGGGCGGTCATGACTCGCCATTTCACTCGATAACCAGAGTCGTGGATCAGCTCAGTGTTCCTGTCTCGTCCATGCCATGTGGCCAAGCCATCCAGGTATTTTCCTCTCAACCTTCCTCTTTGTCTGTTCCCCTCGATCTTGCCAGTTGTCACTAAGTTCTCCAATCCATTCCTTCTCATAACATGTCCAAAATATTTTGACTCTCTAGGCCTACGTCTAATTTTTCTAATCAATTTACGATTTTCATTTGTCTCCTGTAGTACTTGGTCATTGGTTTTTCTGTCTGTCCATGCTATTCTTTGCATTTTCCTCAGAAACCACATTCCTGCAGCCATCAGATGTTTTTCAGCTTGACTGCTCAATGTCCAAGTTTCACATCCATACAATAGAACAGGCTCTATGCAGCACGTCAACACTCTTTTTCTCGTTTCAGTTGACATCTTTTTATTGGTCAGAATGTTTTTCATCTTGCTAAAGGCTACTTTCGCCATGGCGATTCTTGTTCTAATCTCTACAAGGCATCTCCCATCAGATGTTATGACTGTTCCGAATGCCTTCCGTGGCTTCTTTTGAAAACTTCCAATAAACGAATACGAAATAACACCACACAATCCACAGGAAAACATTAAAACAGCGTCGTCCATATAAGTTCATATATTCTGTTAAGGTGTTTTTTTTTTTTAGTTCTCCCAAATTTTCTATATTTACCTTGTTTCCAGTTGTCTTGTTATTACGTTTGTTCAATCCGAATGAACCACGAAGTGAAGAAAAGATGCGGGGGCTGGACAGGACACACACTGAGAAAACCTGAGGACAATATAACTAGGCACTCTCTTGTCTGGAACTCACAAGATAGGACACACACTGAGAAAGCATGAGGACAATATAACTAGATACTCTCTTGTCTGGAACCCACAAGATAGGACATACACTGAGAAAACCTGAGGACAACATAACTAGATACTCTCTTGTCTTGAACCCACAAGATAGGACATACACTGAGAAAACCTGAGGACAATATAACTAGACACTCTCTTGTCTGGAACCCACAAGATAGGACACACACTGAGAAAACCTGAGAACAATATAACTAGACACTCTCTTGTCTTGAACCTAAAAGATAGGACATACACTGAGAAAACCTGAGGACATTATAGCTAGACACTCTCTTGTCTGGAACAACCAAGACAGGACATACCCTGAGAAAACCTGAGTACAATATAACTAGACACTCTCTTGTCTGGAACCCACAAGGGAGGGCATACACTGAGAAACCTGAGGGAAATATAACTAGACACTCTCTTGTCTGGAACCCACAAGATAGGACACACACTTAGAAAACCTGAGAACAATATAACTAGACACTCTCTTGTCTAGAACCCACAAGATAGAACATACACTGAGAAAACCTGAGGACAATATAACTAGACACTCTCTTGTCTGGAACCCATAAGATAGGACACACTCAGAGAAAACCTGAGGACAATATAACTAGACACTCTCTTGTCTGGAACCCACAAGATAGGACATACACTGAGAAAACCTGAGAACAATATAACTAGACACTGCCTTGTCTGGAACCCACAAGATAGGACATACACTGAGAAAACCTGAGGACAATATAACTAGACTTTCTCTTGTCTGGAACCCACAAGATAGGACACAGACTGAGAAAACTTGAGGACAATATAACTAGACATTCTCTTCTCTGGAACCCACTAGATAGGACACTCACTGGGAATACATGAGGACAATATAACTAGACACTCTCTTGCCTGGAACTCACAAGATAGGACATACACTGAGAAAACCTGAGGACAATATAACTAGATACTCTCTTGTCTTGAACCCACAAGATAGGACATACACTGAGAAAACCTGAGGACAATTTAACTAGACACTCTCTTGTCTGGAACCCACAAGATAGGACACACACTGAAAAAACCTGAGAACAATATAACTAGACACTCTCTTGTCTAGAACCCACAAGATAGAACATACACTGAGAAAACCTGAGGACAATATAACTAGACACTCTCTTGTCTGAAACCCATAAGATAGGACACACTCAGAGAAAACCTGAGGACAATATAACTAGACACTCTCTTGTCTGGAACCCACAAGATAGGACATACACTGAGAAAACATGAAATATAACTAGACACTGCCTTGTCTGGAACCCACAAGATAGGACATACACTGAGAAAACCTGAGGACAATACAACTAGACACTGTCTTTTCTGGAACCCACAAGATAGGACATACACTGAGAAAACCTGAGGGCAATATAACTAGGCATTCTCTTGTCTGGAACCCACAAGATAGGACACAGGCTGAGAAAACTTGAGGACAATATAACTAGACATTCTCTTCTCTGGAACCCACTAGATAGGACACACACAGGGAAAACCTGAGGACAATATAACTAGACACTCTCTTGTCTGGAACTCACAAGATAGGACATACACTAAGAAAACCTGATGACAATATAACTAGATACTCTCTTGTCTTGAACCCACAAGATAGGACATACACTGAGAAAACCTGAGGACAATATAACTAGACACTCTCTTGTCTGGAACCCAAAAGATAGGACACACACTGAAAAAACCTGAGAACAATTTAACTAGACACTCTCTTGTCTTGAACCAACAAGATAGGACATACACTGAGAAAACCTAAGGACATTATAGCTAGACACTCTCTTGTCTGGAACAAACAAGACAGGACATACACTGAGAAAACCTGAGGACAATATAACTAGATACTCTCCTGTCTTGAACCCACAAGATAGGACATACACTGAGAAAACCTGAGGACAATTTAACTAGACACTCTCGTGTCTGGAACCCACAAGATAGGACACACACTGAAAAAACCTGAGAACAATATAACTAGACACTCTCTTGTCTAGAACCCACAAGATAGAACATACACTGAGAAAACCTGAGGACAATATAACTAGACACTCTCTTGTCTGAAACCCATAAGATAGGACACACTCAGAGAAAACCTGAGGACAATATAACTAGACACTCTCTTGTCTGGAACCCACAAGATAGGACATACACTGAGAAAACATGAGAACAATATAACTAGACACTGCCTTGTCTGGAACCCACAAGATAGGACATACACTGAGAAAACCTGAGGACAATACAACTAGACACTGTCTTTTCTGGAACCCACAAGATAGGACATACACTGAGAAAACCTGAGGGCAATATAACTAGGCATTCTCTTGTCTGGAACCCACAAGATAGGACACAGACTGAGAAAACTTGGGGACAATATAACTAGACATTCTCTTCTCTGGAACCCACTAGATAGGACACACACAGGGAAACCATGAGGACAATATAACTAGACACTCTCTTGTCTGGAACTCACAAGATAGGACATACACTGAGAAAACCTGAGAACAATATAACTAGATACTCTCTTGTCTGGAACCCACAAGATAGGATATACACTGAGAAAACCTGATGACAATATAACTAGATACTCTCTTGTCTTGAACCCACAAGATAGGACATACACTGAGAAAACCTGAGGACAATATAACTAGACACTCTCTTGTCTGGAACCCAAAAGATAGGACACACACTGAAAAAACCTGAGAACAATTTAACTAGACACTCTCTTGTCTTGAACCAACAAGATAGGACATACACTGAGAAAACCTAAGGACATTATAGCTAGACACTCTCTTGTCTGGAACAAACAAGACAGGACATACACTGAGAAAACCTGAGTACAATATAACTAGACACTCTCTTGTCTGGAACCCACAAGATAGGACATACACTGAGAAAACCTGAAGATATTATAGCTAGACACTCTCTTGTCTGGAACAAACATGACAGGCCATACACTGAGAAAACCTGAGTACAATATAACTAGACAATGTCTTGTCTGGAACCCACAAGGGAGGGCATACACTGAGAAACCTGAGGGAAATATAACTAGACACTCTCGTGTCTGGAACCCACAAGATAGGACACACACTGGGAAAACATGAGGACAATATAACTAGACACTCTCTTGTCTTTAACCCACAAGATAGGACATACACTAAGAAAACCTGAGGACAATATAACTAGACACTGTCTTGTCTGGAACCCACGAGATAGGACGGATACACACTGAGAAAACCTTAGGACAATATAACTAGACACTCTCTTGTCTGGAACCCACAAGATAGGACACACACTGGTAAGTCCTGAGGACAATATAACTATACACTCTCTTGTCTGGAACCCACAAGGCAGACGAAATAGCGGGGGACCTAAATACACACGGAGAAGATAACTACTATTCCAATCCAATTTGTGGTACGAATACCCCCTCTCAGCCTTCGGGTTTTCGACTTGGCTATAATTGGGGTATTTATGATGTAGTTTGTCTTTCGTACATTGGGCTACTTGTTGTCAGCTTCCCGGATTCTGATGGGTTGATTGTGTTCATTCCTTGAACAGATAACTACAGACAGAGATGAATTATACTGGGGGACATTGAGGGAGTTGAGGGGAGACAGCAAAAGATAGAATGGCTTGGCGTGGTTTGGACGAGGTCTTATGTCCCAATGGGGAGAAAGGGCCGGACAAGAAGAAGAAGAAAAAGAAGATGACGTCGGAGGAAGAGGCTGAAGAGGAGGAGAAAAAGATGAAGGAGGAAAAGTAGGATACGGAGGGGTAAAAGAAGAAGAGGCAGGAGGAGATGAAAAAGGAACGGTAGTGGTAGCAGAGGAGGAGGCAGAGGAGAAAAAAGGAGGGGTATGAGGAAGAGGAGGAGGAGGAGAAGAAGAAGGAGAAGAAGAAGAAGAAGAAGAAGAAGAAGAAGAAGAAGAAGAAGAAGAAGAAGAAGAAGAAGAAGAAGAAGAAGAAGAAGAAGAAGAAGAAGAAGAAGAAGAAGAAGAAGAAGAAGAAGATCCTATATTAGTGGCAATCTTTCAGCGCATATTGATTCAACTCTGTGAAACATTCTATTCATATATTCCGAAACATACAAGTACAAATACTCACGTACAATTGTTGACTTTTGAAAGCTCTAAACACGAAGATCTTATTTGAGCCGCAAAATTTATTACTGGGAGCAGTTTATGAAATCCAGAAGCAGGGGCGTCACCTTATGAAAAGAATAATTAATCTATCGGTGACTTACATCCAAGTATACCTATTTCCGCAACATGACAGGTAATATATATCATATTCACACCAACCGTATGCTACCAATGTCAAACCTGAACATTATCAAAATCAACATCTGTGAGATGAAATGCTTGAGGAGAGCTGCCAACTTAGCTATCCGAGAGCGAGTAAGAAATTATATTATCAGACAGACAGTAGGATCAACACCTTTTTAGGACGCAGAGGTGTTTCCAGGGCACCAGGGCCACGTTCTATACTGTCCAAGACCTACTAACATGTCCTAGTCGTGCGTCCTGGGCAACAGGTCCCTTCGGGGTCCTGGCTAACGTAGTAGGATTGCTGATTCTTCCGAAGTCGACAGTATCAGCCTGCACGGCGAAGAACCACCAGTCTGCACACCAATAAACCAGACATGAGACAACGGATACTCACGCAAACCTCAGTCCGGTATGACATCACACTGATGTTAGGCAACAAGATGTCTTCATCCTACATACAGGACTTCACGCTGGAGTTCACAGCCAGCGAACGCAAGCAAGCAAATACCTTGTTCCACATATATTGAAAGGCAGAAGATCAAATGGTTTGACCATCTCGTTAGAATGCAACGCCATCAACTACCAGCACTGGACCTACATCAACGAAGATCTGATACGAGAGCAAGGGGACGCCCGAAAGGAAAATGGATTGGCATAGTATTAGCTCTTGTGCTTCAGAGGCACAGTCAAACCTCGGTTTTCGTTGCCTTCGGTTTTCATTGGTTCGGTTTTTGTCGGTTTCGGTTTTCGTCGATTTTTTTTTTCCCAGCGAAACATTTGTCTCTGTTTTAGTTGGTTGCATCGGATTTTGTCGATATACCCACGTGAGCTCGCTGCTACTTTTGCGAAAACAAAAAGACCCACGCTTTCTTCTGCTAAGTTTGGCGTTGTTTGTCATTGTGTGAGCATCTTTTGCTAATAATAAAACACGAGACCGGCATTAAGATTTCTGAAATCGACCGCATGTATGGGAAGTCGCCATCCACGATAAGTTCCATTGTGGCGAAAAAGAAAACGATAAATGAGGCTAATGTAGCGAAAGGCGTGGATGTGCTAACGAAACAGAGATCGCAAAAATAAAAAAAAAAGGATAAATAAAAAATAATTAGATGGCGATTGTGTTCCGGAGGAAATCGTATGTGAAAAAGCCAGATTGTTGTATGCGGATCTCAATGAGAAAATTTCTGGGACGAGTGCTAGTATACTTAGTGATTTTAAGGCCAGCAGAGGATGGTTTGGAAAATTTAACAGGTGCGCTGGCATACACAGTGTTACTAGGCACGGCGAAGGTGCGAGTTCGGACAAGTTTAGGGCCGAAAAACAGTATTAAACACTGTATTTATTCTCTATAAAATGTTCCTTTGGTATGCATTTTTGGAGTGACTAGAACGAATTAATAGGATTTACTTCATATGGAAATAATTACCTCGGTTTTCGTCGGTTTCGGATTTCGCCGATTGTTTTCGGTCGGATTATCGACGTAAACCGAGGTTTGACTAAACCGTACTTCTAATTGTAACTGACAAGAACGGGAAGTCAAAATTTTAGTCCAACTGTCCTGTGTAGGCGTTGAACCCCGTACCTGGGAATCAGCCCACCGGATATTTAAGAATATTCTTATCCATTCAGTCATGCTGGCCTGCCATCTATGTTATGATCCTCCTCTTTCTCCGCTTCCCGCGTACATCTTCTTCTATACGTGTCTTATACAGATATGCATTACGTTAGTTAAAAGTTAATTGCATATTCTTTACAGATTGTCGAGGTCAACCCCAGTATTCTTGGCTGTTTGTTATTTCTTGGCAAGTTTACTTCCAGTTGTTTGCCATTGATTTCTGAACGACAGTGACTCAAACCATTCTATGAAAACCAACACAAGGCGGTCTGCAGCCAAATCGCCAGCAAACTGTGTTTCTAACGCAGTATGCAGGATTACGAATTGCGTCCATAACACCTTCGTCACGGAGCCGATATTTATTGTTTACATGCACATAACAGTCTATCTTATTCCGTTTTTTTTTTTAACACAGACGCTATGAATAAAATACTGCACGATTTATTGCCTGGCATATTTCGCTGCGTCTAGTCAGGTGCATACTGCAGAGTTAAGTATTATGTGAAGTGAATACATGAATAATACTTTCGCTGAAATACTAAATACATCGTCACCGATATTGTTGGAATGTGGAGTACGTCATCCCCAAGGCAGTCCGAGATTTAACGGGAAGATCTGTTTGCATAGCAACGGCTGGAATCGCCTAATAGACAATGCTTCAATATATTTCACTGAATACAGTATAGGAAATGTGGTATGCTTACTAACTCTATGGCTGCTAGTAAGAAAATTTTCTGTGATGGATTGTAGTTGTTGGAAAACGAATCTTCTTCAGTACTAAGTTCTTGTTGAGTTCTTGTTGGACATATATGTTTATTCTTTGCATTCGCTGGGCGTAAGCCACCGCCTTGGCAAGATTGCTAATTTATAACTCAAAGTGGTTAGAGCACTTGCCTGCATACCCAACGATCCAGGTTCAATCCAACAGCTGCAGGATTATGTTCCTCCGTGCCCTCTAGGGCTCTGAGTCGATCCAGCTTCTGTACCAACCAATTTATAATGTCTTTAGTACTATCAGTTTATAAAGTTTTGAGTACTACCAAATTCTAATGTTTTGAGTACCAAGTAATTTATAATGTTTTGAGTATCGAGCAATTTATAATGCGTTGAGAACCAATCAATTTATGTTTTGGGAAGTGGTTAGGAAGGAAAGGCGACGTGGGAGAGACTGGCCTAGTCATTTCAAATGTCACGACCTAATATATGTGAAGACCGAACACTTCACAACCCGTCGGCAGCATTTATTATCGGATTACCTTTACCGTTTTACCTTCAACAATAGCGGGGATGACATTGTGGGTTGTACGATGCTTGCCGATGTAATGGCTTGAGTTCAATCTTCATCAAAAGCAAGATTATTTCATCCTACCAGAACGACTGGCCACTCTCGCAGACTGAGAGACTGAAGATACAAGGCATTAAGTAGATGCCACAATCACACTTAAGAAAGAATGACTCACTGAAGACAAGAAATTAAGTAGATCCGACTATTACACTTCAGAAAGAACGACACTATAGACACAGGACATTAAATAGATGCAACAATTACATGTCAGTAAGAATGACACTGAAGACACAAGCAATTAAGGATAGACGACTACTTCACTTCAGATAGAATTACTCACTGAAAACACAAGAAATTAAGTAGATACGGCTACTACACTTCAGAAAGAATGGCTCACTGACGACACAAGAAATAAAGTAGATAAGCTATTACACTTCAGTGAGAATGACAGTGAAGACACAAGAAATTAAGTAGAAACAACCATTACACTTCATAAAGAATGACACTGAAGACACAAGAAATTAAGTAGATACGGCTACTACACTTCAGAAAGAATGGCTCACTGACGACACAAGAAATAAAGTAGATACGCTATTACACTTCAGTGAGAATGACAGTGAAGACACAAGAAATTAAGTAGATACGACTATTACACGTCAGAAAGAACGACACTGGAAACAGAAGAAATTAAGTAAATACGGCTATTACACCTCGGAAAGAATGGCAATTAAAAGTTAAATGCCACATTCTGTATTCGGATCTGTCTCCTCCTGTGACCTCAGACGCTCAAGTGCCACCTCGCGGAGCACAACTATAGTTGACCTTTCACTGGCCCCACTCGACCTTTCACCCCCTAACCTATTTATCTAGTGCCCCCTCGTCAGAGTTCGATTAGAGATCTCAGCAATTCAGGCCTGATCAATGGGAGCTTGTGGCCTGCAAGCTGAACGAAGCTAGACGTATAGTTTTGTGAGTGAAAGTATACGTTGTGTGTGACAGTATACGTTGTGTGCAGAATGTGGTCGTGACCTGTAGGCTAGTTCTGGGCAATGTCGTGAATATATGTGCTATCACTCCAGTCTCACGATCTGTCTGTCTGTCTGTCTGTCTGTCTGTCTGTCTGTCGAAGAAGAAGAAGAAGAAGAAGAAGAAGAAGAAGAAGAAGAAGAAGAAGAAGAAGAAGAAGAAGAAGAAGAAGAAGAAGAAGAAGAAGGAGGAGGAGGAGGAGGAGGAAGAGGAGGACGACAGACAGACAGACAGACAGACAGACAGACAGACAGACAGACAGACAGACAGACAGACAGACAGACAGACCATCATCTCATCTTGTTCCTCCTGTACCTTGCGAAGTCGAGGATAAGCATAAACAGCGGGTGTGTGCCCGTTTAAGGTCTTCATATATCGAGATTCCATGGGTTCTGTTATTTCCTCTGTCCATTGCTTACATGCTCGGCCTATTCTTTTGCCTCCATTTGGTCTGTACATCATTGCCTCTTGTGGTATTATGTTGCGCATTGATTCCGGTAAATATATTATGGAGTTTAAATCAAACAGTGGCACGTGTCTCAGAACAAAGTTTTAATTAACACGGGAAGTTCAGAAAGGGTGCGCTGATCAATGTATTCTATGACAAGGCAGAAACTAAACCGTCGCAAGGGGACAACGAAATGGAATCTATCAATATCGGATGATTCTCTTGATGGATTCTGTTCCTGCACCTGAGACAGCTTCTTCTTCTTCTTTTCTCCATCCTTCTTGAGTATTTCAACGCCGGTTTAAGAAGATACATTTGCCGTGGGATGTGGTTTGTTCGACATGCTGACATTAATGAACTCACATGAACCATAGCCATGGCCACAGCCTAATCTTTCCGGTGGCTCTTAGTGACAGTGCTTTGTGTAGAGCTGTGGTCTCATGGTGATCCAGTTACATAACAGAACCATCTAAGTTTCGGTTGTTTAAATCCATTCTTCTTTTCTTCTTCTTCTTCTTCTTCTTCTTCTTCTTCTTCTTCTTCTTCTTCTTCTTCTTCTTCTTCTTCTTCTTCTTCTTCTCTTCTTTTTCTTCTTCTTCTTCTTGTTGTTGTTGTTGTTGTTGTTGTTGTTGTTGTTGTTGTTGTTGTTGTTGTTGTTGTTGTTGTTGTTCTTCTTCTTCTTCTTCTTCTTCTTCTTCTTCTTCTTCTTCTTCTTCTTCTTCTTCTTCTTCTTCTTCTTTCTTTCTTTCTTTCTTTCTTTCTTTCTTTCTTTCTTTCTTTCTTTCTTTCTTTCTCTTTTTTAAATTTAAAAAAACAATTTGTTCTTCAATGGCGGCGGCGCTACTGCGTCTTGCTCTTATTCTTGATTTTCTAATTCTTCTTTCTATTTTTGTTTCTTCCAATTCGTCTTCTTCTTTTTCTTCAGCTTCGTCGTCTTCGTCGTCTTCTTCTTCTACGTTCGCTTCATTTTCTTAGCTTCTGCTTCTTCGCTTTCCTCTTATTCCTCCGCTTTATCGTCCGCTCCTTTTCCTTCCACTTTCTCTTCCTCCTCTTGTTATTTCTCTGCCTCCCCCTCTTCTTCCTCCTCGTCCGTCTCTGCCTAAGTGCTCTGCTTTTGTTCTTTTCCTTCTGTTTTCCTTTTCCTCTTATCCCGCCATCGACTCTTCTTTATCTTCTTCCTCCTCCTCCTCATCCTTCTCTTCTTCTCTTCCTCATTCGGTCGAACACAGTTGATACCATTCCATAGAATAGCAGAATTCACCTTCAGTTTCGGGAAATCCCCGTTCAAGGTTGGCAGAAATCCAGTTGGTTGCTGTCCCACCTGGCTGTGCTCATGACTCTAATCGAGCAGGACATGATGGGAGATCTGACCGTCAGACGGCGACTCCCACACAGTACGAGATCCCACGAGACAGATGACAACCAGAACCAGAAACTTTGGTGTTTGTAGTAGATGTTTGCCCGCATATTGTCACTGTTAACGAAAAAGCAAGAGATACCAAAGAGACACAATGTACTACCTTACAACGAACTCCATACGGAAAACGTAAATCACAGGGGAAAACATCAGTGTGTTATCTGATAAACTGACATGGGATGGTTAATCGCCTTATGCGACTTACCATTTCTGCCAAGAGCTTATATATCGCCGAAATATTGTCACTGCGTTATAAGTCAACACGCCTGCTACTTACTATATTGACAACTTTTAAGTCATAACTGTCATAGCACATGCAACAAAAATCATTACATTGCACTAGGAGTAGTAGCATGTGTACTGCCTACATTCAAATTCAAAGCTAGCGAAAGCTAAAAAAAAATTTTTTTTACATACATCCCATATAACGCTAATCTGAGACAACAAAGACGAGAACAGATACAGCATGCATTATAACGCACGTAAAATGTTCAATAATCAATAATACATGACTCATTAAAACTTTTTTTTTTACATGGCATTTATAATTAGCTAAGGTATGTGTATCGTATCACAGTTATAATAATGTTTATTACTAACGTGTCCTTTGAGATTATTATTATTATTATTATTATTATTATTATTATTATTATTATTATTATTATTATTATTATTATTATTTAAGAAAGCATACAGTCGTGACTGAGATACTGTTAAAATAATTTGTGATTGGTTGATTGGAGAATGGTGGAGGCATGGGGAGACCAAGAGTGAGGATGCTGGCCACACGGTATGGACTATACGAAGATTCGCAGTACACGAGACCGAAGGCTGTATGCTGTGATGTATCTTGCGTGACTTCACTAAATAGGCTCAGATAAAACCAGGTGTTGCAGAAACAATCCAGCAAATGTGAATGAAGCATCAAGGGAACAGTAATGAAAGAGTCGAAGAGCTGCAAATTAGTTGATGAGGCCAAGTTTATTTGCCCACATTGTCGTGCTGCATGATCAATCATATAATTCAAAATTCATAATAGATTTCGACAGTGTCTGGGAGTTTCAGACGGGACGGTCATCATAATATTAAATATGAATAAACAACTGTTGACTATGCCAGTCACTGACAACTATCAAGTTCGTATCGCAGTCCTTCTGTCCTTTGCAAGGTTGCCAAAGTGTCCTTCTGCTGTAACATTCTAAGTCTCGTCGTTGGATTCCGCATCTGTCCCAAATCCTTATCTTAATATGTAAGATGCCATCTTATTCTGGTTCTCTTTGCTAATATGTGTTGGCCATGAATACGGTTGTTGTCCTGCCAGTAAATATCTTTCTCAGTTCCAGACAATTTAAACGTGCTGCTTCTCTGGTGGAGCTCTGTGATCCGAATCTTTGTTGTTATTGACCAAAAATCTGACGTGATCTCCGTTCTACGTCAGGCGCCTAGTTTTATGTACGTTTTGGTGCTGCATGGACTAATAAGAAGATTGGCAGTACAGAAGACAGAAGGTCGTGGTCAGACATGATCACCAACGCCATTCGGCATAGACTAATAAGAATATTGGCAGTATAGAAGACAGAAGGTCGTTGACAGACATGATCACCAACGCCATTCGGCATAGACTATCCGGTGTGATGATGCCGGGGTAGCTGGTTCAATCCATACACCGGACAGTTGTACTAAAATATTGACTTCTCGTCCTTGACTTGGGGAAGTAAATTACAAGTACCTCAGAAGTCGAAGTGGGTTCGCCTGATGGCGAGGGACATTAGTAAAGGGGAAAGCTAATCCACACCCTAACATCACTCCAGTGCATTAGAGGTAGTAGCACATGTATGGAGTAAGTTTGAGTTCCAATGGAGAGAACACAAAACTAAAAACACCAACAAAACAAACAAACGAGAAAGCAAAAAAAAAAACAATCTATATCTATAAAACAGAGTGTATGTTTGTGGGTTTGTGGGTCTTGGATGCGTTCGATAACGGTACATCCGATTGAGATGAAATTTTCTACACGTCTTCCTTTCATTCCTGTGCAACCGACTATAATAATTTCTTAATGTTAAATCTTCTACTTATTTAATAACATTTACTTTTCCATTTCCATTATATAATGTCTATATAGCAGGGGGACTTCACTCTATAAAAGTTATTTCAAGGGGCATAACTTTTAATAACATTTCTATATACTTTATAGTCATATTGTTGGACTTACCTGCACTATTGTTAAACTCTTTGTCTATAGTTATTTTTAGGCATATGAGTTATATTAAATAATGATATAATCTTTAAGGTATTTTTAAAGTTTGCATAAAAATAATGCATTATGCATAACATTTTAACCCATCTTTTTCTGCTTACAAAACTTATCAACTGTCATGTCGGTGATTAAAAACAGTTTTCATTAAAAATAATGAATGGTGGGTGGAAGGACATTCTTTTAAGTTACTGTGCGCCAGGAGCTGGGCGAAACCACGCCGGGTCAGATAGATAGACAGATAGTCGGGAACGGAAGCTTATTTGACTACTTATATGAATGAATTAAATGACATGCTCCCCACCAGGGACTGGGTGAAGCCGGGCCGGACAGACAGACAGACAGACAGACAGACAGACAGACAGACAGACAGACAGACAGACAGACAGACAGTCGGTAACGGGAACGGGAGCTTATATGACTACTTATATGAATTAAATGAGATGCTCCACACCAGGAGCCAGGCGATGCCGGGCAGGGTCAGACAGACAGACAGACAGACAGACAGACAGACAGACAGACAGACAGATAGTCGGGAACGGGAGAGCTTATATGACTACTTATATTAATTAAATGAGATGCTCCCCACCAGGGACTGGGTGAAGCCGGGCCGGGTCAGCCAGACAGACAGACAGACAGACAGACAAACAAGCAGACAGACAGACTGATAGATAGATAGATCACCTCCAGGGCCTGGGCGAAGCCGGGCCGGGTCAGCTAGTACTGTATAAATAAACAATGTGTATTCTAAATCAAAGACAATTAAATGAAAATCAAGCAATCAATCAGGTGCCGTCTCCACAATGCAGGTTGGCTGCAATGGATCTCCAACACTGTCTGCCTCTCGCCTTGACTGTGCATTCTGTCAGATTGTTGTTCGTCCATCTCTCGATGTTATCTTTCCCACTTGCCTTCAACCTTGCCCTCAATGTGATTTTTATATGAGTATTATGTCATTTAACGTGGCCGAAATATTTAACTGGTCTCTTTTTTATTTCTTTCATCTTACTCATTCATAGTCTTTTCATTTCCAGAATTTCTAGAACTTATGTAGTTGATTGTTTTTGTTTCCATATAATACGACACATTCTTCTGTATATCCACATCTCCAGGGAGTCTATTCGACTTTCTAATTGCTTGTTCAGCGTCCAGACTTTCGCGCCATACAGTTGTGTTGAGTATACGTAACATTTGACAATTCTTATGTTTATTGTTAATCTCTCTAAATGTTAATACTGATTTCAAGCTGTTGAAAGCGTTATTGGCCATTCCTATTCTCTTTTTGATTTTACTTCACATCTGCCATCATCTGTTATTACATGTCCAAACACATAAAACTGACAAGACACACTATAGAAGATAAATGCGTTGAAACAATTAATAACCAAATGGAAGTAATGAGTAGCGAAACGACGTGGATAGAAAAACTAATGAGTAGAGGAATTAAGAAACAAACATGGGATGAATTTATGCCTCGAAGACTCAAACATGTTTAATAGCAGGAGCAGATAAACACAAAAATGTGTGTTTACGTAGCAACTTTGAGGGCAGAATTACAACCCCTGCCGCCCGTACCTTTCCTTGATACCCCCGTGTCTAATGGATATTTTTTTCTACGCAGCTTGCGCAATCATGGGACAAGGATTATTGGGGCGCCACCATGCGGCAGAAATGCGTAATAATTAGAATTGAGGCCTGTCGAGACAGGGAGATGGGGGATAGGGGTTTTCGTGGGAAGATAATTTGCATGATCACACACACACGCACATTTAAGCATAAACACACACATAAAAACGCACGCACATATACGCACAAACGCTCTCTCTCTCTCTCTCTCTCTCTCTCCTCTCTCTCTCTCTCTCTCTCTCTCTCTCTCTCACACACACACACACACACACATGAAATTGCATTTAAACTCCTGGTACTATAGTGCATTCACATTTGTTTGCATCGATATAAACATCCATATCTCAGTAACCAGCTGAGGGAAAACTATGAGATTTAGTATATAACCTTATCATTATGTCCACCCAACAAAAAAATATTTGTTCTGGAGATTGTACAGCAAGCAGATTTCAATGTTTACTTATATGCGGTATATAATTTACGGGTCAGAGATTAAGTTCATAATTTTTAATGTATTACACTGTAGTCAGACAATCAGCGTTCAATGTTGAATATTCTACGTGTTTCACGGGATTAGCCTTATGCCAAGAACCCCGCGCTGTTTAAACTGGGAGTGTACAGAGGTGTCGTCAAAATGTGGGTTATTTCATGAAACCTAATTATTGTTTTTTTTTTTTTTTTAAATCTCACCATTTATCGCTAACATTGCAATGTGTGAATATTTTTCAATGGGATTGAATGCGAAATTGTGTATACACTTCAAAGCATCGCTATGAAGTTGTACACATATTTTTTGTCAAGAAGCTGATAGCAGGAAACTGTTTTATGCTATTACAAATTCCGAAAAAATAACAGTGCATGCACTGGGTTTGAGTAAACGGTGATTTCGTCGATGGGTGCAAGAATCTGAAATTAAACCACCACGCAATAACCAAACGGTAGGTAGAAAGGTTATTTAGACAGCTTTGACAAAGATGTTATAAGGCGAGCTATTATAAAAATGCTTTAAAAAGTCGCTTAAAAGTCGATAGGGTCGATTTCATTGCACCGGGTTCTATTCCATATGGCTCGGTCTCTTTCCGCAGCACGGAAAGCATCGCACAAAGCACGAACTCCGCAGCTCTAGCGACGACCCACGGTAGTCTCCGAAAAATTTAACTCGTGAACCGAAGGATGCGCCCCGGAATCGAACCCACAACCTTTGGAGCCCGAGTCAAAAGGCTTGACCACTTCGCCACGAAGACTCATAGAAGTATAACAATTTTTGATTTTATATCCAGGATTATCCAGCATTATAAAAATGATGGATGCCAAAGAAACAGTGACTGTAAGAAAACTTAGGGTTTGGTTGAGAAAGAACAATAACATAGAGCTATCCAAAGCAACTTTGTGGAAAATTATAAGGACATTATCTTCACTTTTAGAAAGTACGAGGGAGGTAGAAATATTCTTTGCGAGCAACCGCATTTAGGAGCCATGAGAAGCAGATACCTATGTGAAATGCGCAAAGAAAATTATAGCATAGTGTATTTGGATGAAATGTGGATCAATGCGCACCACACAAGTGATAAGGAATGGCAATCAGTGGATGAACAGATAAAGCGATATGTGCCCAGTAGTATAGGACAGCTTTTGGTCATGGCCCATGCTGGTAAAACGCATAATGGCTTACAACAGAATGCCAGACTCATGTTCGTATCAAAGCATACCGACAATGGGGATTATCATAATAAGGTGAATGATAATGTATTAAGAGATTGGCTAGAGAATACTGTGCTTCCATCCCTAGAAAGACCGTCGTGTCCAATTATGGACAATGCATGATATCAATGTTGTTGCCCAAGAAGACAAAATACCTACAGCATCGAGCACAAAGGGAGCAATAAAGATATGACTCCGAATGGAAAACATACCATTTCCAGAAACGCATTTCTAGCTAGACGCGGACATGAAACATAATGTTGCAGCTTTCTAACATGACTAGGACTGCTCACTGTCTCAAAGAGTCAGCTGGTGAAATTAGAGCGCATACAGAATGAAGCTATGCGGGTCATTCTGGGATGCACCAGAGGCACTCCAGTAGTGTGTATGCGTTACATCCTTGGTCTGCCTACTGTTGCTGGTAGGCACAAGGTGATGCAAGCGAAGGCATACCTCAGAGTAGCTGCAGACACAGATCACCCATTGCATGAGGTGCTGGACGTAGTTAAGGGTCAGAGACTGATAAGAGGGGAATCATGGATGGCTCAGGCGGAGGATACGATCAGACAGGTGTGCCCCTTGGAGAACATTAGGCGAGGAGAGGAGTGGGTCAGAGTGCCAGCCGTGCAGTCAGACTTGTGCAGAGTTATAATCACATTGAGCCGGGAGTGCAGGGAGTGGCCAGCAGAAGCCACGGAAGTTGAAATTCAGCAATTAATTCAGGAAAATTCTCGCCCGGGTGATGTGATTATCTACACGGATGGGTCGGTGTTGAGAGGTAGGAGAAGTGCTTGGAGGTTCTTGGCAAAAACTAATGGTCGGCGTCTGGTGCAGGAGAGCCTGGCGTATGATGACACTACATCTAGCTTAAGAATGGAGGTGGAGGCGGTCAGTGCAGCTTTCCGCTGGATAGAAAACACGATACATACACATATTGTGATTGTAACAGACTCAGAAAGCATGCTGAGAAGGGTTAGAACAGGCAAGCTTCGTGCAGAGTGGCTTGCTTCGCTTCGGAGGTCACGGGTAGTAAGCATCACCTGGATCTTTTCTCCTGGTTATGCCGGTGTGCTGGGGAATGAACAGGCGGACAGATTGGCTGGCTTGGCAGAACTTGGTGGAGTATTGATGCATGACAAGGCAGATGTGGTTGCGGCATTGTGGGAGCACGTGTACACCTCGAAGGAGCAAATGGATCTCCATAGTCTGGTTAGAATGAGGCAGCGAGGAGTGACGAGGGGATCTGGCCGACGCTCGTCGCTCAGAGGAAAGGCGAGACGGACATATAATCAGATTGCTACCGGAACTATTAGTGTTGGAACTCTTCGCTGGTTGCTGAGGATGGGGACGGAGCGCTTATGGGAATGTCCCGAATGCTGTGATGTCGGTTCCTAGATCAATCAATGAATCAACAAGTTACTGGAAAAATGTGAGGACCGTGTGTTGAAAGAGGAAGAGGACTATTGCAGAAAGGATGGATTGAATTTTATGCAACCGAGAGCAGTCATCAATCTACTGGAATCGTCCGATACAGATTAAGGTCTCAGCAGATCGCAGACTTTAATCCACGTGCACGCTTACTGGGATATTTTGTTCCAACTATTGAGACGAATTGCAGGCCCTAAATATTACAGCATCAGCATAATGTCAATGGCAACAGTTTGTATTACACAGTGATGAATATTCAATTCCGCAAGCCCTCAGCTATGACAAACAACTGGCATTGAACACACACACACACACACACACACACACACACTCACACACACACACACACACACACACACACACACACACACACTAAACGCTTTGAATACCAACAGAAGAGTAATATTGCTGTGGAAACTGGCATATTGTGGCATAACAAGAAACGTGAGAGCAAACACGCTGTCACATTAGGGGACAACACACGTGCATACGAATCAATCTTTAAACTCCAATGAAAAGAGGACCAACATCTTGGTCGTTGTAGCATGATGGAACAGAATTCCCCATTCCCAGTCCGACACATTTCATAAGGATACTTTAAGTCTTAACGGGGACCATCCCAAATAGAAGGGCTATTATTAGATCGTATGTTCTAGAACGAGTTGGGGGAGGGCAGAGGTATGCGCTTGTCTTTCTCATTGGTTAATAATTAATGAGCCCACGCTATTCCTGGGCCATATTTTAAAATCTAATTAGTTGAGCGGGATTCCACCGAGAGCGGTCGCTAGTGTGATGTGATGACCCAACAATGCCCTTAAAGATTCGATAATATATTGTTCTCTGGACAACAGAGAACAGGAGGATGGAGGAGAGGCTTCCATATATCATCTGGGACAACTAAACAGAAGTCCTAGATCCAGATGTGACTCCCTATCAAAATGTGGGAATATCAAGAAGAGTTTTCTCTCAGCTCAACAGCTGAATGCATAAATGGGAGCATGACACAATCTGAAGCACTACAAATGTGGTGAACTGGACAGTGATCTTTGAGTCAATCAAATGTCATCTGAGAACTGAACAACAAGTCTATGGTGGTGAACCTCATTCGGGACGTCTGGTGAAATGACTGGGACAATGGATTGTTTAGCTAGGACTTATCTTAGTTAATCTCCAGCCTGGTGCTCACACAGTGTTTCAGAATGAAGACTTGGAAAGTACGTGAGATAGACTGAGGAGAAAGAAGACTGGGACATATTTGTATCTTAGATCTTCCTCTACAGGAAAAGGAGAGCAAAGTCCTAAGTCTCAACTTCATGAACAGTCAACTCACCAGTGAAAGACAAGGCTGTAACTTTTCTTCAAACTGTGACAGTAGGGGATAATTAGTCAGACTTGGAAAATCATCATGGGGGAAAAATGCAACCTGAGCTGTCCAACACCATCATAGGTTGTCAACAACTTAACTGACAGGCATCATCGGGTACTTCTCACACACCCATACAAGACAACTTGCAAGTCGTGTGGGAGGCAAAATGCATGGTCCATTTTATTGCCGTTGGCTCGCTTACAAGCGGTAAACAGTCGCTCATGCAATACACAATATACAGCCACAGAATTATCTAACACAAACTGCTAACCCTATGCTAACTCTATCTATTAGTGAACACAAAACTCCTAACGTTATTCTAAACGACTGTGAACGCCCCAAGTCCAGTCTCCCGTCTGCCGAACATCTCTCCCGTGGTTACACACCACGCGGGGGTGACCTTCTCCTTCGTGCGTGTTACCTCACATCGCACGCTGCTAGCAAAACGTGGCCTGTTGAGTGTCTACTCAACTGTGCTCTGGCTTCATGAGGTGTGGTGGTATCGTGATTAGAGTGCTAACTCTCTGCACACCGCCTGCGTGTATCATGAGGGAGTGGCTAACCTTCCACTATTCCCTCATCTCCCCTGCTCTTGCCTCGGGCACCGCATCTCCTCCTGGTCCCTCCAGGATTGACCGCTCTCCCTGGCGGAGGGGATGTGGTCGAGTCTTTGACACACACCCGCCCCTCTTGTGTTGCGTCATCAACTTTCACTTATTGGTTGTGACGCAAGGAGGTTTCTACACAAAAAATTAGTGTCTCTAATTTTTGTCAAAGACTCTAGATAACCTGGCTCTGGGCTTTCCAATAGACCATTAACAACTATTGTCACAATGTAATAAAGCCTCACTTGGCTACTGGCAATCGCCACAAACTTGCCTGGTTGGCGTGAGCCCCTTCTCACATGCTATATTATATTTATCAGAGGTATGTCTGAACCGGACCGTTGTCTTATAAGACCTGCCCTCACATAGTAAATTAACTTACTACCCATACAAAGTTGACTTTCTTAGGGTCAACACATGAATTGCTTCATGTCCCCCATATAATATTTAACAACCATTCTACAAGAGTGTGTGCGACAGGCTTTACCTACTTCGCTTCCGCGCGTAAGACTTTATTACACTGTTAATTTAGTTCTTCGTTGTCTATTATGTCCCCTGGCCCGAAGTTATCTGCCTTTGATCTACAAATAGTGTATGCAATTTATATGTTTGTTTTTCTGGTTGTTTGCGTGTTTGGATGTAATAAATCTACTAATCTAACTTCTACCCTATATTTCTAACTTATCTGTGTATGTATGTTAGTTTTTTGAGTGTCATAATTTTGTTCAATGTGGCCACAAGCAGGTGTATAACACTGATTCGTGACTACATTCCATTGTTATGAAACCCAAAATACTGTAATCTAAGTTCTAAACTATATCACAGACAACACATTCACACCAACACAATTTCCCTAGCGACAACCAACATTAACGCACACAAATATTAAAAGTCGTGGCAGGCAGCAGAAGAATTTGCTGACTGCTTACATTCTCTCCCGTCTATCTTTCCTTCATTCTCACTTTCACACTTCTGTCATACTCCTTTCACTCTTACTTCTATCACACATCACTCATCCCTCCATACTTATTCTTCTGCTTATTTAAAACCTTGGAGTGAGACTGTACACGTTTGGCTCAGTTTGAGATGATTGAGCCTCATGACTGTGCGCTAGTCATTGCACGAGTCATATATGTACATTATATTTACATGGGCGAGACAGGGTTGATGGCTTGTCCCTTTGATCTCATCATCTAGTATGTTACACTAACCTAAAGTATCATATTTTATATTATCATAAACTATTCTCCTTTTATAACTAAGTATTTAATGTGTTACCTAAGTTCTATTATGTTAATTATATTATCTGTTTATCCTACTCGTTATGTTTATCTAATCTAAGGGATGTAATGTAACTATTTAAATGTAATTAGTGTGATATGAGTTATGTACCTTAATTACCTGGATGATGTGAACATAAATTATGTACTTTTCTAATACTATACTATCTAATGTTGTTAGATTGAAAATGAATCATATGATTAATGTTCTTAATCTAAATTATGTAAATGATGTATGTAACATGATAATACTAATTATTGGTAATGTTTGATCGATGGTATGGTTTTCCTTAATATGGAATAAACTAACCTAAACTAAAGCTAAATGAAATGTAACACTCTAAATGGTACTATTTCTATTAAAATTTTACTTTAGCTTGTAATTACCTATTTTTTTTACGTCTAACCTAATATTTTAAGCTAAATAGCTGGGTTGATTACTGTACTAACTATACTATTTAAATAAATGAGACTTATTATATTACCTAATTCTATCTCTCATCTATCACTATGTTAAAATATTATCTTACATATCACATTAAGTTTATATACACAGTATTCAGTTCTCTCAGGTTAGTAGTTGCCTTCATGTTTGAATATTGGTATAGGCACAATATAACTACATAATTTGCCTGGGTATCTGAAATACATTTTACGGTCATAATAATGTTCATCGGTAGTGCACGTGTAGAGATTCGCTGGTGTCGTAGCTTAGTCTTTATGTGTCTGAAATTAAGCACTGTTCTGACACTGTTTTCTACATTTCACACAAATGATACACCGGACTGGAGCTTAGTTGGAAATGAGCTGTCCTGATTCACACGGTAGTATCTAAGTTCTGTAGCACAGTTCTTAAGTTAATGTCTACGGACACATGATAGTTCGTTGTACTTGGTACACTCTTAAGCACACCATGGGTGTATATGTAACCTATTTTACATAGCATATTGTACTGTATTCATGTACTAACTATCACTCTACATTATTATGTGGGATTTCAGGTATTATTACCTCAGATGGTAAAATTAGTGACCACCTGTATATCCGGTCATTTCGATGCACACCACTCTGGATGACCGTGATGGGAGAATTGTAGGTCTGGACAATGAAGTGCACACCCGCCAGAAATCGACCGAGTCTATCTCACTGCATAGATGACGCCTAGGGCTGCAACTGTGATATGGAATCTCTGGACTCCGCAGGTGTGATCTTACGGCTCACGTAACAAATCGGATGGAAGATGCCCTCAAAAAATTGGCCTAGTACTGCTGGCATCTGTCCTAGAATAATAAACGAGCCTAGGATTAGGCAAGCGGAGGATTGGAATATTTACAAAAAAGGATCTTCAATTTTGACAATGCAGGAATTAATAATGCATCTTTCACATTTCATTTCCAGAAGATTTTAAGACATTGGAAAATATAGTTGTAATTTCTGAGTAATTTACTAATCCCAAAAGGCTTCTGACCTGTTTCTTTCTGTTAGACATGGTCAGATTCATAATTTTGGTACTACTTTTCAGGTCAGTCTACAGTTGGACTTGAGAAATGACATGACCCAAAAATGAATTTATTTTAGACATAATTTGACTTTGCTTGGTTTGACAGTGAGACCGAAGAGTCGCACTCTGTCAAAGGCATGTCTCAGTTTCAGTAGGTGTATTGTCCAGTCATCAGTATTTTGATTTATTCATGTGTATTCTATAAGTTCACTACATGTATGCCCCTCGTCGGATTTGCCAGTCTCACTAACTAGTGTAGTTGCGCTATGTATGTCTGTCGTCTGATCACTAGGTGTTGGTACACTCTGTTCGTCTGTCACTACTTCTGTCTCTTGTCTTGAAAAGTGAGGTTTTCGCATGTTGACATGGAATATCTCTAAGTGTCTGTTTATCGATATTTCATCGTCAACATGTACCATGGTTATGTACCACCTTGAATGGTCCTTGCCATTTCGTTTGTATGGAAGTAGCCTACATCTGTCTTGATCAAGTTCAAGATCACTTGTTTTCGCACCTTTGTTTGTGTGCTTGTGGTAGAACTGACCCTTCCTCTATCAAATGGCTTGGGTGCCAGTGTAGAGGGTTGTACTTCAGCTGTAGGATGTCCACCCTTAAACTTTCGTACTAATTGTTGACAGACATTACAAGCAAATACATTATGACAAAATAATTTTATATTATTGAAAAAACCTGGCCTGTTATTGTTGTATGCAAGATGACCAGCACCCGGTGTTTTATGTGCATTCTTTAGCACAGTTACACGGTTTTGTTCAGGTAACACCTGTTTATGGTTACCTGTAGTATAACATCTAGTTGAAATGCCATTCTTTAGTCTAGAGAACACTGATGTATGTTTGGTGATTTTGGATCTTTGTTTCATTAAATTTAAATATGGAGACACATTAAGCCCAGATTTCTGCTGGTGTATAAATTTCTGTGTGTTTGTGTCATCTGTGCTAGTTGTAGAAAGCATCAGTAGTGTCTCATCTTGTAATATGTTATGATGTTTTGAAGTGTCTGTTTTGGCTGTTGTAATAGTTGCCTTTACTTTTTCCCATGCAACTATTTCATCAATCGTACAATGTTTTAGTTGGGGTAAGCACCCCAGAATTAAATCAGTACAAGGGTTGTTAAGTATTGCACAAGTAAAGGTACCAGAAAGAAAAGGAGAGTCAATCTGGGCTTTTGCCAAAGGGTAGATTTCAATGTTACCCGAAAAGGTACGGCATTTGACAGTATCACCTGTGTAATCACCCGGATTCACCAGTTCTTTCCGAAGACCAATAAGGGTACTGCCGCTGTCCAGCAAACACTGGCATGCTACATCATTGACCATCGCATTGTGGAACACAAGATTGCCTCTGGAGGCTACTGCTGCGTTTACACTCTCAGATGAGCATAGTACTGTATGTCCACATTCTAGTTTCGCGTCTGTATGGAATTGGTGACATCGTTCACAGCTGTCGAAGCTCAACATATCGTATGCACCACAAACATTTTCTGCTTGGTTATTAGGTAAGTCACTTTCACTCTCAGACTCATTCTCACTACCACCATCTGAAGAGGTGTCAATCAAAATGGCATTACTGGCTTTCATACGCTGCCGGCCAAGGCACTTATTACTATAATGGCCATAACAGGAACAAAAAAAAACATTTGATAGCACGCCTGTATGCAGATCTTTTACTTTGCTGTTTCTTGATCACATTTTCAAGATGCGCCGGATAATTTGGCGATTTGTCACACATAGCATAAGTGTCATGTAAAAGGTGACAATGGATACATTTTTCCATTTTCCTATCTTTCTTATCGTATTTCTGATAAGGTTTCCTATTACTTTGGTAGTTTTTAGTTTGGTCTTTGACAAAGGAAACTATTTCAGAGTCATTTGAGGTCTTAAACACATCTCTGTTAGAAGAAAAATATGCTGATCCTTTCTTTTCAAACTGCTCTATGTTTTCAATGTCTGACTGCTGCAAAAATTTGGCAAACGGAGAAGGAATGGTGGATATAACCTTATCCATAGTAATTAAGTTTTTTAATCTATCAAAGTCTTTTCCTATGTTAGCTGCTTTAAGCCACCTGTTTAGTACACTCTGTACATTTGAAACATAATCAATAAAGGTTTCACTAGGTTTAGGTTTCAGATTTGAGAACTGAACCTGATACCCAGGGGCATCAAGTAAAAAGTGCTGCATAATCCTATCATGGATGTATTGATAGCTAGATCTAAGCTCTGTTGGTATGGTTTCTATTACTTTGAGGGGCTCACCACTGAGATTTTTTGTATAAATTGGGGCCCACATCTCTAATGGAACTTGGTGGTATTTAAATTGATATTCTACATTCTCTGTCCATGCTGATATTGAGTCTTCTTTACAATATGGTTTGATAATATTCTTGTATTTATTAAACTTATTTTCTTCTTGTTGACTTCTTAGTTTAGTGGCAGAGATCTCTGAGTGTGACTCTACGTCCATGCTTTTCATTTTCAACTGTGTCTCTGATTCTACTTGAATCTGTTTTTCTTTTAGTTCTCTGTCCTGATCTAATTGCTTTTGCTTTAGATCTAATTCCTTTAGCTTAATCTCCTTATCATGTTCTAACTGTTGTTGTTTAATCTCTAATTCTTTTTGCTTATTTATTTCAGCTAGTTCTTTTTGGTGTTCTCTTTCTCGTGCGCGTTCATTTCTTTCAGCATCTTCTTTTCGTATGCGATCAGCTTTTTCAGCCTCTTTTGCTTCTTTCTCAGCATCTTTTAATTCTTTAAATTTCTGATCAGCATATTGTTGTAGTTCTTTTCCTGTTAATTCTAGTTCTTTGCCTGCTTTTATGAAATCTGATAAAGTTGCCATCTTACTTTAGTACTTGGCTAACAGTGATAGGCAATGATGACTTTAATCAGTTATTTATCTTTGATATTTTATGTTTGTTCTTATCTGATCACTATCAATTGTGCTTTCTGTTTATACCCTGCCCAGATTTATCTTGCAGAAAAACAGAGTATACAAATATGTCAATGCGTTACAAGCTGAAAAAGAGATGCACTATTAATCAAATTGCATGCCAAAATATATAAGTGTACTCAGCTTTAACGTTCCCGAGGATCGGGGAACGGAACTCCGTTGCCACAGGTCACCTTGGTACTTTCGGGTGGAGGCACGTGTCGTTACCAGCAAACTATATTTGGTACACAGGGCCGTAATCAGGTGTAGTACGCCCTTTGATATGCAGGGCCGTAGTAATCAGGCCTATTACACGATATGTTAACCCCGACCCCTAAGGACAATGACTTAGACAATGACAGACAGGTTCACGAACAACTAGAATATGTATTAAATAAATTAAATGTCAATGTCCTGTCTTTGCTCTATCAGTTATTGCCTTACGTTACTAATCTATTTAATTTCTGTACGTGTTGTGCAGGCAAGTATCATCTGCCTGGCCAAAAAATAGTTCCATCGTGACGGTAAACACAGGGAAAATATGACCGAAAATATGCATATCTGCTTTTAAAGAAATAAAAATAACATCATAATGTTTAAATAAATAAATATATTCCTTTAGTAGTTGAAATAAATAAATATTAAATGATATAACGTACCGATTCAGGCGAGCAGCTGTTTAGCAATTCTCTATACACTCGATTGCTGTATGCTAATGAGCCCAGACGACTGTTTGTCAATCATCTGACGTCACAGCACAGCGCGATGAAAAATCGATATTGTCGGCTGACTTTGTATCGCTCCGCCGTGAATCATTTTTGGTACTCATTTCTCACCAAAAAGGTAAATATATAAATAAATATAAGAAAACAAGAATATTAATACTTACAGCTTTGATGAATACATACTTTGACTAAATACATATTTCATAAACACAATTAAACAGTTTAATACGTCACGATAGGCACATTTCTAGCTTGCAAAATTTCTCTCGTCTGCACAAATCACCGTCACTACACAAATTAAACCCTAGTCTAGAGCCTCGTGGACGAGTGGAGTAGCTTGAATATTACATTCAAGCTTCACTTCTGACAACCACAATTACCCTGGCCTGTCAACAACTTAACTGACAGGCATCATCGGGTACTTCTCACACACCCATACAAGACAACTTGCAAGTCGTGTGGGAGGCAAAATGCATGGTCCATTTTATTGCCGTTGGCTCGCTTACAAGCGGTAAACAGTCGCTAATGCAATACACAATATACAGCCACAGAATTATCTAACACAAACTGCTAACCCTATGCTAACTCTATCTATTAGTGAACACAAAACTCCTAACGCTATTCTAAACGACGTGAACGCCCCAAGTCCAGTCTCCCGTCTGCCGAACATCTCTCCCGTGGTTACACACCACGCGGGGGTGACCTTCTCCTTCGTGCGTGTTACCTCACATCGCACGCTGCTAGGCAAAACGTGGCCTGTTGAGTGTCTACTCAACTGTGCTCTGGCTTCATGAGGTGTGGTGGTATCGTGATTAGAGTGCTAACTCTCTGCACACCGCCTGCGTGTATCATGAGGGAGTGGCTAACCTTCCACTATTCCCTCATCTCCCCTGCTCTTGCCTCGGGCACCGCATCTCCTCCTGGTCCCTCCAGGATTGACCGCTCTCCCTGGCGGAGGGGATGTGGTCGAGTCTTTGACATAGGTGCTAAAAGGATTAAACAGACCAGTGGAGCAGAACGTCCCTATGCTTGCCCCAGGTTTTCCCTCATTAACAGTAGAGGAAAGGATAAAAGTCAATGGTGTAGTGGTGATTAGAGAGGAGAGGAGGAGGAAAGTTTGGTTATTAGCTGGAGGAGGGTGTAGGAGTGTTGTATCATGTTTATCTTCATGCATGTTCGGCATAATTATACCTTATGTAGGTAATTATTGAAATGTTGACATGACAAATGGGATGAACAATGGTCATCACTAGACTCACCATCAGCTCAATAAACAGTATTATTGAACCAGTGTTTTAAGTACATGTCCCCAGTGAATTTCTTGTACAGTTGCTGTCAAGTGTTGTC
The DNA here is from genome assembly GCA_014155875.1 of Cepaea nemoralis. Classification (NCBI taxonomy): domain Eukaryota; kingdom Metazoa; phylum Mollusca; class Gastropoda; order Stylommatophora; family Helicidae; genus Cepaea; species Cepaea nemoralis. The sequence goes on along the minus strand of JACEFZ010019960.1, from coordinate 10,454 downwards.
TCTGGTGACTGTCTTAAGTGCTGTGGTTGGTTATACATATTGGTACAGAAATAAGTCAAAGGAATTATAATGGGAAATTGCTACCATCTGCAAACACAAGAGGCTTATTGGAAAGGTAGACCCTGTGTCCAACGCTAACCAAATCTGCACTAGTAGATTTTAGTCTCAAGTTCTGCAGCGGCTGCTATACAGTTCACCCGGAAGTGATTGTCGTTGCTCCGGTGATGATCAAAAATTTTAACCCAGTTCCAAATGCCAAGATTACTGTTGGAGAAAGTTATTCAGTTAAAAATACACTCTCACAGGATTATCATTCTCCAGTGGCGAAGGGAAGAATGAAGTTCTGATAAGATGAACTGTTGAGAGATACATGGAATGCAACCATTCTCTCTAAACGTCATCTGGAAGTTGGCTTAATTGCAAGGCCATTACTTCACATAATGAATCTCTATGGAACATTCATACATTACGAAATGGTGTGACTCAGAGAGATCATTTATCACAACAGAAAATATAGCAAGGATGTCAGCAGTGGAACACTGTCGGAGGTAAATAGAAGAGCAGTTCACAGATGAGTGGAGTCAGGACTCCTGATGCTCCCAGTGACTTAAAGGAACTTAATGCAGAGCTAACTTCATGGTCTTTGCGTTTGCCACCAAATTTATCAACTGATGGAATGTTGGGGCAGATTTTTTTTTAAGGAGAAAAATCACTTAGTTCCAAATGTACTACTCTAGTGGGGTAAAGGGAGACAGGGAGTAATTGACAAATACCACCTAAGGGATCTGGGAACTGTGGATTCTGCGATCATCTGTCATACCTATGAAAGATTTAAGAGAGGGGCCATGTAGCATGATGGAACAGAATTCCCCATTCCCAGTCCGACACATTTCATAAGGATACTTTAAGTCTTAACGGGGACCATCCCAAATAGAAGGGCTATTATTAGATCGTATGTTCTAGAACGAGTTGGGGGAGGGCAGAGGTATGCGCGTGTTTCTCATTGGTTAATAATTAATGAGCCCACGCTATTCCTGGGCCATATTTTAAAATCTAATTAGTTGAGCGGGATTCCACCGAGAGCGGTCGCTAGTGTGATGTGATGACCCAACAATGCCCTTAAAGATTCGATAATATATTGTTCTCTGGACAACAGAGAACAGGAGGATGGAGGAGAGGCTTCCATATATCATCTGGGACAACTAAACAGAAGTCCTAGATCCAGATGTGACTCCCTATCAAAATGTGGGAATATCAAGAAGAGTTTTCTCTCAGCTCAACAGCTGAATGCATAAATGGGAGCATGACACAATCTGAAGCACTACAAATGTGGTGAACTGGACAGTGATCTTTGAGTCAATCAAATGTCATCTGAGAACTAAACAACAAGTCTATGGTGGTGAACCTCATTCGGGACGTCTGGTGAAATGACTGGGACAATGGATTGTTTAGCTAGGACTTATCTTAGTTAATCTCCAGCCTGGTGCTCACACAGTGTTTCAGAATGAAGACTTGGAAAGTACGTGAGATAGACTGAGGAGAAGAAGAAGACTGGGACATATTTGTATCTTAGATCTTCCTCTACAGGAAAAGGAGAGCAAAGTCCTAAGTCTCAACTTCATGAACAGTCAACTCACCAGTGAAAGACAAGGCTGTAACTTTTCTTCAAACTGTGACAGTAGGGGATAATTAGTCAGACTTGGAAAATCATCATGGGGGAAAAATGCAACCTGAGCTGTCCAACACCATCATAGGTGCTAAAAGGATTAAACAGACCAGTGGAGCAGAACGTCCCTATGCCTGCCCCAGGTTTTCCCTCATTAACAGTAGAGGAAAGGATAAAAGTCAATGGTGTAGTGGTGATTAGAGAGGAGAGGAGGAGGAAAGTTTGGTTATTAGCTGGAGGAGGGTGTAGGAGTGTTGTATCATGTTTATCTTCATGCATGTTCGGCATAATTATACCTTATGTAGGTAATTATTGAAATGTTGACATGACAAATGGGATGAACAATGGTCATCACTAGACTCACCATCAGCTCAATAAACAGTATTATTGAACCAATGTTTTAAGTACATGTCCCCAGTGAATTTCTTGTACAGTTGCTGTCAAGTGTTGTCTCTGGTGACTGTCTTAAGTGCTGTGGTTGGTTATACATATTGTGAAAAGTCCTGTATAGATGTTGTCAAGTATCTCATGATGTCTATCTTGTACACTTGTGGTGTAAACAATTCCTTGTGAATGCATATTCCCCTTTTGTCAAGAAACTGTCATGTAGATGTCTTGTCCAACAGATGTAATATACAGTTATTGTTGAAGTTTGTTTGTCTACAAATAAATGAATCCTACAATCCCAAAGAAATGGGACAAACTGATATAGGTCACAAAATGACAAAATATATATATGAGAAGATCTATGTGACGGACGAACAGCACACTGGCAACATTATGTTGAGTGAGAGGGATCCTCAGTTGTACAGGCGCTAATAGTTCAGATCTTCTCTAGCCTTGGGTGAACTATTTTACTTCTTATATACATTTCTGTGTAGATACATAGTAGTTTCACAGTGGGGGTTTGAGCCAAAAGAAAAGTGGTTTTCCAAAAGGCTATTGCGGGAATGATTAGCTCATTTGAGTGACCTCTAGACAAAACGTGCTGATTGATATCCTTTATCTTGGTATTTATTATTCAAGATATATCTCCAGAGAACACTACTAACTAGGTCCTCTGGCAACTCAATCAAACATGTCACAGTCGTTAAGAAGAAAGCCCACTACAAAGACACTGACAACTATTTTCATAGTGCAAAACAGGTAATCATGTTCCGTCTCTGAACAGTAAACAGCAGAGTAGACAGTCTTTCACGAAGACTCAAAGCGGGTCTGCCACCCATGTGTACGTGTGAACAAACTACACAGACAGCTGAACAGATCCTTAAAAATGAACACATGATGACTAAATTGCGGTATCATTTCTGGTCACTCCATACACACATTAACCCACAGCTATTTGGAAGCTTTCACGAACTCAATATAAAAGGCTAAATGCATCCTAGTAACATGAATACTTGTGTACAATTATTAACCAGCAGCCGAAGAAACAAGAAAGCAATGAAAAATAAGGTAAGAAATATATTCCTTCTACTTTCCTGTCAATTTACACATTATTTACCCCATGCCTCTGTAAATTCTCTGTCTTTACTAATATTACACAATGCACCCCTCTCTGGAGTCTCCGTGGTGAAGTGGTCAAGCCGTCTGACTCGGGTTCCGAAGGTTGTATGTTCGATTCCGGGCCGTGTCCTTCATTTCACGAGTGCATATTTTCGGAGACTCCCGAGGGTCGTCGCTGGAGCTACGGAGTTCGTGCTTTGTGCAACGATTTCTACGCTGCAGAAAGAGTCTGAGCCATATGGGATAAAAACCCGGTGCAATGCAGTCGACCCCGTGGACTTTTAAGCTACTTCTTTTATTGCACACACTCCCATACGAATCTGGATACGCCTTGTGTCGTCATCTGAATTGGCGGGGCATTCATTACTGTAAAACAAGTAATCACTAGTTTTTCACCCAAACATCAAAGAAATGTCGCCGCTTTCGATGATTTAAGTTGTTTTTGGACCTATCAAAGACATATTCCTGGTGTAGGGGTAAATATAAGACGGCAGGGAAGATTTCATAATGATGCAACAGACAGTTTTCAAAATAATTGATCGTGAATGACGGCATTCATTTCCGGAAAGACTATAGGCTTCCGGCGCCCTGCTAGCGGGGCAGGGGATGCATTCCTTACACTGGTCAGTTGGACTTAACAGGCTGGTTTATCGTTTAGGAAGCAATGGCAAACTACTGAGCGAAAAACCGCTTAGTATATTAACCCGAGGTCTGAGATGATCTTGCAAAGGTCATGTAATAAATAAAAGTCTGCGCCGAGAGAGGTTATTGATGATGATGATGATGATGATGATGATGATGATGATGATGATGATGATGATGATGATGATGATGATGATACACATCTGGAACAAAGGCCAGACTTATATATTGAAATGCATACTTTCGTGTCCGTTATACTTTATAGTACTTTCTTATCTCTTATCCTTTATTTACTTATCCTGGCGAATCTTAAAATCCATGTTGAGTAACCACAATGACATTTACATAATGTAATTATGTGAACACTGATCGTGTGCAGATTATAAACGACTACTTATGCCACATATAGAAAACATATAACTATATATACAGACAGACAGACAGACAGACAGTCAGACAGACAGACAGACAGACAGACAGGCAGGCAGGCAGGCAGGCAGGCAGGCAGGCAGACAGGCAGACAGGCAGGCAAACAGGCAGGCAGGCAGACAGACAGACAGATGACAAAGGGAGAGAACGAACCTTATTTTGAAAGGGTTGCAAATTGGGCACGCAGGGCCCGTCTAACACTCGGCCCTCCCAACCTTCCAATCATCAACCACATATCTAGCGCACATCAATTTTGTGTGTGTGTGTGTGTGTGTGTGTGTGTGTGTGTGTGTGTGTGTGTGTGAAGAGAGAGCGAGACTAAAGAAAGAAAGAAAGAAAGAAAGAAAGAAAGAAAGAAAGAAAGAAAAGAAAGAAAGAAAGAAAGAAAGAAAGAAAGAAAAGAAAGAAAGAAATTTAGATACACTAAAAAGACAAAAACTTCCACCAACAAGAACTTTTTCGGTTGAGTTTTATGTCCAAGACTGTGAAAGCGCACTGGGCATTAAAAAGCTACGGGCGGTGCAGATTACCGGAAGCCTGTGACATATTGTACTTTCCCGGGAAAAATACAAAACTAAAACGTGTAACGCCCGAACCTGGTTCTATCAAAATTCATCAACTGGAAGGTCAAAGGTCGGTCTCCAAACACGTCTTGTGTCGAGCGTTCTCGAAATATAAGTTAGTTATTTTTTTTCTTAGAAGACGTTCAATCAACCCCAGCATGTTATTTGCTATTTTGATTTACTCGACAGTTATTGCCTGGAAGTTTATAACAAAAGCTAAAGGACAGTTCTTATGGCGGAGACCCTGGGATAAGATACCACCACATTTAGTTGAGAATGGAGAAGGAGAGTCACTGTGGCGTTCCATGGCTGGAATATAAACACCCCCACGCATGTCGTGATGTTTCAGACTCTTCGGAGCATGATGAAAAAGGTGAAGACACATGCTCCGTGCAGAGTGGCAGGCTTCCATACAACATCAAAGACTGCCATCTGATGATCTTTTTTCCCAGAACATGTGGGGAAAAGAGCAGGCGCTAGGTGAGGTATTGCTGCATGACAAGTCAGATATGTCAGGATCCCATGGGTGGTTTTTCTATAGGGGGGAAGATCAGACAGGGGATTATTCCGTGGGGAGATTTTTGCGGTAAAATGTGACCAAAGGATCTGGCCTGACACTGGGTTCTCCGAGGAAGGCCATATGGACAGAAAAACCAGATTGCAACTAGTTACCATTAGTACGGGACTCTTCGCTAGTTGCTTAAGATGAGGACGGAGCACTTTGGGAATGTTCCGAGTGCTGTGATGTCGGTTCTTGACTCAGTTTTTCTTCTTCGTTTTCTTTTTTTTGTTTCTGTTGCTGCTGCGGGCCCTTTCATCCAGGCAATCTAGCAAAGTACCCCCAAATGGACCCTAAACCCAACTTACACCAAGTCTTCTATCTGTTCCTGCTCCCACATTTTTTTTCCATATCCTAGCCAAGTTAATGCCCTTGCCCGTAAAGACATAGGCCTTATGGCTACTTCATTTTAATTCACCGCAACAAAGTTCGGGAGTTCCCGGAAATCAGGGGTTTCGGGTGTTTCCCATAGTGGGTGTAGGGTGTGTTGATACCTGTGAAAACCCTTGTGTAGGGGTAGGGTGCAAGCAAGTGTTTTTTGTTGTAATGTATTTATTGAAATAAAGAGTCATATAAATTGAATTGTTTTCGATCACTTCCGATTGAATGTGTGGTGGACTTCTAGACCGATCGATGGATGCAATATATGTTTCTGGGCCTGGAGGGACCTCACTGTCTTCAGAGTGTATATCCATATCTTGTGCTACTCGTCTTATCTTGTGCATGTCCCATCTGAATGCGCTCATCTTTGATGTATCTGGGGGACAGTGTGCTAAGACATTGACATGCAGCTTTGGGTACATTTGGTGCAAAAACTCTTGTCGACAGACCAAAAAGTGAATCCCGATACCCCTTTCGAAAATCGACCACCCCACCAGATCTAGGTAAAATGCTAAATGTAGCTACGGGTTTTTTTGCGGTGCTTTAAAAATTAAATACCGAATTACTTTCTCTTTTCTTTTAAAACCATAAAGTCGACTCGGCCTAAATAACAAGTGGGAAGAGACCATCATCATGGATTCCCTAAAAGGTGAGAAAAAGGAATTTGGGCCCCGCACCTTACATTCGTAGCCTAGAATATGTGAAGCCCGAACGTTTAACACATCAGCGGCAGTATTTGCTATAGAACTACCTGTTTAACACATCAGCGGCAGTATTTGCTATAGAACTACCTGTTTAACACATCAGCGGCCGTATTTGCTATAGAACTACCTGTTTAACACATCAGCGGCAGTATTTGCTATAAAACTACCTGTTAACACATCCGGCTATTTGATATAGAACACCTGTTTAAACATCACGACAGTATTTGCTATAGAACTACTGTTTTAAAACATCAGCGAAATATTTGCTATAGAACTACTTGTTTAACACATCAGCGGCAGTATTGCTAAGAACTACCTGTTTAACAATCAGCGGCCGTATTTGCTATAAAACTACCTGTTTAACACATCAGCGGCAGTATTTTGCTATAGAACTACCCCGTTTAACACATCAGCGGCAGTATTTGCTATAGAACACCTGTTAAAACATCAGCGGCAGTATTTGTAAAGAACTACCGTTTAACACATCAGCGGCAGTATTTTTCTATAAAACTCCTGTTTAACACATCAGTGGGCAGTATTTTTCTATAGAACTACCTGTTTAACACATCCGCGGCAGTATTTGCTTAGAACTACCTGTTTAACACATCAGCGGCAGTATTTGCTATAGAACTACCTTTTTAACACATCAGCGGCCTTTTTCTATCTCTGTTTAAAAAAGGGGCCCATTTCTATAGAAAATACCCGTTTAACAATCAGCGGCAGTATTTGCTATAAAACTACCTGTTTAACACACGGGCAGTATTTGCTATAAATACCTGTTTAAACATCAGGGGGGAGTATTTGCTATAGAACACCTGTTTATCCTAGCGGCGTATTTTCTATAGAACACCTTTTTTAACCCCTTCACGCATATTTCTTAGAAATACCTGTTTAACAATCAGCGGCAGTATTTGCTTAGAACTACCTGTTTAAAACATCCCGGGGGGAGTATTTGCTATAGAACACCTGTTAACACAAATTTGGCAGTTTTTCTATAGAACTACCCGTTTAAACATCAGGGGCAGTTTTTCTATAGAAAATACCCGTTTAACACTCACGCTATTTGATATAGAAACCTGTTTAAACACACCGCAGTTTTATAAGAACTACCTGTTAACACATCAGTGGCAGTAATTTTTTATAGAACTACTGTTAACAACATCAGTTTTTTTTCAGATTTGCTATAGAACTACCCGTTTACCACTTTAGGGCAGTATTTGCTATAGAACACCTGTTTAACACACGTGCAGTATTTCAAAAGAACTACCTGTTTAAACTCAGGAGTATTTATATAGACTACCTTTTTTAAAACTCAGGGCATATTTTATGAACTACCTGTTTAACAATCAGTGGCAGTATTTTCTATAGAACTACCTGTTTACACATCAGTGCAGTATGTGATATAGAACTACCTGTTTAACACATCAGTGGCAGTATTTGCTATAGAACTACCTGTTTAACACATCAGCGCGGCAGTATTTGCTATAGAACTACCTGTTTAACACATCAGTGGCAGTATTTGATATAGAACTACCTGTTTAACACATCAGTGGCAGTATTTGATATAGAACTACCTGTTTAACACATCAGTGGCAGTATTTGATATAGAACTACCTGTTTAACACATCAGGCGGCAGTATTTGCTTTAGAACTACCTGTTTAACACATCAGCGGCAATATTTGATATAGAACTACCTGCTTAACACATGAGTGGCAGTATTTGCTATAGAACTACCTGTTTAACACATCAGTGGCAGTATTTGCTATAGAACTACCTGTTTAACACATCAGCGGCAGTATTTGCTATAGAACTACCTGTTTAACACATCAGTGGCAGTATTTCATATAGAACTACCGTGTTTAACACATCAGCGGCAGTATTTGATATAGAACTACCTGTGTAACACATCAGTGGCAGTATTTGCTATAGAACTACCTGTTTAACACATCAGTGGCAGTATTTGCTATAGAACTACCTGTTTAACACATCAGTGGCAGTATTTGCTATAGAACTACCTGTTTAACACATCAGTGGCAGTATTTGATATAGAACTACCTGTTTAACACATCAGTGGCAGTATTTGCTATAGAACTACCTGTTTAACACATCAGCGGCAGTATTTGCTATAGAACTACCTGTTTAACACATCAGTGGCAGTATTTCATATAGAACTACCTGTTTAACACATCAGCGGCAGTATTTGATATAGAACTACCTGTTTAACACATCAGTGGCAGTATTTGCTATAGAACTACCTGTTTAACACATCAGTGGCAGTATTTGCTATAGAACTACCTGTTTAACACATCAGTGGCAGTATGTGATATAGAACTACCTGTTTAACACATCAGTGGCAGTATTTGCTATAGAACTACCTGTTTAACACATCAGCGGCAGTATTTGCTATAGAACTACCTGTTTAACACATCAGTGGCAGTATTTGATATAGAACTACCTGTTTAACACATCAGTGGCAGTATTTGATATAGAACTACCTGTTTAACACATCAGTGGCAGTATTTGATATAGAACTACCTGTTTAACACATCAGCGGCAGTATTTGCTTTAGAACTACCTGTTTAACACATCAGCGGCAATATTTGATATAGAACTACCTGCTTAACACATGAGTGGCAGTATTTGCTATAGAACTACCTGTTTAACACATCAGTGGCAGTATTTGCTATAGAACTACCTGTTTAACACATCAGCGGCAGTATTTGCTATAGAACTACCTGTTTAACACATCAGTGGCAGTATTTCATATAGAACTACCTGTTTAACACATCAGCGGCAGTATTTGATATAGAACTACCTGTGTTAACACATCAGTGCAGTATTTGCTATAGAACTACCTGTTTAACACATCAGTGGCAGTATTTGCTATAGAACTACCTGTTTAACACATCAGTGGCATATTTTCTATAGAACTACCTGTTTAACACATCATGGGAGTATTTTATATAGAACTACCTGTTTAACACATCAGTGGCGTATTTTTAATAGAATACCTGTTTACACATCAGTGGCTATTTGATATAGAACTACCTGTTTAACACATCCGGCAGTATTTGCTTTAGAACTTTCCCGTTTAACACATCACGGCAGTATTTTTTATAGAACTACCTGTTTAACACATCAGCGCAGTATTTGCTATGAACACCTGTTTAAAAAACATCAGTGGGAGTATTTTCTATAGAACTACCTTTTAACACATCAGCGGCGTATTTGATATAGAAATAAAATTTTCTACCGCGTCACCACCACTTCTCTGAGCCGCACCAAAACCCGCGCGGCACACCTCACAGAACTACATTTTAAAATCCCTTAAATCATTTTTTCCCTGCATTTTGTAAACTTTATGGTTGTAGTTGTAATCTGCCTGTCTCTCTTTTTTTTACGTTTCTGTTGCTAAAATTTGAGAAATTTGTCATTTCTTTTTACTGTCAAATTCCTTGTGTTTTATATTCATTTTTGACAGAATGTGGGGGGATTTCGGCGTGAGTTTTTTAGGCTGGGTTCCTGAAGCCTTTTGTTTTTTAGGTTTTTGTTGGATCCAAAAAGGGGTCTACGGACCCCTGTCTGTATTTTTACTTTGTATGTCTGGAAAATTTCTTCATGTTAAAAGAACCTTTTAAAATACGGTCCAGTCCCCGGGTAATTGTACACTAAAAAAAACATTTTGGGAAACCCTGAATGGGGTTTTATAGAAGAATGCTGAAAATTTAATTGGGCAGCCAACAAGACAATCAGGGCGTTTTAAGGAAGCTGAGTCACAAAAAACTTATCATAATCAAGAAAAAAGCATCGTCGTCTTTTCCCCGTTTTGAGACGCAAAAAAATCTAACGTTTTGACAACCTGAGGGTTTGTGAAAGAAAATAGAGGAAGTCACGTGAAAATTATTGACAGCTTTTGTCTGGCACGGAAAGGGTCAAAACAAGAACTATCCAAAAGTCGGGAAACGTAATTTGTGGGGAGGCTGATCCACATTGGGGGCCTTTT
>JACEFZ010019959.1:100000-129587 GCA_014155875.1 Cepaea nemoralis | reverse complement strand
CCAAACCACCATAGACTAATCCTCGTACTTAAACCCTGACTATCTACGTATTTCCCACACACTCAGACTAAATGCTCGGACTAAACGACTATCTGACTGTATTCCACACACCATCGACTAAATCCTCGTATAAACTGATATCTACTTATTTCAACACCCATCGACAATGTCGTACAACCTGACTATCTGACTTTTTCCAACACCCTCAGACTAATCCTCGACTTACCCTACTCGACTGATTCCACACACTCAGCTAAATCCGACTCCTCTATTGACGATTTCACACCCACAACTAATCCTCGTACTTAAACCCTGACTATCTGACTGTTTTCCCACACCATCGACAATCCTCGACTTAAACCCTGACTTCTGACTGTATTTCCACACACCCATCAGACTAAATCTCGTACATAAACCCTGGACGATCCTGACTGTATTTCCTACCAGAGCCATCAGACTAAATCCTCGTACTTAAAACCCTGACTGAGCTGACTGTATTTCCACACACCCATACAGACTAAATGCTCGGACGTAAACCCTGACTATCTGACTGTATTTCACACACACCCATCAGACTAAATCCTCGTACTTAAACCCTGACTATCTGACTGTATTTCCACACCACATCAGACTAAATGCTCGGACTTAAAACACCTGACTATCTGACGTATTTCCACACACCCATCAGACTAAATCCTCGTACTTAAACCTGACTTACTGACTGTATTTCAAACACCCATCAGAGCTAAGTCCTCGTACATTAAACCTGACTATCTGACTGTATTTCCACACACCCATCAGACTAATGCTCGGTACGTAAACCCTGACTATCTGACTGTATTTCCACACCCCCATCAGACTAAATCCTCGTATTAAACCTGACTATCTGACTGTATTTCCACACACCCATCAGACTAAGTGCTCGTACGTAAACCCGGACTATCTGACTGTATTCCACACACCCATCAGACTAAATCCTCGTACTTAAACCCTGAATATCTGACTGTATTTCCACACACCCATCAGACTAAATGCTCGTACATAAACCCTGACTATCTGACTGTATTTCCACACACCCATCAGAACTAAATCCTCGTACTTAAACCCTGACTATCTGACTGTATTTCCACACACACACATCAGACTAAATGCTCGGACTTAAACCCTGACTATCTGACTGTATTTCCACACACCCATCAGACTAAATCCTCGTACTTAAACCCTGACTATCTGACTGTATTTCCATACACCCATCAGACTAAATGCTCGTACATAAACCCTGACTATCTGACTGTATTTCCACACACCCATCAGACTAAATCCTCGTACTTAAACCCTGACTGTCTGACTGTATTTCCACACACCCATCAGACTAAATCCTCGTACTTAAACCCTTTCTATCTGACAGCATTTCCACACACTCATCAGACTAAATCCTCGTACTTAAACCCTGACTATCTGACTGTATTTCCACACACCCATCAGACTAAATCCTCGTACTTAAACCCTGACTATCTGACTGTATTTCCATACACCCATCAGACTAAATGCTCGTACATAAACCCTGACTATCTGACTGTATTTCCACACACCCATCAGACTAAATCCTCGTACTTAAACCCTGACTATCTGACTGTATTTCCACACACACACATCAGACTAAATGCTCGGACTTAAACCCTGACTATCTGACTGTATTTCCACACACCCATCAGACTAAATCCTCGTACTTAAACCCTGACTATCTGACTGTATTTCCATACACCCATCAGACTAAATGCTCGTACATAAACCCTGACTATCTGACTGTATTTCCACACACCCATCAGACTAAATCCTCGTACTTAAACCCTGACTGTCTGACTGTATTTCCACACACCCATCAGACTAAATCCTCGTACTTAAACCCTTTCTATCTGACAGCATTTCCACACACTCATCAGACTAAATCCTCGTACTTAAACCCTGACTATCTGACTGTATTTCCACACACCCATCAGACTAAATCCTCGAACTTAAACCCTGACTATCTGACTGTATTTCCCCACACCCATCAGACTAAATCCTCGTACTTAAACCCTGACTATCTGACTGTATTTCCACACACCCATCAGACTAAATCCTCGTACTTAAACCCTGACTATCTGACTGTATTTCCATACACACAATCGACTAAACCCTGGGACAAAACCCTGATATTACACCACAAAAACCCCTCGACAAAAACCCCGACTTAAATATTCGACCCATAAACCTTGCTTTTAAAAAACCCTCCTACGACGATTTCCACCACCCATCAACTAAATCCTCGTACTTAAACCCTGACTTCTGACTGTATTTCCACACACCCATCAACAAATCCTCGTATTAAAACCCCTTCTATCTGACGATTTCCAACACCATCAAACTAAATCCCGTATTAAACCCTGACTATCTGACTGTATTCCACACACCCATAAAACTAATCCTGTATTAAAAACCTACAAAATTGCTGATTTCCATAAACGACTAAATTCCAAAACCCTCTATTCTGTTTTTTAAACCCCCCTGACAAATCCTGATTAAACCCTGACTATTGCTTTTTTTTAACCCCCAACATCACAAAATCCACAAACCCTAACTATCGGTATTTAAACCCTGATTCCTGTATTTCACCCACACATTTATTTCCAAAACCCCCTCGACAAATTCACAAAACCTGGACTACCTGTATTTAAACCCCCTGACAAAATCCCCGTATTAAACCCTACTTTCTGATTTACCCCCATCGACAAAACCCACAAAAACCCTTTCTTCGAACTTTACCACTATCGACAAAATCCCACAAACCCTAATCTGACTTACCACACCCCCTCCTAAACCCTCAAAATTAAACCCTGACTATCTGACTGTATTTCCACACACCCATCAGACTAAATCCTCGTACTTAAACCCTGACTATCTGACTGTATTTCCACACACCCATCAGACTAAATCCTCGTGACTTAAACCCTGACTATCTGACTGTATTTCCATACACCCATCAGACTAATGCTCGTACATAAACCCTGACTATCTGACTGTATTTCCACACACCCATCAGACTAAATCCTCGTACTTAAACCCTGACTATCTGACTGTATTTCCACACACACACATCAGACTAAATCTCGTACTTAAACCCTTGACTATCTGACTGTATGTCCACACACCCATCAGACTAAATCCTCGTACTTAAACCCTGACTATCTGACTGTATTTCCAACACCCATCAGACTAAATCCTCGTACTTAAACCCTGACTATCTGACGGTATTTCCACACACACCCATCAGACTAAATCCTCGTACTTAAACCCTGACTATCTGACTGTATTTCCACACACCATCAGACTAAATCCTCGTACTTAAACCCTTGACTATCTGACTGCATTTCCACTACAACCATCAGACTAAATGCTCGTACATAAACCCTGACTATCTGACTGTATTTCCACACACCCATCAGACTAAATCCTCGTACTTAAACCCTGACTATCTGACTGTATTTCCATACACCCATCAGACTAAATGCTCGTACATAAACCCTGACTATCTGACTGTATTTCCACACACCCATCAGACTAAATCCTCGTACTTAAACCCTGACTATCTGACTGTATTTCCATACACCCATCAGAACTAAATGCTTGTACATAAACCCTGACTATCTGACTGTATTTCCACACAACCCATCAGACTAAATCCTCGTACTTAAACCCTGACTGTCTGACTGTATTTCCACACACCCATCAGACTAAATCCTCGTACTTAAACCCTTTCTATCTGACAGCCTTTCCACACACTCATCAGACTAAATCCTCGTACTTAAACCCTGACTATCTGACTGTATTTCCACACACCCATCAGACTAAATCCTCGTACTTAAACCCTGACTATCTGACTGTATTTCCATACACCCATCAGACTAAATGCTCGTACATAAACCCTGACTATCTGACTGTATTTCCACACACCCATCAGACTAAATCCTCGTACTTAAACCCTGACTATCTGACTGTATTTCCACACATTCCATTGGCACCTTGCCGTCTTGACAGACGATAGTTTGTGCTTTAAAAAGGCATAATAACTTTTAACTATGGCGGTAGCGAGTGTGACTGATAAGGCCAATTTGCGCTGTAAATGTCCGTTCACAGTGGGTGCATGTGAACACGTGGTCATTTCCACCATCATGCACCATCTTAAGTCTCAAACGCTTGGTGTGTGACTTTTCTGCCATAATTTTCTCCTTTGACTTTATTCCATTTCTGATATTTGCCCTCCATGCAACACGTTCAGCGGCGACTTGCTCCCAATGTGCATTATCAATGCCTGTATCAATCATGTCCCGCTTACACACATCTTTGTATCGTAGTAGAGTCCGACCCTGAGATCTCTTACCCATCTGTAATTCACCAAAAAAGATATCCTTTGGTATTCTACCATCATCCATCCTCCTAAGATGTCCTATCCATCTAAGTCTACGAAGACTGAGCATGGAATAAACTGTCACACAACCTGATCTTTCCAATACTTCAGTATTTGTGATTTTGTCTTGCCACTTAATACCAAGAATTCTTCGCAGACACCGCATATGAAAGCTGTTTAAATTGTTCTCTTGGTGTGAGTAAGTTGTCCAGGTTTCACTGCCATAGAGAAGAGTACTAAGGACACAGGCTTGATAGACAAGGACTTTTGTTTTGGCAGTAAGCTTCCTGTTCTCCCAGACTCTTTTTCTTAACCTGTTCATTGTTGTTGCTGCCTTACCAATCCGGATGTTGATTTCCTGATCTAGGGATAATTTGCTATTTACCACTGATCCTAGATATGTAAAATGGTCTACTATCTCTAGTTCGGCGTCGTCAATAAAGATTGATGGTACCTCATGTGCACCTTGTGACATAATCTGTGTCTTCTTTTTGCTAATTGTTAAACCAAATTCAGAACAAGCATTGGAGAATGCAGATAGTAGACATTGCAATTCTTCCTCAGAGTGGGTCGTAACTGCAGCATCATCTGCAAAAAGCAACTCTCTGATCAGTACCCTCCTAATTTTGGTCTTAGCCTTCAATCTCTGAGCATTGTAGAGGCCGCCATCTGAGCGTGAGTGAATGTATATACCACCATCCTGATCACGAAATGCATATTTCAGTAGAAGTGAAAAGTATATTCCAAAGAGGGTGGGAGCTAGTACACAACCTTGCTTAACTCCACTCTTGATTTCAAATTCTTCAGAAGTTGCACCATCAAACTTGATTATACCCTTCATGCCTGTGTGGAACGATTCCACAATGGACAGAAGAGTTGGTGGGCAGCCAATCTTCTTTAGTGCCTTGAACAGACCCTCACGACTGACCAAATCAAATGCCTTTGTGAGGTCGATGAAGGCAATAAACAGTGGTTGATTCTGTTCACGGCATTTTTCTTGCATTTGTCGCAATGAGAATATCATATCAGTGGTAGACCGGTTCTGTCGAAAGCCACACTGTGATTCGGGGTAGACTTGATCTCCTAGGACTTGAAGTCTGCGCAGAACAATTCTGGCAAATACTTTTCCAACAATACACAGAAGTGAGATACCCCTATAGTTGTTGCAGTCGCTCCGATCGCCCTTGTTCTTGTACAGTGTTATGATGCTTGAATCTTTGAAATCCTGTGGGACTTGTCCTTCCCGCCAGCATAGCTCTATTAGCTGGTGGATCTGTATAGTGAGTGTGTCTTGCCCACTCCTGATAACCTCTATTGGAATCCCATCCTTACCTGGAGCCTTGCCAGATGCAAGTTCATTTATAGCACACTTAACTTCTGTTATGGTGGGAAGTGTGTCCAGGTGGTCAAGAGTTGGTAGAGCCTCTATGGCGTTCAGGGCATCATCCTTTACTTGAGTAAAGCTCCAAATAGTGCTCTACCCATCTGTCCATCTGCTGTTTCTTATCAGTGATGACTTCTCCAGTCAAGGTTTTCAATGGTGCCAGGGATGGAGTTATTGCCTCTCCATAGCACAAAGCCTGGGCTAAAATATAGAGATCATGTGTTGCCCATGCAGCATGATCCCTCTCTCGGCCCGCCTAGTTCACTCCAGAGGAAAGGTGACACCCCTACATCTGGAACAAGACAAGCTGCAGAAGCTGCCGGATCAGCAAAGCAATGCTCTAACTGTCCGCCTGTCGGAGCTTCGATCCTAGACCAGTCGCCAACCAAGGCTTAGGGCCTGGTCTGCCCTGCCATGACAATTTTGTCTTTAGCTTGCATTTCCTCGCACCAGGGTAAGGCTTGTACCCTCCCAATTGCGCTCTTCCGCCCGAAGCCGTTGGCACAATGTGGGGTGTCGGGTTTGGTAAGCGTCGCCCAACGTTCGGCACTAACAGAGACCAGGTAGTACCGTCTACTGTTATACGGTAGCTCAGTCATATCTGACTAAGACCTGACTGAAATTTCCACACACCCATCAGACTATATCCTCATACTTAAACCCTGACTATCTGACTGTATTTCCACACACCCATCAGACTAAATCCTCGTACTTAAACCCTGACAATCTGACTGTATTTCCACACACCCATCAGACTAAATCCTCGTACTTAAACCCTGACTATCTGACTGTATTTCCACATACCCATCAGACTAAATCCTCGTACTTAAACCCTGACTATCTGACTGTATTTCCACACACCCATCAGACTAAATCCTCGTACTTAAACCCTGACAATCTGACTGTATTTCCACACACCCATCAGACTAAATCCTCGTACTTAAACCCTGACAATCTGACTGTATTTCCACACACCCATCAGACTAAATCCTCGTACTTAAACCCTGACTATCTGACAGTATTTCCACATACCCATCAGACTAAATCCTCGTACTTAAACCCTGACTATCTGACTGTATTTCCACACACCCATCAGACTAAATCCTCGTACTTAAACCCTGACTATCTGACTGTATTTCCACAGTTAAGTCTACATCACTCCTGAAAGTCACCTTTTTCGGGACCATTTGAAATGAAGGCAGAGACTCAACTGGCAATCGATAGAGACACTTTCTGAGGAGGTCTTTTTCTCTCAACACTTGATCGAAGGCTGCATCCTCAGGGACAAGGCTGTTTGCCTGTTTAGAACCGTTGGTGATCACAAGATGAGATTGCTTTGATTCAATTACTGCAACTGGCAAACATTCTTGTTTTGAGTAATAGGTAACTTGAATGTTTGCTATGCTACTTCTTCTAGTGATAACTGTATTTTTTAGGATAGATTTCAGTTCTGTGCTTTGAGTGGATGTCCCTGAGGTCATTAGTCCATTAGTAGTTGCCAGAGAGTGTCGTCTTCTATTCATTAGAACAGCCTTCGAGGTTGCTTCTTGTCTGTGGACGCTACTAACGGATATTTGCGATGCCCGGGGCCTAGTACTGTGTGAATATGTTCTTGATTGTGAATGTCCCGGTGCAGTGATTAGTGAATTCACTGATCCTGTTTGCTTGTCTCTTAGACTTGTGTTCTTTGTGCTGCAGTTTCGTTTCATTTTTATTTCTACTAGTGTAGATTAAATTATCCTAGTATGTGTACCACAACCATGGATTCCTCATTGCAGTTCTTTGATATATCCAAATGGTCAAAATTATATTAAAAACAAGAAATATGAATATGAGCTTGCCGTTCCTGTGCTAATACTAGTTGGCATCACAAAAGACTCCAGAAAGAAGGACGGGCTCCATACTTGAAGCCTCGGTGTGATAATCCTGATGACAAAGGAGAATATGCCATTAATGAAATAATAATGGTTATTATGACATACCTCATACATGTCAATAATACCAGTATCATGTCACATGTATTCTTTTGCTTGCTTGCTTGTGTTCGTTGGCTTGAGCTCCAACCCGAAGTCCTGTATGTCGGATGAAGGCATCCTATTGTCCAACTTCAGTGTGATGTCATACAGGACATGAGGTTTGCGTGAGTATCCGTTGTCCCATGTCTGGCTTATTGGTGTGCAGACTGGTGGTTCCTCGCCGTACAGGCAGACACTCTCCGACTTCGGAGGAATCGGCGATCCTACTGACTTTAGCCAGGACCCCGAAGGGGACTGTTGCCCAGGACGCTCGACGAGGACGCGTCAATAGGTCTTGGCCAGTATATAACCCGGCCCTGGTGCCTTGGAAACACCTCTGCGTCTTTTAATAATGCACTTCACGACGAGTCTTCGAGGGGAAAAAAATTGCATGAAGTTGCTAAATCATAAATAATGGCTATTGTTTGTGGCAATAACGTTTAGCCAACGAAACAGAATTATCCTTTTTTTTGTGTGGCAGTTTTAATGATTTGTGTTTTTAAAATAGAGCGAATATCTTTTCAGTGAGCTAGAAGCAGAAGGAAAGCCTTCTGTGGAAAATTACTTATAGTATTTGTAACAGAGATATTCAACTCGTGTTTATGAACTTCATGAGAATGATTAACTTGAAGTAACATGATCTCCTTCTACTCGCATATTTACATTTATTGGTCTATGCAAATATGGGTCTATGATAATATGCCCAATGCGTTTGAAGGCGTGTAAATGGGTCATTTACTTTCTATATTTACATAAGAAACCGTTGTATTGACGCGAGCAGCATTTGTTTCCGTGTTGAATATATTAATGCCGAGAGTTAATATAATAAGCGTATGTTCATCGCCATCAAATGCCATCTCAACCTTAAAGATGGACAGTAATGATTCTTCTTAACTTCCTGGACCGCGTCTACAAGGTACATTCGTACACGTTTCTTGCAGACGATCTCTTGATGCATGTCTACCCACCAACGTTTATCTTCCTCTTGCAGGCTTCCCCTTCGCTTTTCCCTCTAGTACATTCTTCGACAAGGAGCTGCATTTCTTTATATAGGCAGGCCTTCCTCTCATTAAGTAATGTTTTCTTCAATCTTAACTTTTGAAATATTTCGTTGTTTCGTTCCCTTTTCGTGATAATTTTCATATTTGCCTATATGGAGGTCAGTATGGTACAATGAATAGGAGCGCTCGTTCTTAAACATCCGGTGCGTTGATGCCAAGGTAATGGACTCAACCCCTACAACGGTCAGTTAGACTAAACGTTTTGACTTCTCGTTCTTGACGTGATGACGTAAATTACAAGTACCTCAGAAGTCGGAGTGGGTTCGCCTCGTGGCGAGGGACACTAATAATAGGGAAAACTACTCCACACGGAAGAATCAGTCCTGTGCAATAGAAATAGTAGCACGTAGATGGACAACGCTTGAGTTCAGAGCTAGCGAACGTTAATACAAATATTCGTGTATATAAGCACATAGCTTCAGCTTTACACTTACATTGTGTAATCATTGACCATGTCTCCTCACAACAACACAATATAAATATAGAGTCAATGTGCCACTTGACCACTGTTAGTTTGACTTTGTAATGTGACTGCTTAGATGTGAGAAGCTGTGTCATATCTTTGAGCGTCGCTTTTCGCCATTCCTTTTTTTTTTTCTTTCTTCCTTATTTCTGCCTTCCACTGTCTGCCTTCCACTGGACAGACTTCAGAACCAATTCGCAAATAAGACAAGAGACTAAGCAAGATACAGTATCCAATTTCATAAGAAGACGCCGTTGGAACTACATCGGCCATGTACTCAGAATGGACAAGACAAGACTCCCCTACCAAGCCCTCATATGGTCACCGGTAGGGAAAAGAAAACGGGGAAGACCAAGAGAGACCCTGCGTAGAACCATCATTAGAGAAGGCTCATTCAATGGCCAAGTAAATATCCAAGATCTACAACAGATAGCAGCGAACCGCCAGGCATGGAGAGACAGGACTTCTGCCCTATGCGCCGCCTTAGGCACAAGAGGAAAGACTAACTAACTATTTCTGCCTCACACCCGCTTTCATCTGTGATTAACTGATTCAGTGGCAAACAAAAAATAGGTTCGGACCAAACATGGTACACAAGTACAAAAGTATTATAATGCAAATTTTCGTTCACTGCGCATTAAAATTGTGGAAAATACCGCAAGATATAACAAATAACACGATAACCCCAGTATAGTGACTGATATCCTCTTTCTGTTCAAACTGGACATCACATTTGGCGATATGGTATATTTCGGCACTGGATCAGTTAATTGTTGTAGATTAATACAATTATTGACTTATTCAAATTGAACTATCGTTCCATTCACTGTAATTTTCAAGCAATTAGCACACTACGCCTATGCACACACATAAACACTCACACATGTGTGATTTTATATATTCTTCTCTCTCTTTTAGCTCATGCCGTGTGGTTTACACGTCGATGAAACAGGTCGGACGTTTGAAATTAAATTATATGAACACAAATTAGCTTTAGGAATCAGAGACGAGTTAGAAGTGCTGCCGACGACCATTGCCTCCCATGCCCCAATTCACGCAAGCCACACTTTGGGAACACACATAATATGGGCAAAGAGACGAGAGAAATGTACTCTTTGTAATAATGCATTATTAACAGAATGTGGGTGGAATCAAGAGGAGCGACATGGCAAGACAAGAGAAGATCCACAGACAGGGAGAAATATTATCACTGACGCCAGGACATAAAGATTGTAATTCTGAAGTCGAAGTGGATTTGCCTGATGGCAAGAGACACTGGTAATAGGGAAAGATAATACACACGCACAATTCAGTCCAGCACTACTAGAAGTAGTGTGTATGAACAACGCTCGAGTTCAAAGCGAGTGAGAGCCCCCCCCCCCCCCCCCCCCCCAAAAAAAAAAGGATTGTCGCGCTGGCATCATGGGAAGCGCTAGAAGTTAAATACACGAACACACACACACACACACACTCTCTCTCTCTCTCTCTCTCTCTCTCTCTCTCTCTCACACACACACACACACACACACACACACACACACACACACGTACAAGTAATGGGTTACACGTTTTCTCGCCTTGAACTCGAGCATTGTCCGAACACGTGCTACTTAGTTAGTCGACACATCATCCTCATTGCACATCGCCCCATTCAGTCCATTAGTGCTCAGATTCCTCTTCCTCCTTACTGACAACTGAAAAGATCCATGGCAAGATATCAAGGGAAATTATGATAGATAAATGCCTGGATAGTTTGGCCACAAATCATAATTGTGAGAAGAACATAAATCAGATCCAAGCCAGGCGATCGTGTGAGATTGCTAACCATGACTGCCTACAGTTATCGAAATAACATATTATGGTGATGCCTTATATTAGACAGCAATCAGCATGCAAACTGACAATATGAATTTTCATGAACGGTTCCTGCGTGTTAAAAAAAGACGTGTATGTCCTTTATAGGACGTCACAATCAGCCCCATAGTTGTTTGGCTGTTTGTGATTTACTGTACAAGTTTACAATCACTAGTTTGTCATTGCTTTCAGAACGGTTGTTAACAATCAACACAAGATCGCCTGCAGCCAACTCTTACATGTTAGTTAGTTGCATATCGTTTACATGACGTCTAAGTCTACGCAAGTATTTTTGTGCTGTTGTGATCTCTTGGCAAGTTTACGTTCAGTAGTTTGCCATTGCTTTCTGAACGATCGGCACCCATAGCATTTAGTTAAAAACCAACGCTACACGGTCTGCTGACAAATCGCACGCAGCTGTGTTTCGAACGAGGGTATGTGGGATCACGAACAGCGTCCATAACTCCTTCGCACAATGCAGACCGGTAGCAATAATAGTAATAATAATAATAATAATAATATTAATAATAATAATAATAATAATAATTATTATTATTAGTAGTAGTAGTAGTAGTAGTAGTAGTAGTAGTAGTAGTAGTAGTAGTAGTAGTAGTAGTAGTAGTAGTAGTAGTAGTAGTAGTAGTAGTAGTAGTAGTAGTAGTATTGTTGTAATAATAATAGTAATAATAATAATAATATTAATATCAAATAATAATAATAATAATAACTATATTTCATTGTCATGTAGAAAGTCCTGTGCAGAACAGTCTTATCACCACAGCCCATCGATACGACTTGATCCGTCGTCAGTCTCCCTCTCTCTTCCACGTTCATGGTCAGGGTTTCTTTACTACGCTGCTTCCCTCGATGTGTTGGCTGACCCTACCTGGTATTGCAGAAACCATGCCTTCTATTGCTGTCCTGTCCCAGCCACTGCGATGTTTACAGCAGCCGTAGGGATTCAGGTGTCTTGATATGACGATGACGACTATCATTACTACATAAGTAAGTTAGTAAAAGACCCTTATGCTTGCTTTAAAACGCATTAAGTATACGGTGCTAGTTTTATATTGTTTAGATCCAATGGGCGCCCTGTGGATACTGTAGCCAGTATCACACCAGCCACCGTTACTGTAGCCAGTATCACACCAGCCACCGTTACTGTAGCCAGTATCACATTAGCCACCGTTACTGTAGCTAGTATCACATTAGCCACCGTTACTGTAGCCAGTATCACATTAGCCACCGTTACTGTAGCCAGTATCACACCAGCCACCGTTACTGTAGCATGTATCACACTAGTCACCGTTACTGTAGCCAGTATCACACCAACCACCGTTACTGTAGCATGTATCACACCAGCCACCATTACAGTAGCCAATATGACACCAGCCACCATTACTGTAGCCAATATCACACCAGCCACGGTTACTATAGCCAGTATCACACTAGCCACCGTTACTGTAGCCAGTATCACACTAGCCACCGTTACTGTAGCCACTATCACAACAGCCACCGTTACTGTAGCCAGTATCACAACAGCCACCGTTACTGTAGCCAGTATCATACTAGCCACCAATACTGTAGCCAGTATCATAACAGCCACCGTTACTTACCACGACATTTCCTGGCACACATTTTAGCCCAAGTTAATTTGTAAAATCCCTCATGATGCGGATTTAAACCTATGACCACCATGCCGGAAGACGAGCGTTTAGCTACTACCCTACAGGGACTATCATTACTACATAGCACACTATAATAACTTGACATCTCCTAGCGTTTGAAACAATTTATTTGATTCGTTTATCACCCACCTTTACACACTGGATGTTCGTTGACAAAAACAGAATCATAAATATAAGTATTTATTCTATTCCTTTTAGTATCATTAATAGCGGACTAAAATGTCTAATTAAATTCAATACAGCCGGAGATATTTCCACTAACGTATTTATCAGCGCTCACCGGTATAGTGTGCAACAAGCACGACTGTTTATGTTGACACTATAGAGGTAAACTACGCTGGGATAAGTTGACATATTTACCGAGCAGGCGCCTTCAAAGGAACACTGATAAATTGCCCAGCTTTGTTGTAAACAGAAGCGCCTTATATTCAATGTTCGTATCGGCGACGCGTTAGTTGTCACACGCCGTAATCCGGCGATTCTCAAACCTCTTGGAGCTATACATGCGGAATAAAAGCATTCTAACAGTACACTAATTCTGATACGATTAAGACATATTTTCAACACATAAAATCTAATCTTAGGGGTTAGCAGCTTTCTCAGTTAACCCCGAATACTCTCGTGGTTGACGTGAGCGCACGAGAATTAGAAGTGGTTTAAGTCGCGCCAGTGACTTATGAGAGTATGGAGCCGGTCGCTCAGAAAGTCGTGGCGTGCTGATGAGCGTAATCTAGCCTAGGAATCAACATACAGCTGAAAGATGCTGGTGTTGACCGCAATATCCTGAAACAGGATGGAAACGCGAAAAAAAAAATCTAATCTTAGTATTGATAGAACACTAAAAAGTTAAGGTAGCCCCATAGCGGATACTTTCACAAGAGTTGGGCTATGTTAGACATTCGTATATACTAGCGCATAGCATGATGAAGTGGTGGGATGTTTCCCCTTCGTATCATTTCAAGAATACAGGCTATCTGATGTGTCGGCCAAAAGGCGCAAGTTTCGCAGCTCTGCTGTAAACAGGCACAACACAATTACGTCCACACAAAAACAACACAACAACAACAACATCCCAACTGGTCAAGTTAGAACGGCCGAAGACATCCCGGTCAGCTCTCAGTGGAAGGCATGGGTAGACCATGGGTATTCCCCGTCATCCAAGGAGGCTTCCATAATTATCCTGTGATGTTCGTCCATCATGAATGACGAGGACCATTCATTACACTACATCTTTTGATGAGGAACGAATGACTTGCGCTTTGGTTTTGTATAGCGAGGAAGTGGTCGCGCAACACCGTCGCCCCCGCTCCCTCGAATGTGTCCGTCTGGCTCCAGTGGCGAGCATGGCAAGACGACTGGAAGACGGTCACAGATGCAGTGGACGTTAGGCTGCCACGGCCAGTTATCCCTGTATATATTGGCTCTCGAGAGCCTCGTGCAAACGGCCCTTCCGTCAATTCCTTTAATTTTCAGTTTTAAGACAAGCGTAGCGACAAGCAATGAGCGTATGATTACTGATAGGATCAACAAGATTTCCTTCGCCGAAGACGGACTGACCGCCAGAACAGGACCACACATACATGAGGCGAGAAGCTGCCCACAGAAGATACTGCTCGTCTAGGTTGCGAGCAGATCTCCCGATTTACGGTTGAGCCTCACCAGCGCACAAGTGCACATGGCGACTGACAGGCCAGACGTTCACGCACACGCAAGCCAAGAGTAGCATCGCTAAAGCGCGCCCTCCCGGTACAAGGTGATACATGCAAAACCACTGGACGCCTACCGACGAGCTTTCAAGCTACGCCGGCAGGACTGACCGAAAAAAAAGCTATACCAGCTTACTGACTTCAGGCCCACTACTCATCGAGAGAGAGTGGGCGCTTATCGAGACTTTGTCGAACGGTCGTACAAATTTTGCTCTTTTTCCCGCTCAAACCACGACCCTGGCTGCACGATGCGGTTACATTCTTGAAACGCCTGCCTCGCTAACTTACGTTGGCTGGGAAGATCCCATTTTGGTGCACCTCACACAGCCATCCGAGACAACGAACGCTAGACGCGGAACTGATCTAGCGAACACATTTAATGACAGCTGGTCGCTATCTGAGCAATCTGAGCCATAATGATAATAACACTGTTCAATTTAGACCAGTAGTGTAAAATAATATAACACCCAACAGAAGCTATAAAAGGGATGCTTGATGGGAATTATATCACACTAGCATGCAGTAACGTTGGCAAACAGATTCACGCTGAGCTGTAGAGGAAAGCTCATCGTTCATCAGCAGATACGAATGTTCAACCGTCGACTATATCTGCTTGGTTGTATTTGCTGCTTTTGTGAAGCTTGTTTTGATTCGTTCTTAGATCGGGCTGCTTGTTTACAGCTTCCTGGCTTCTGGTTGGTTGATTTTGTTCGTTACTTTCATATTGAGATCTTTCGTGTATGGGCAGAGTCGGGCACTCGTTAAGGCCTGGAGTAATTATGTACCCACCCCGTCATATGGTGCTGTTTCCTTCAGGACGTTGAGGCGACTAGCCTTCATCAGCAAACAAACACATTCACAAAGACAACATACAGTCAAGGAAATCTCCTGTGACTACATCAGAAGGTGACGACAGGACGAGAAGAGCAAAAGCATGAAAAAATCAAGGCAATGAAGAGAAAATGAGAATTGAAAAAATGTTAATTGAAAAAAAATGTTAATTGAAAAAAATGTTAATTGAAAAAAATTTTAATTGAAAAAAAAATGTTCATACTCACCTCACAGTTCAGATCTGTAAGCAACTCAGAAAATCTCCGATGTATTCTGTTTATACCAGGTGCTAGGTGTTACGGCTCAGCGAGCACATTGAAAGAAGGGGGAGGAGGCAGGAGGGCAGGACGGTGACTAGTCTGGTAGGGGTATCTGAGCAATCTAAGTGGATGCACCAACGAAGCATGAGGGGCGCAAGCATGATGGTGGCACTAACCAAAACCCCATTATGTACTCCTATATGTTATTGTGAGGCGAGTCCTAAAGTCTGGGTGGACTAACATGCGTGAACGCACATACACACATATACACCGCTCAAACAGACATAATGCTGGTGTATTTGGGCATGTGCAAGGTATATGTAAGGAGAGAGAGAGAGAGAGAGAGAGAGAGAGAGAGAGAGAGAGAGAGAGAGAGAGAGAGAGAGAGAGAGAGAGAGAGAGATTCTTGGTTTGGGTAGCAGCTTTCATCCAGTTCTATTTCTATTTCTTCTGCTGTCTGGTTCGGATGTTTCTTTCCGTGCCTTGAGCAGTTCTCTTTCTTCTTCGATCTGTTTGAACGTTTCTACTGTCTTTTCTCTTTCTTCTTGAACTTTTGATAGAGTTTCGTCGGTTTCAGCCTTTATATCAGCCATTCGAGCGACATCCTGCTCTATCTTCTGCTGGACTTGCTTCAGTTCGTCCAGGATGCGCTGAACGGCCGTTATCTGTGTTTCTTGCGTCTTGTCTTTTTCTTCCTCCATGTTTTTGAACTGTGTTCTCAGGTCCTTCAGTTGGCCTTCCAGTTGTGCTTTGTCACTTTTGGTGAGTCGGTTGGTCGCCTCTCACTGCCTCCCAGCCTCCTAGCCTCCTTATATGACAGGTTAGACTTGATTGCGATTTCCATGGCTTCCTTGCTGTCTTGGTGGCAGGGGCAGCCGAGGTACCTGGCGCCATGGTTGCCGAGGCAGTTGGCGCACTTTCTGTTAGGGTTAGGTCTCCTGAAGTCCGAGTCGTTCTTTGCTTGCTGGCATTGGCTGTATGGATGGGGTCCAGAGCAGTACCTACACACCTCCACATCACTTTTGCAGGTTGCCCGGGTGTGCCAACATTTTTGGCAATTAGAACACTGCAGCACTCTCGATATGTAGTGCTCTGGTACTTGGTCTTTCTTGTCCCATATAATGTATTTCAGAGATCACTCTGATGTTATGATGACAACTGTAGAGGGGATGTTGTTCTTTCCGATGATCCGTTCAGCACTGGTGATCTTGATTGTGCGATTCTCCCTCACCAGCATCTCCCTGACCTGGTCGTTGGTGAGATGGGTCTTGACTCGTTTGATGACCCATCGTCTGATTTTGAGATGCCGGGCGGCTTCCAACACTATACTGTGTTGAAGCTGAATGAGGGCTTTCTCTACTTGTGCAATCTTCTGCATAAGTGCTGTGGTCTTTGGGTTTTTGTTGATGCTGTCTTCCCAGTTCGTTTTCCAACAGACTCATTATCTTGTCTGTTGGTAACGCCGACAGTTTGGCTTCTCCCACGCTTGTCTGCTTGAGTGTCGAGGTCTCTAGTACATTAGGCTGCATCGTCTTGGTGCTGGTTAGGACTTCTCGGCTGCTGTTGGCTTCAATTGTGATGTCTTCAGCCACGAGAACGGTTTCAGCTGGTGTAGGAGCAGGGTTGCTGTTTGTAGAACTGTGCTCAGCAGTCACAGCGGCCTTCCTCGCCTCTGCCTTCTTTTTTTCCTGGCTGCATATAGCGCATGTCTCTGCGCGGCACTTTTAACATGAGGCATCCTCTACGTTATCCGATTGCGATCTGTTCTCGATAGAGCATCGAGTCGTGGATGACGAGAGGGAATCTCAAAATAGGAAACAGATAAAGGGCATGATCACATGACTCCATGACGTCTTCGGTCTGATAAACTATATAAATAAATGAGTATAACGTAGAGATAGTTTCATATTGGTTCTTTTAGTTTGAAATATTCACTTCAGAAAATGTTTTTTTGAAAATGCTTTTAAGCGACTTCAGAAAATGTAAATATAATTTCCACTTCAACCGTTTGCTAGTAACTGAAGTTTAAATGTCTTATTCCGTTCACATTCCCTTGATGATTTATAGGCAGAGAGTTCGCCACTCATGGTGGAAGTGTCGGATTCGAACCAAAATTCAACTTTGACAAATAATAAACCCAAATAACATATACTCCACGTGAATCGGGTAAGAATGAAAAACAGTAGGTCCTCTGTGTACGCTAAATACGCCTCTGCATATCTATAATTTCAAGAGCAAGCGGTATCAGTTTCTGTTTGGAAAATAATAGACTATTCATAACGGACTAAGTATAGTACGAGCATGTATGGATTCTAACCGACACACTTTAGGAACCTCGACGCTGCTACGTAGTCACCGAGTTATTAGGCTGCTTTCATGTCTCCCTTGTATGTACTTCCGGATGAGATCAGAGCAATGCAATAAGGCTTGCTTGTCTGCTAGAAACCACATACTCCGTATGTTTTCTTTTTTCATATCCTATTTACAGGACGCCGGTCTCCCTGGTTAGGCGTTAGCAGCTTTCTCCGTAACCCCGAATACTCTCGTGGTTGACGTGAGCGCACGAGAATTGGAAGCGGTTCGAGTCGATCCAGTGACTTATGAGAGTATAGAGCCGGTCGCTCTGAAAGCAATGGCAAACAACTGAGAGTAATCTTGCCAAGAAATCAACAATCAGCTGAAAGATACTGATGTTGACAGCTATGTCTTGTAAAGGATATGCAAAACATTTTGTTTTTATTTACAGGACACTGCAGTCAACACCAGCATTTTTCAGGTGCTGTTGATGTCTTGGCATATATTACGTTTAGTAGTTTTACCACTGTTTTCTAAATGACCGGCTCACATACCTTTCCGTAAGAAATCAACGCGATGCGATCCGCTGCAGAATCTCGCGCAGCTGTGTTTCCTACGTGGGTATAAGGGTTTGCAAACAGCGTCCTTAACACCTTCGCCTGGGAGATCGGCCAGTATATGTTTACTAAATAAAAATACACCCACTTCCTGTTCTTCCCCTTATCCCCGTTGACACATAGACACACCCTCACCCGTGTCTGCTACGCGCAGAAACACGAACAAAGAAGAGACAATGTGATGGTAAAACTGATGGTTCGATTATACCGTTACTCCTACCCCATTCAACCCCAGAAGAGAAGTTATATTAGGGTCCATATTCTAGATCAGATCCTGTGACTGAGTCAGCCACAAAAAATGATATTACTTTGAAGGTCATTACTTTCCACAGAGGGTAGTGGCTTGTTGATACTTTTGTTAAATTAAATGTTTGCTAGCTTCTACACTATCACGGCTCCTGTGTGTCATTATACCTATATATAAAATCAAAACTACATCGCAAGGCAGAAGGGGAAAGACTTGATCAAGTTTAAAATTTCAATTACCTGAGCGTAATAGAAATCTGGCTATTTTCAGACAGTGCCTGCCGATGATCAATCAGATTATGCGTTGTTGGTGTCATTGATAACACATTTGAAAACATTGACACTTGAGTGAAGAAACTTAAAACACTAGTATTGTATACATAGAAACTAGAACGTCGGCCATATCACTGCTGATCGAGCTCTGCTGGTGGATTGAACAATAGCAATTGTTTGTTTAATGTATTCAGTTGGCATATATTTACTTCACGACTTCAGCTAAGTATTGTATGGTTGTTATTTGTTTTGAGGCCAGAACGGGCATTCATTCTCGTCTGCTGCAATGCCGGATTACTTCTTTTATTGTGTAGTAATCTCTGACATAGGCTTTTTATTTTTTAATTTTAAATCCGAAGTGGTGCCGATTAAAAGTGTGATTTTAGTTGTGGAACTCAGTCGTTTCGAGCCACGGAGATTAATGATTAGTTATTAGTGAGGATCGTCCATATCACATTCGGAAAGGCCCATTGATGCTCCTGTCTCATCTCTATCATCGTCGTCAGCGCTTAAAGATTGATCGTACCAGTTCTAGGTTGGTGTCTGGCGCCCTTGTCAAAATGTTCATGTCTGGTGGCGCCCCGCTTCACTCCTATCTTTTTGACATTTGACAAGGAAACAGATATCCAATTAATCTTAAAATCATCAACTCGTCCAGCGTCGCTTATGGCCTTAACTCTACCAGACCTGAGGCCCTGAACCTAACTGTCCCTTGTACCTGGGCTCCTGAGCATGAAGGAGACAATACCAACATGATATAGAAAAATGTTAGTTACATGCAAATAAGTGGTTAAAATAAGATGGTTGCCGAAGGGTTATAACTCGTTTTTAATTACTTTCTTATACAGTAATGATTATTAACAAAAGTCTGTAAGCACAATATTTCAGTTGACTTTGTTTAATTTATATTACTATTTTTCTGTTAATTTTCTAAGAATAAGCCACATTTATTTGTTATTAAGCTTTATTATTTATAATAATATTCAACATATATAGAATTTTACATCATAATTTCAACTCAGTCTTTTTCCTAAAGTTACAACAATAATAATTGTTGGACTGTGAAAAACCTAAACTTACTGTTTCTCTTCACAACGTATAAATCTTTCGCTCTCAACTGTGGATGTTTGTATTGACTAGCTGCTGATGGTCAATCGTAAAAACTTTTAAAGATGGATTTATTTTAGATTCTCTTCACAAAGTATAAACGGCGTAAAATTTGTAACAATTTTTTGTGTGTGCGGATAACACATTTGTGCGGTGTGTGTGGTTTATTTCAACTGGACGTGACCTGTGTTACCTGAGAACATGAACCAACCAGTCTACAACTTTACATCCAGCGCAGTACACGGTAAGCTACGCAGTTCAGGTACCCTCGTGCTGTCTGTAACAGGGTTGGGAGCGGCAGTAAAATGCACCCCGACTCTAATCGCCAGCTCTTTGTTGGGCCCAGCTGATGTCCCTGCGGGGGCATAACGGACATTTACCGCTTCGAAATACCTACACGCTGGTTTGTGAACCTAACACAGGTAGCATACAACCAGAAGTATCAACAACTACATGGAATAAAACTGAAGGTCGCGAGTAGCGAACTTGAAATAGAGATCCAGCATGTGGAACAGGAAAAAGAGCGGGTGACCATCCATTGGTTGCCGAATACCATGAGCCGCGAGGCAGTCAAAGAGTTGGTCGGAATGGCAACAGGCGACAAAGACGCCGAAGTATTCAGACTGAAATATGGTGCGGGAAAGTGGGGTGCTTTGTGCAACCCAACTCAAGAAGTGCCGCATTATGCGAGGTTAAACATCCCTGGAATAACCGGTAACAACCACCGTATCCTCTTCACGATGCCAGGGCGCAGAACAACGTGCCCAAACTGTGGTCTGGACGACCACTGGGCCAACAGGTGCCCGAGCCGAAGACCGCGGCCAAAGGTTGATGAAAACACGGTGGAAAACTTTCCACCGCTGTTAGAAACAAATA
Source organism: Cepaea nemoralis (assembly GCA_014155875.1). Classification (NCBI taxonomy): domain Eukaryota; kingdom Metazoa; phylum Mollusca; class Gastropoda; order Stylommatophora; family Helicidae; genus Cepaea; species Cepaea nemoralis. Next base: position 108,464 of record JACEFZ010019959.1, on the reverse strand, counting down.
GCCAGCAGCCGCCGACAAAATCACGAGAACAAGTGGAAACCACAGCGGCGAAGACAACACTAATGCCCACGCCAGTACCAACACCACTTGAGACTGACAACACTAATACATTGGCCACAAACGACATTACAACACAAAGAACAAATCAACAAAAGGAACAAGGCAGCAAAACCCAACCCAAATCCAAATCACCTACCACCCCAAATACGCACCCATCCCCAACACCGTCCAAGGAGAAAAATTCAGATGAACGCGAGCCCATTAAAAATGACAAAGAGGTAGACAAAGATGGTTTCATTAAAGTGGTTCATAACAAGAAGCGCAATAGAATGCAGAAAACAGCGATAGCGAAGACGACGATTCTCCAATTGACACACCAAAAAAAAGTGAACAAACCGGACAGCCCCACGTTAAGGACAAATGATCAACGACAGAACGCAGAGGAAGAGGACAACATATCTTTAAGACATTTATTTATCGCCACTGACACTGAAGAAGAAGAGAACTCGGGAATGTCCAAAACGCACTGAACAGCTTATGCAGCATATTTTTTTACTACCTTTAGTAATGTCAATTGTCAAGTTGCATGCAATATAATTTCTTTTTTTCTTTTTAAAAAAATATGCTTGTGATGGGTGACGACATAAAAATAATATGTTTAAATATATCTGGTATACGCACAAAACAACAACACATTTGCACACTCATACACAAATACAAACCAGATTTCATCCTACTACAAGAGACAAATATTCATTCAGATATACATGGCGCACAAATCACAACACAATTAGGACTGAGACATGCACACTTCAGTTTGGCAGTCCAAAACATTGGTTCTGGGACAGCCAAACTACAAACATCAGATAGGTGGAACATTTTAAAAACAAATCGGGATAGCCAGGGTAGAATCAGCATAACACAGATAAGTAACACCTCACACACATATACCATTGTCTACATACATGCACCACCAAATTACAACTACCAGCCACAATTTTATGAAGAACTAGACACACTACACACACATACATACAGAGGACAGAACATCATACTCTGTGGAGATTTCAACTGCCTCTTGCAGACATTGGATATAATAGGCGGAGAAATGAATATACAGATGAGGAGAATGGAAGGAGAAAGCACAACACAGTTAGAAACACTGCAAAACATTTTAGACACACACAATTTAATAGACACATTCAGATACAAACATCCAAATAAGCGAGAAACAAGCCCACACAAATAAAACACACCACACAGCAAGAAGATTAGATAGGACATATATACCTGCAACACACCACATATGTAAACACTGGGCACCTACAAGAGACATTACAGTACACAAACCACAAAGCCATATTAGCACACATCAGCACAAGCCACATAAACACACAGATAAACAAACGTTCACCACATTGGAAATTTAACAACATACTTCTAAAGAATTCAGAACATTAGAAATACATGGCACAACTTTTACACTCATATACCAACCACTCCACTCATTGGCACCTTGCCGTCTTGACAGACGATAGTTTGTGCTTTAAAAAGGCATAATAACTTTTAACTATGGCGGTAGCGAGTGTGACTGATAAGGCCAATTTGCGCTGTAAATGTCCGTTCACAGTGGGTGCATGTGAACACGTGGTCATTTCCACCATCATGCACCATCTTACGTCTCAAACGCTTGGTGTGTGACTTTTCTGCAATAATTTTCTCCTTTGACTTTATTCCATTTCTGATATTTGCCCTCCATGCAACACGTTCATCGGCGACTTGCTCCCAATGTGCATTATCAATGCCTGTATCAATCATGTCCCGCTTACACACATCTTTGTATCGTAGTAGAGGCCGACCCTGAGATCTCTTACCCATCTGTAATTCACCAAAAAAGATATCCTTTGGTATTCTACCATCATCCATCCTCCTAAGATGTCCTATCCATCTAAGTCTACGAAGACTGAGCATGGAATAAACTGTCACACAACCTGATCTTTCCAATACTTCAGTATTTGTGATTTTGTCTTGCCACTTAATACCAAGAATTCTTCGCAGACACCGCATATGAAAGCTGTTTAAATTGTTCTCTTGGTGTGAGTAAGTTGTCCAGGTTTCACTGCCATAGAGAAGAGTACTAAGGACACAGGCTTGATAGACAAGGACTTTTGTTTTGGCAGTAAGCTTCCTGTTCTCCCAGACTCTTTTTCTTAACCTGTTCATTGTTGTTGCTGCCTTACCAATCCGGATGTTGATTTCCTGATCTAGGGATAATTTGCTATTTACCACTGATCCTAGATATGTAAAATGGTCTACTATCTCTAGTTCGGCGTCGTCAATAAAGATTGATGGTACCCCATGTGCACCTTGTGACATAATCTGTGTCTTCTTTTTGTTAATTGTTAAACCAAATTCAGAACAAGCATTGGAGAATGCAGATAGTAGACATTGCAATTCTTCCTCAGAGTGGGTCGTAACTGCAGCATCATCTGCAAAAAGCAACTCTCTGATCAGTACCCTCCTAATTTTGGTCTTGGCCTTCAATCTCTGAGCATTGTAGAGGCCGCCATCTGAGCGTGAGTGAATGTATATACCACCATCCTGATCACGAAATGCATATTTCAGTAGAAGTGAAAAGTATATTCCAAAGAGGGTGGGAGCACAACCTTGCTTAACTCCACTCTTGATTTCAAATTCTTCAGAAGTTGCACCATCAAACTTGATTATACCCTTCATGCCTGTGTGGAACGATTCCACAATGGACAGAAGAGTTGGTGGGCAGCCAATCTTCTTTAGTGCCTTGAACAAACCCTCACGACTGACCAAATCAAATGCCTTTGTGAGGTCGATGAAGGCAATAAACAGTGGTTGATTCTGTTCACGGCATTTTTCTTGCATTTGTCGCAATGAGAATATCATATCAGTGGTAGACCGGTTCTGTCGAAAGCCACACTGTGATTCGGGGTAGACTTGATCTCCTAGGACTTGAAGTCTGCGCAGAACAATTCTGGCAAATACTTTTCCAACAATACACAGAAGTGAGATACCCCTATAGTTGTTGCAGTCGCTCCGATCGCCCTTGTTCTTGTACAGTGTTATGATGCTTGAATCTTTGAAATCCTGTGGGACTTGTCCTTCACGCCAGCATAGCTCTATTAGCTGGTGGATCTGTATAGTGAGTGTGTCTTGCCCACTCCTGATAACCTCTATTGGAATCCCATCCTTACCTGGAGCCTTGCCAGATGCAAGTTCATTTATAGCACACTTAACTTCTGTTATGGTGGGAAGTGTGTCCAGGTGGTCAAGAGTTGGTAGAGCCTCTATGGCGTTGAGGGCATTATCCGCTAGTTTGGTCTCACTTGAGTAAAGCTCCAAATAGTGCTCGACCCATCTGTCCATCTGCTGTTTCTTATCAGTGATGACTTCTCCAGTCAAGGTTTTCAATGGTGCACTTCTTTTGATCACTGGACCACAGGCTTTCTTTATTCCTTCATACATGCTTCTTATGTCTCCCTTATCACTTGCGATTTGAATGGACTCACATAACTTGATCCAATAATCATTTGCACACTGCCTGGCAGCCTTTTGCACATCCTTCCTAGCTTGCCTTAGCTCACTCAGAGTGTTACGCGTTGGTCTTTCCTTGTTTCTTAAGAGAGCTTTCTTCTTCTTATCAATCAAGGGCTGCAGAGTCTCGCTGTTGGCCGCAAACCAGTCCTGCCTCTTATGATCCACAGTGCCGTAAACCCTTACGGCAGTTTTACAAAGAGTTTCCTTAATTTGACCCCACTTTTCATTTACTGTACAATTTTCTGGTGTATCAGTGAAAGCGTCTTCAAGTTGCTGTTGAAACTGAAAGCACTTTTCAGGATCATGAGTGTTAATAATATTAATCCTGGGGCTAGATTTGTGTTTAGCTGTGTAGATTCTCTTTGGTCTCAGTCTAACCCTTGCAACAACCAAAGAATGATCCGTATCACAGTCAGCACTGTGGTAACTACGAGTCAATGATATATGGTTCAGATGTTGTCTCCGTGTGATGATGAAGTCCAGCTGGTGCCAATGGCCGGATCTTGGATGTTTCCATGTGACCTTATGCATCTCTTTTGTTTTAAAAAAAGAGTTTGTAATACATAGGTCATTACTGGTGCAATGCTCCAGCAGCCTTTGCCCATTTTCATTCATGCGACCGATGTTGTATTTTCCAAGGCACACTGGCCATGAACTTGAGTCCTTGCCCACACGAGCATTGAAATCACCGAGCATATAAATGTAGTCGGATTTTGGAACTGCCTTGATCACAGAGTCTAACTCCTCATAGAACAAATCCTTCACATCATCAGAGGAATCGAGTGTCGGTGCATATGCAGTAATAATGGTGGCAAACCCACAAGAGGTTGCCAAGCGCAGGGATAATAGTCTTTCATTTCCTCCTGCTGGAATTTCAATCATTCCCAGTAGCGAATTCTTCACTGCAAAGCCCACACCGTGTTGCCTTTTTTCTGCCTGCCCTTTACCCTTCCAGAAAAAGGTGTAGTTGTTTTCCCTGAGTGACCCTTCCTCAGCGAGGCGAGTCTCCTGCAGGCCAGCAATATCAATGTTAAGACGATTGAGTTCAGCATCAATCACAGCCGTTTTTCTCACATCGTCAATATTGGTCAAGTCAGTGGAAAATCCTGGACACATGGTTCTCACGTTCCAGGTTGCAAGCCGTAGCTTGAGGTTTCTATTTATATTTTTGTTTGTACCTGGTGCATTGGTTTTACAGCCTGCGATTCAGATTTTGTCCTAGCCCCAAGCACCCATTGAAGCAGGCAGGCTGTGGCGGATCAGCACCTAATTGGCTGGGGGCTGCCCAGCTTGAGGCGGGCGGTAGCTGATCAGTGACACCTATAGGTGTCTCCCACCGTCAGAGGCAACGCGTGGCGCCCCATGTCTACGCCAACTGACAAGGACTTATAACCCGTAACAGTTGCCTCTCGCTTTGATTCCGAGACCAGTTAAGACCAGGGATGGAGTTATTGCCTCTCCATAGCACAAAGCCTGGGCTAAAATATAGAGATCATGTGTTGCCCATGCAGCATGATCCCTCTCTCGGCCTGCCTAGTTCACTCCAGAGGAAAGGTAACACCCCTACATCTGGAACAAGACAAGCTGCAGAAGCTGCCGGATCAGCAAAGCAATGCTCTAACTGTCCGCCTGTCGGAGCTTCGATCCTAGACCAGTCGCCAACCAAGGCTTAGGGCCTGGTCTGCCCTGCCATGACAATTTTGTCTTTAGCTTGCATTTCCTCGCACCAGGGTAAGGCTTGTACCCTCCCAATTGCGCTCTTCCGCCCGAAGCCGTTGGCACAATGTGGGGTGTCGGGTTTGGTAAGCGCCGCCCAACGTTCGGCGCTAACAGAAACCAGGTAGTACCGTCTACTGTTATACGGTAGCTCAGTCATATCTGACTAAGACCTGACTGTACAACCAACCACATACCAACTGATAAGATCGGAAAATACTGGGACCTACTGAAAAATACATACGAAGCAGAACACAGCAACTAGCATCCATCATACACAAAGACAGATTAAGACAGGAACATATTATACAAACAGCCATACAGCTGACAAAACAGATGGACAACAAAGCACCACATCTAAACACACTAGAATAATAATTAGAGCAGCTCCAACAACACAGATATCTAGGCGCTCTCCTTACAACAAAACTAACCACAATCACGCAAGTGTCCCCCAGTAAACAATATTTAGCAATTGAACAAAACGTACAACACTGAAGACAAATAGGTGAAATAATACACATGCAAGGCAACACACAAACAGAACCATCGCAAATAGCAGAAGCATTCAATCAATACTATACACACATATTTAAAACAGAGATAGTAAACACACAAATACAAGATATCTTCCTACAACATAAAAAGATATATCAGACACAGACAAAGAGATATTGGACACACAATTAGTTAGTTAGTTAGTTAGTTAGTTAGTTAGTTAGTTAGTTAGTTAGTTAGTTAGTTAGTTAGTTAGTTAGTTAGTTAGTCGAAAGATCATCCTCATTGCACATCGAACCATTCAGTCCATAAGTGCTCGGATCCCCTCCTCAGCAAATCCCGCAGCGTGTAGCGGCTAACGACGCCAGTTCTGTGTTGGTTTATCAATCTTCTTTGGCTTCCTGCGTAGTGTTCTTGTTTGGCCACCCCTCTTTTAATTTGCTGTTCTCGCAGTCTTGCCATGGTTTTAGATTCACAGTCATCACTTGGTTCACGCAAAAGTCTTACTTCTCGTAGAGCATTCAGAATGTCAGCCTGGTCCATGGCGCTTCCGCCCTCTACAGTAGCCTCACCTGCGAGCTTGTCAGCCCGCTCATTTCCTTGTACTTTTTTTTTTTGTTTTCTCATGTGAATATATCATGCGTAATATGCATTGTTTATGCTTACAAAATCCATTTGACAATGTTTTCCCCCCTATGTTAATGTAACATGCACATTTGATGAATGAAATATGAGTGATTGAAGGGGCCGAATGTAAGACGGGCCTGCATGCCCAATTTGTTACCCTTTTAAAATAAAGTTTGTTCGTTCGTTCGTTCGTTCGTACTCCCGCATGCCCTGGCACGAAGATGAAACTAACCTTTGCCAGCCGAGACCGCTCCAGAGGCAGCAACCATTCTCTTCGGATCGACCCCTCTTCTATCCTCTTGATCATGTTCATTGAGTCGCTAAGGAAACATGCCCTAGTGAATGTCTGTGTCTCGAGCCATATTATTGCTTTACTTACTGCCATGACTTCTATAGTCAGGCTACTTGTGGTCGTCACTGTCTAGCGAATTCTCGAAAATCAACGCTTGTACTTCAGCCTACACAGCAGCCGGATTTTCTTGTCTGCATTTTCTATCTAGTTGGATGCAAACTGAAAAGGATGTGCAGAAATCTGTTGGCACTTGTACCCACTCCTCGCCAGGTTCTAAGTCCTCAAGTGAACACACCTGTTGAAGAATGTCTTCGGCTTGACCCATCCACGACCGTCCTCTTTTTAACCTGCTGCCCTTCACCTTCATAATTTCACTATGCAATGGATGTTGTGTGTTTGCGTTAACTCTGAGGTAGGCGCGTGCTCTGCAAACTTGTATTCTCTCTTAAATGAGTGGAAAATCAAGAAGGTAGCGCATCGCCCTGCATGCTGTATCTCTTGTACATCCAAGAATAATGCGCATAGCTTCATTATGTATCCTTTCCATTCTTTCTATCTTCTTACGGCTGAGAGTCAGGATTGCCGTTGCATACTCAAAAACAGACATGACCAACCCCTCGTACAGAAGACATAGATGGCGCTGCTCACAGTTTGCTGCCGCCATCACTCGCATCGCAGCCAAAACCCGCTTGGCCTTTGTTATCACCTGGTCTATGTGCTCATTATAAGCAAGGCTTCGATCAAACCGTATCCCCAGGTAATTCATTGCCTGCGTTCTTTCCACCGTCTCTGAACACAGCTTTACGGTTGGTGTTGGAGTGTTGACAATATGATTATTCAACGAGAACCAAGTCACTGTTGCCTTTGTTGGGTTGACCATTGCCCCAGCTTCATCACACCAAGTACTTATGCGATTGAGTTCTGTTTGTAGTTCCACAGCAACCTGCTATATCCTTACCCTGACGATACACTAAATCATCGTCGGCATATGACAATGTCCTGTCAGGTCCAGTGATCTTCTCACTGGTGATTCTCACTGCGTAGGCGTTGAACAGTACCGGAGATAATGGTGATTCCTGTGGTAGGCTAGGATATATTGTTGTTGGTTCCGAATCCCAACTGCCACATCTAAAAACTACTTTCCGTTAGAAGAGGGCTGCAGCGATCCAACTAAGGAGGAATGGACTTACTTTTAGTTCAAGAAGCTGAAGCATTAAAAAATCCAATGGTACTCTGTTGTACGCGTCCTCAAGATCAATCGCTGCAGCAAAGGTTTCAATGCCTGAGTGGAAACCTTCATAGACATCATGGGCAAAAACTGCTGCATTGGTCCAAGTTTCTCTTTTTGGACGGTACCCACCCAGGGTAGGTGGGAAAACACCTTGCCTCTCTAGCTAGGACACACAATTGACACTAAAAACATAACACAAGCACTTAGTAAAATGAACAAAGACAAGACGCCGGGACCAGACGGATTAACAGTAGAATTCTATCAACATTTCTTTCCTATCATAGGTAACCTTCTTCTCAAAGCCTATCAAGAAACTTTGACAAACAAGAACTCCCTGACTAGTTGCAACATGTTTGATATAACACTTATACACAAAGCAAAGACAGACAAGACACAAGTGAAAAATTACTGACCAATTTCACTTCTTAACACAGATTTCAAATTTCTGGCCAAATCACTAGCACTCAAAATCACACAATTTCTACAAAAACTAGTACACCCAAACCAGCAATGTAGTGTACAGCACAGGA
>JACEFZ010019959.1:0-95000 GCA_014155875.1 Cepaea nemoralis | reverse complement strand
ATAGGGAAACCAACAAAAGGCAATCTCCTTCGAAATCGGCCACATCTGTGTTTTGAACGTGATATGGGGGATCAGAAATTGCATTCGTCATCTCTTTGCTACAGACGCGGCCACATAGAAATTATATTGTAATATTTGCATTCCCTAAGACAGATATATTTTAATATTTGCATTCCTTCATGTAGATATTATATTGTAATATTTGCATTCCCTCCTAAAGATATTATATTGTAATATTTGCATTCTCTAAGTATTCTGTAATAAAACATTTTTTTGCATGAAATATTCAGTACCTTCATCAAGTGATTTGCTGCTGCAATATTTTCTGAAACGTGGCTCAGTACATATGATTTTGAGTAGCAAAGATTAGTTTCATTTTGGTGCCAGGGCATACAGGTGTACAAGGAAATGAGCAGGCTGACAGGCTTGCGGGTAAGGCTACTGTGGAGGGTGGACAAGCCATGGGCCAGGTGATATAATGAATTGCTCTATAAGAAGTAAGATTTTTACAAGAACCAAGTGATGACTGTGAATCTACAACCATGGTCAGACTTCGAGAACAGCAAGTTAAAATAGGTGTGGCTAGATGGGAACACTATGCAGAAAGCCAAAGAAGAACTGGTGTCGTGAGCCACTACACACTGCGAGATTTACTGAGGAGGGGATCCGAGCGGTTCGATGTGCAATGAGACTGATCTGTCAACTAACTAACTAGATAACTAGCTTACTAACTCGCTAACTAACTATTATATCATTGGCACCTAGCCGTCTTGACAGACGATAGTTTGTGCTTTAAAAAGGCATAATATAATAACTTTTACCTATGGCGGTAGCGAATGTGACTGATAAGGCCAATTTGCGCTGTAAATGTCCGTTCACAGTGGGTGCATGTGAGCACGTGGTCATTTCCACCATCATGCTACCATCTTACGTCTCTCACGCTCGGTGTGTGACTTATCTGCAATAATTTTCTCCTTTGTCTTTATTCCATTTCTGATCTTTGCCCTCCATGCAACACGTTCAGTGGTGACTTGCTCCCAATGTGCATTATCAATGCCTGTATCAATCATGTCCCGCTTACAATCTTTGTATCGTAGTAGAGGCCGACCCTGAGATCTCTTACCCATCTGTAATTCACCCAAAAAGATGTCCTTTGGTATTCTACCATCAACCATCCTCCTAAGATGTCCTATCCATCTAAGTCTACGATGACTGAGCATGGAATAAACCGTCACACAACCTGATCTTTCCAATACTTCAGTATTTGTGATTTTGTCTTGCCACTTAATACCAAGAATTCTTCGCAGACACCACATATGAAAGCTGTTTAAACGTTTCTCTTTGTGTGAGTAAGTTGTTCAGGTTTCACTGCCATAAATAAAGAAGACACAGGCTTGATAGACAAGGAATTTTGTTTTGGCAGTAAACTTCCTGTTCTCCCAGACTCTTTTACTTAACCTGTTCATTGTTGTTGCTGCCTTACCAATCCGGATGTTGATTTCCTGATCTAGGGATAATTCTAACTAACTAATTAGCTAAATGCCGGTCTCTCTGGCTGAGGGGTTACAACACTTTCTCCGTAATCCCGTTTATCACGCAGAGTCACGTAGCGGGAGAGAACTGGGAGCGGTTCGACCCCTGCTCGTGACTTGCGGGATACTGAGCCTGCCGCTCAGAAAGCAATGGAAAACTACTGAGCGTAATCTTGCCAAGAAATCAACAGACAGCTGAAAGATGCTGCTGTTGACAGCGATGTCCTGTAAAGGATATGCAAAAAAAAAAAAAAAATAAAATAAGCTAAATAACTAACTAGCTAGCTATCCAACTAACTAGCTAGCTAACTAACTAACATCTGACTTTGACCAGCATGGGAGACCCTACCAGTAGGTATGCTACCTTTGGCATAGCTCTTGGGGTCACGCTACCTGACATAGTGGCCTACACCGATGGGTTAGTGGTGAGAAACATACGTGGTGGTTGGGGCTTCATTGCGTAGTCTAATGGGCGATGCTTGAAAAGGAGAGTCTAGCATATGAGACTACGACCTTAAGCATGCGAATGGAGGTGGAGGCAGTCGCAGTGGCTTTCTCTTGGTTAAAGGAGACCATTGCAACACACGCTGCATTCATTAGGGGCTCAAGAAGTATGCTAGATAAGGTGGAGAAAGGAATGTTTCATGTGGAATGACTATCCTCACTTCAAAGGTCACAGATTGTGAGAATAGTAAGGCTATGCGGGGGTATGGGGGAATGAACAGACTCATAGGCTGGCAGGGAATGCATCTCTTGGTGGTAGATTACCTATAGACAAGGGAGAGGTGGTCGAGCACCTGTGGGACCAGATGGAAAAGGCGGGGAAAACTGAGAACCTGTATGTGGAAAGAATGATATTGCAGGGGATCGGCAGGGGTTCTGGAAGAAACTCAAAACAGAGGGACGACAAGGATAAATTTCAATCAGATAGCGGTGGGAACGATTAATAGTTTGACTCTTTGCTGGCTGTTGAATGAGAGAATGGAGCATGTATGGGAATGTCCTGAGTGCAGTGATGTTTGTTCTTAGCTCAACTCACCTCTTGGTGTCACTGGAACATACATGCCCCTCTACCTCTTCAAGGTGGAGACACAACAGAGGTGAAATATTCAATATGAACTCACAAAAAAGCAACAATTTATCACAAACACAAAAAGACATATGTGTTTATTCTCAGTAAAAGTATAAGTTCTGCAGGTGACAAGTCTTCTAACTAGACAGCTTACAGAAAAAAAAAGCAAACAATAAAATATAGAAGACGAATATAAACTGTAAATACATTGTCTGCAAAAGAAATGCATAAGTAGAGAAAGAAAATAATTAAACTGTAGCCAGTAAAATTCACTAGAACATTCCTCATCCAATTTTATATATTCATTTAATTATTGAAATAATTAAGCACTAAACAATGCTTTTCTTTTAATTGTAAAGCTAAGTAGCATTTTAGAAGTAAAACAAAAAATTTAATTAAATATTAGTAACATAATCCAAAGTACAATTTATGTAACATATGTTAACGGTAAATAATTTTGTAATTTGTCAAAATTCAAATTAAATACAGAAAAAAATATATTGCAACAACAAACAACAAAATGCTATAGTAAGCTGAAAAATGCATACACAACAATAATAAGCAGCACATGTTTATCCAAGGATTTCATAAATAAACAGATAATTTTACACAAGTTAAAAAAAAATTACACATGTAGATAATTAGTACACCTAGATAATATGAGTTTCTATACTACTGATTTACTAAGTAAATACATAAACAAATGTTAAATTTGCATTTAATAAATGCACGGACACCATGAATCACATATATATGGATGTTTTAATATAGAAAGATACATGTAACTCAGTGACACATGATGTTAAAGGAGTGGTGTAAGACTTGTATGTGCTAGATCACAGCATTACATGGTATGCTGCTCAGGTTCCTTCCCCAACAGCTTTATATCCTCACAAATTGTTCTTCCCCATTCTATTTCCCTCCCCATTCTATTTCCTTCCCCTTGCTATTTTCTTATCCATTCTATTTCATTCTCCAAAATATTTTCTTCCCAGTTCTATTTCTTTCCCAATAATATTTCCTCCCCTGTTCTAGTTCCTTCCTCATACTATTTCCTTCCCCATGCTATTTTTTTATCCATTCTATTTCATTCCCAAAAATATTTTCTTCCGTTCTATTTCCTTTCCCAACCCCATATGATTACTTATTACCTTTCCATTCTCACCAGCTTTCCTTCCCCATACCTTTTCCTTTCTCATTAGTTTTCCTATTCCGTTTCAGAATGAGAGCTTATTATTATTCATTCGACCAAGCTGACCCCCGTTCAGGTATACAAGCGCAGAACTCTGGCTTGAGAAGAACTAACAGTATAGTATACAGTATATAGTATACAAACTCTGGCTTGAGAAGAACTAACAGTATTGTATACAGTATATAATATACAAACTCTGGCTTGAGAAGAACTAACAGTATAGTATACAGTATATAGTATACAAACTCTGGCTTGAGAAGAACTAACAGTATAGTATACAGTATATAGTATACAAACTCTGGCTTGAGTAGAACTAACAGTATAGTTAACAGTATATAGCATACAAACTCTGGCTTGAGAAGGACTACACATCAAACTAACAGTATAGTATACAGTATATAGCATACAAACTCTGGCTTGAGAAGAACTACACATCAAACTAACAGTATAGCAAGTTGAAGGTATTGAAGGGGGATTATATACAACACAAATAACCTTATGGTGTTATTACTCATATTTAGCATGTGGTTGTAGATATGACATGTTTATGATAACTAGCAGAATAACAGATAGTCTCATCATCTCATCTTGCACCTCGTGGTGTCAAGGTGTAGTATAAACAGCGGGAGAGTGCCTGTTTATGGGCTTCATGTATCAATATTCCCATGGACTCTGTTATTCCCTCTGTCCATCGTTTACATGTTCGGCATCTTCCTCTGTTTCCTTAACAGATAGTAACAGTGAGATAACATACAAAAGCACTCCTTTGAATGATAAATATTTATCATCAAGTGCCTTGACATAGGCAATCGTGTCTCTCTTTGGCATGTTGGTTCACTTATATTGATATATCATATTTCTCCATGCAGCTGCCCGAAACATCCAGCATCATATCTCTCAAGCTGCCTCAGATTTTTATGCTAACTGATCTTTCCAGACACCAGACTGTTCTCCAATGCCTCTCTGCTCATTATATGACCAAAGAACACTGTCTCTTTCTTACTGTTGTGTATAATCTTGCAATTTGATTAGTTCTCTATATGACATACTGTGCCACAAGTTAAAACATCTAACCTCTTAGTTCTCTGGTGTTTGTCTAGTTCTCTATATGAGCTCCATGCTGGTGATTCTGTCATAGATATACTGTGCCACAAGTTAAAACATCTAACCTCTTAGTTCTCTGGTGTTTGTCTAGTTCTCTATATGAGCTCCATGTTGGTGATTCTGTCATAGACATACTGTGCCACAAGTTAAAACATCTAACCTCCTAGTTCTCTGGTATTTGGCTAGTTCTCTATATGAGCTCCATGCTGGTGATTCTGTCATAGACATACTGTGCCACAAGTAAAAAAATCTAACCTCTTAGTTCTCTGGTATTTGTCTAGTTCTCTATATGAGCTCCATATTGGTGATTCTGTCATACATATACTGTGCCACAAGTTAAAACATCTAACCTCTTAGTTCTCTGGTATTTGTCTAGTTCCCTTTATGAGCTCCATATTGGTGATTCTGTCATACACATACTGTGCAGCAGGTTAAAACATTTACCCAGGTTTATTTAGTGTGTTCATGCCAAAAGTAGAAGATAAAATAACACTGCATGCGTTACATGATCAATCAATCAGCTGCCATCTCCACAATGAAGGTTGGCTGCAATGGATCTCCAGCAGTCTGTCTGTCTTTCACCCTGACTGTACATTCTGTCAGATTGCTGTTCGTTCATCTCTTGATGTTATCTTCCCACTTGTACCATTGTCTGTCTCTCGCTCACTTTCCCTCAACCTTGCTCTCCAGTATGGTTTTTATAAGTGTATTATGTCTTTTAACCTGGCCAAAATATTTAACTTTTTTTATTTCTTTCATCAACTCTCCTTTCATTCCCAGTTATTCTAGAACCTCTGTATTTGTTTTAATTAAATACGATATATTCTTCTATATACCCACATCTCCAGGGCCTCTATTTGACTTTCTAGTTGCTTGTTCAATGTCAAGGCTTCCGGGCCATACAGTAGTGATGAATATATGTAGAATTTGACAATTCTCAGTTTTAATGCGTTGTTAATTTCTCTAGACGTTAATACTGATTTCATGCTGCTGAAAGCATTTTTGGCCATTCCTATTCAGACTAAAAGTACAAGATAAAATAACGCTGCATGCGTTACAAAATACCTACATGCAATAGGTCACGTACAGAAAGCGTTACGCGTTACAAGGGTAAGTTAATAAGTAAGTCACAAATGGTTGTAGAAAAATAACTAAATATGATAACAACTTGAAACCAGTTATTTTTATACATGCATTGTCCCTTTATTTCTCAACATAATTTCCACCAACATTGATGCACTTATCCCATCGTCCTCCCAAACTGGCTGCATAGAACTGCGTGCTTTGTTTTCATTTACTGGCCATCCCACAGAACTGTGTGACTTACATATTGACTCACCCTCGTAACTTTTTCTACCCGGCTATGCACCACTTTACTGGAAATCGCTAGGGGCTAAGTCCATTGAAAACCCACCTTGGCAGGAGACATTTCGCGAAAGATGCTGAAGTTGAATGTGAAGTGAAAACGTGGTTTAGAAAACAGAGCATGCAAGTTCTATGCAGCCAGTTTGGGAGAACTGATAAAACTATGGGATAAGTGCATCAATGTTGGTGGAAATTATGTTGAGAAATAAAAGGACAATGTATGTATACAAATAAACTGGTTTCAAGTTGTTATCATATTTAGTTATTTCTCTACAGCCATTTGTGACTTACTTATTAACTTACCCTCGTACTTGAGATAAAAATACAGAGCACTAAAAAGGTAAAGATAGTCCCATGTCAGATACTACCATTTGAGTGTGTAGTGTTATGTCTTCACACGTTCTAGGCTATGCATATGAGGTGAGTTGGTCAGTTCCCTTTCTTGCAGCCTTATTTCACAGACAATTCCCGGACAATTCTGAAGATTGTCCGGAGCCCAGTGTTATGGGACTGGGTCAACCTCAAGGCTGCACTGGTAAGAAAAAAATAACCCTGCTTCTGCTGGAAACTAAACCTGAACCACTGTTTCATAAGGCAAGCACACTAACCACTATGCCAACATAACTCCAGAAGTCTACATATATGAAAAATAAACATTCAACATATAATCATGTATTACACGTTATAGCAAAGTTGTTTAACAATATATTTACATCCATCAGCATACACAGCTCATATAGAAAATAATATTCATTAACGCCAAACACCAAAGAATGTAAGAAATATAAAGGAATTCTTTGTAAGAAGAAGTAAATAATTATAAACACTCAACTTTACTATTAAAAGGCAAGTTCATAAAAGGAAATGCACCAAAACAAAAGCTTTATCATAGTACACATTTACTAGCTTTTTGATTTACTTTCGATTGAAATCCTGTAAATATGTAATAAAGACTTCATTGATTCTGTACAATGAGTACTTTTTTAAGGAAGAACATTTATGAATGGGTTAACAATTAATGCTAAAATATGGCAAGCTGTGTAAGGCAGAAAATACTATAATGATGCTGATAAATGCAATTCAGAAAGTTTACCAATGTTACAATGTTTTTACCATTGTTACAATGTTAACCGGGCATAAACAACACATGTGGTGAATTACAAATGTGCTGTTGTGATTGACAGATGCAGAAATGACATTTATCATTTATTTTGAGGTTCTATGGCATGGACCAGTGATAAAAATATAGTGTTTTATATATGCTTAAATAAGTCTGTGTTCAACGGTTATAGGACACTTAAATATGAAAATCAGACACAGACAGTAAAGCAAACAACTAAACTACAATGAATAAGCGGGAACACAACTAGACATTAAAACAACACAATGATTATTTCAACAGTCAGGCAGCAGAAGAAATAATGATCAGAACATAACTAAACATTTATGAAGCGCAAATGGACAGATACATAAACCTGCCTAAAATGTATAAAATAAACATGAGCACTTTATCAAACTGTTGACCAACAAAAAAAAACTAACATGAAGCATGATTTATTTAACACTTAATGTGAGAAAAAGTAAAATCACAGTTTTCTTCACAATAAATGGCAAGAATTCTCTGTGATATTTGATTTACATAATTTGCGTAAACTATAAACAGACACAAATTATACAAACAAAAAGTTATGATTAACATGATGAATGCCCATCTTAAGTAGATTGATTGGCACCGGAACAATAAATCAGTCAATAGCTACACATTAAAATAGTAATTGAAAGCATTGTTTTAAAAACACAAATACTAACATAATGAAGCAATTTAACATAAAATGTGGTAAATTACTGCTTGCGGAATCCAAATTGCTGTAGCAAATAATTCAAACATGTGCTAACTGAATTCAGCACACAATTCAAATGGTTTGCTGCCTTAAGTAAGTTTAGCCTATATTTCAAACTGTTTGTTGAGCCAAGAAAATATGTAAAACTCTTTACTGTCCCAGGTAACTAACAAAAATATTTCAAACTGTTTACTGTCTTAAGTAGAACTGTTTACTATCTTTTAAGTAGAACTGTTTACTGTCTTAAGTAACAAATATGTTTCAAACTGTATTCTGTATGAAATGACTAGCAAACATATTTCACAACAGATTACAATCTGTTTATTGTCTCTGGTAACTAACAAATCAACTCTAAACGGTTTACTGACTTGTATTAAAATGCACTGTACATATTTCAGGTAACTACCAAACATATGTCAAATTGGTTACTCTCTGATATCACGTTTTGTGTCTGTTTTAATTGCTGTGGGCAAGTGAGGCTGGATTTCAAGATAATGTAAGGATATTCTCATCTAGGTGTCAATATGAAATAAAGGGAACATTCACATCTAGATGTTATATATATATATACACACGCACGCACGCACACACACATATACACACTCATACATACATAATACTCGGGCACAAACACAACTGGGTGAGGCAGCTGAAAAGGCCTTGGTTGGCTGTGGAACTGCCGAAACATAAATTGGGACATGTCTGGACAAAAATATAGTTAAAGCTTCTGTCGGTAACTGCAAGGCAACTAACATCGGAACCAATCTCTCAACTACGATCTAGAACTTGTCCTGTCTCATGTCGACTCCATAGCCTTCCCTCCGAGCGAGGGCAGTGCATTTAAGTACAGGACTGTTTGATGGGGCAAATCACCGCATATTAGCAGTCGCCAATCATGCAAATGTCGACCGAAGTCCAATCTCCACACCATGGCGGTAATCATCTTACGAAAGCTGCACTCCGCAGCACAAACCAAGAGATAAGTCGAGAAACTCAGAGGAAGAACCGGCTTCCTAGAGTGTGGCGCCATGAACGGGTCATGAAGAAGGTACATGGCAACGAAGACGAACGGAGGTGATAGAGGCAGTGGCTGGAGAAGAAGCTGGCTTCCCACGACCACAGGTGCTAGGATGGTGTGAGGGCACCAAGCACCGGGTACACAGACTCTCCTCCCTGAGGGAGGGGAGGCTTAAAAGTGGACATGTTCACAGTTAAGGGACAAGCAGGGAACAATGACAACGCAAATGATCAAACGTCTCTCATGGCAGGGGAAAGACGCCCGGAGTCATGACCCTAGAGAATGTTAAGAGGTGAAAGGGCCAAAACATTCAGTGATTGGGGACCTCTTCTGATGAT
This sequence comes from Cepaea nemoralis, assembly GCA_014155875.1. Classification (NCBI taxonomy): domain Eukaryota; kingdom Metazoa; phylum Mollusca; class Gastropoda; order Stylommatophora; family Helicidae; genus Cepaea; species Cepaea nemoralis. Next base: position 85,538 of record JACEFZ010019959.1, on the reverse strand, counting down.
CAGAAACCCTGCTGTGTTTGCTCTGCAGTGGAGATTTTATCACTAATATAGAGGGAACATGTTCATCTAGATGTCAATATGATATAGAGGGAACATTGTCATCTAGATGTCAATATATAACATAGAGGGAACATTCTCATCTAGATGTTAATATATAACATAGAGGAAATATCCTCATCTAGATGAAAATATATTATCTAGGGAATATGCTCACCTAGATGTCACTATGATATAGAACATTCTCATGTAAATGCCAATATGATAAATAGGGAACATTCTCTCTCATCTAGATGTCAATATGACATATAGGGAACATTCATATGTAGATTTCAGTAAGATATAGAGGGAACATTCTCATCCAGATGTCAATATTACATAGAGAGAACATTCTCATGTAGATATCAATATGATATAGAGGGAACATTCTCATCTAGATTTAAATATGACACGGGAAGAATATTCTCACCTAGATTTCAATAAGGTAAACATTCTCATCTTGATGTCATGATGAGATATGTTATCCTGACTATCAGGATGTGCTAAATAAGATAAACTAATACTGATTTGCCGGTCTCCCTGACGAAGGGATTAAGGACGCTGTTCGTAATCCTGTATACTCACATATGAAACACAGCTGCGCGAGATTCGACAGCGGATTGCGTCGCGCTGGTTACTTATGGAGGTATGTGAGCCAGCCGTTCAGAAAGCAATGGCAAACTACTGAACATAAAGCTTGCCAAGACATCAACAGCAGTTGAAAAATGCTGGTGTTGACTGCAATGTCCTGTAAATAAAATATGCAAAAAAAAAATAAAAAAATACTGACTTCAAAGTAGAATAAAGTAAATAATTTGGATTTCATGGTGATATACAGAGAATATAATTGTCTGGATTTATGATAAAACAAATAATTTGGATTTCATGGTGATATACAGAGAATATAATTGTCTGGATTGTATGATCAACAGCAAGAAATGACTGATCAGGATTTCAACGTAGAAAACTGCTGGCATCTTGCCAAACAATAACTTGTTACATTGTGCTGTAAGAAAGGTATAATAACTACAACCCATAATGGCAGGGAATGTGACTGATCAGTCCAATTAACACGGTAAATGATCGTCCACTATGGATGCATGTGAACATAAGTGTGGCATATTCTAACATTTGATTCATTTTTCCCACTGTGATTTCTTTTAAGCTTGAGGTCCTTGTAAGACGTGTACATGTGTTTGTGCTTGTTAGTTTTGTGCAGCATCCTAACATACCTTTCTGTGTCCTTTTAAATACAGGTAAGACCTCACATTCTTCAACACATTCTGTACAAAGCAATTCATCAAATGTGTATTGATTACTTTAAATATGAATTTCATATTTCCTTCAGCAACATTAATCCACTGTATTCCTATAGTTAGTTCAACTTCTATCCTTCAGTGTTGATATATCACATTCTTCTTACCCACATGTTTTTACAGACAGAGAATTAAGTGTCAACAAACCTACAGATTATTTCCATCTTGATGTACTCTTTAAAAAAATTAATAACAGGAATAGGTAGTTCGGACTCCAGTGTGGAGCAAATAAGAGAGGAGGCTTCCCACCATCAGAATGAGTCCCCCACTCACTGAATATTTCAGCCCCTTTACCTTCTTGACATTCGCAGGGGTCAGCCCCACTCAGGTTCATGTTCGGCCAACTGGAAATATTCTACTTCTTCTTCAGGTGCCATGTTCGGCCAACTGGAAATATTCTACTTCTTCTTCAGGTGCCATGTTCGGCCAACTGGAAATATTCTACTTCTTCTTCAGGTGCCATGTTCGGCCAACTGGAAATATTCTACTTCTTCTTCAGGTGCCATGTTCGGCCAACTGGAAATATTCTACTTCTTCTTCAGGTACCATGTTCGGCCAACTGGAAATATTCTTCTACTTCTTCAGGTGCCATGTTCAGCCAACTGGAAATATTCTACTCCTTCTTCAGATGCCATGTTCAGCCAACTGGAAATATTCTACCCCTTCAGGTGCCATGTTCAGCCAACAAGAAATATTCTACTTCTTCTTCAGGTGCCTTGTTCAGCCAACAAGAAATATTCTACTCCTTCAGGTGCCATGTTCAGCCAACTGGAAATATTCTACTTCTTCTTCAGGTACCATGTTCAGCCAACTGGAAATATTCTACTCCTTCTTCAGGTACCATTTTCAGCCAACTGGAAATATTCTACTCCTTCAGGTGCCATGTTCAGCCAACTGGAAATATTCTACTTCTTCTTCAGGTGCCATGTTCAGCCAACTGGAAATATTCTACTTCTTCTTCAGGTGCCATGTTCAGCCAACAAGAAATATTCTACTTCTTCTTCAGGTGCCATGTTCAGCCAACTGGAAATATTCTATTTCTTCTTCAGGTGCCTGAACTGGAACGGACATTGATGATCACGACTCCGCAATTGTCTCTGTCATCTGACATGATGAAATTGGTGTTGTTAGTTGCTGCCTAGGTTTCAGCCTTTCACACACATCTTCCTCGGTCACCTTCTCTAGTCTAGCATTATCAGACATAGGGCTAATTATTTTTATTCCACATTTTCTGCAAACATTCTACAGAAAGTAATATAACCATGTACGATTTGCTTGATGTCTACACACAAAAGTACATGAACATGCAAGTAAGCATAAAAAATTAGAGTAAGAACTTAAGTTATCAAAGACAAACTATTCTATCCCTTGTTTGTATCTCATCAAAGAAAGAAATCAAATGAGCCACAGTATTCATCATCTTCTTTCCTTGATTTCCCATGAAGGAGAAACCAACTGACTCTGCTATGTCAGCCTTCCCATCCTGTGCTAGACCATGACTCTGCCATGTCAGCCTTCCTATCCTGTGCTAGACCCATGACTCTGCCATGTCAGCCTTCCCATCCTGTGCTAGACCCATGACTCTGCCATGTCAGCCTTCCCATCCTGTGCTAGACCCATGACTCTGCCATGTCAGCCTTCCCATCCTGTGCTAGACCCATGACTCTGCCATGTCAGCCTTCCCATCCTGTGCTAGACCCATGACTCTGCCATGCCAGCCTTCCTATCCTGTGCTAGACCCATGACTCTGCCATGTCAGCCTTCCCATCCTGTGCTAGACCCATGACTCTGCCATGTCAGCCTTCTCATCCTGTGCTATCTATTTCAGTTCCTTCATTTGTTTGTCGAATAGTAATTATGAAAGAATTCATACACAGTATGGTCTAATTATGAAAAAATTCATATGCAATATGGTTTTCTATATTTTATCTTTCAAAAGGAGGATGAGCTCTCAATAAAATTACACTAAGCTTTATTATCCATTGCTATCTCTTGTAATTCCTTCCACATCTCTCCAACATTAACGTATTTCTGTTCATAATTCTCTTTTCTCCATGTGTCTGTTGTCTCCTTATATATCGAGTGTCTTCTGGATTCCATAACAATTTGGCTTTTTCAATGTGTGCCTATACAGCACCTGCATGTTTTCCCTACTTTCTTATTCACCTTAATTTGTGGTTTTGTTACAAAAACACATTTAATAAATACCAATGAACACCAATAAACAACACAAAAATACCAAATGGAAACAATGACAATAAAACAATCATGCACATAGCTCAAACCATAAAATGCTTTAGCTAAGCAGGTGATGTGGTTCAGTAACTTTAGCAAAAAATAATCTTACATGACATTACATAATCCAGGAACTGAAACTGCAGTAAATTACAGCACAATATTCAATACTTATGTCATGTACATTTATGCTACAGCTCAAACATCTAAATTTAAAAATGCTGAATATGAACGCACTATAGCTGCTGCAACAAATATCACAAAACCAAAATGTAAATGTAATAAATGTCTATGTATGTACATATAATTTAAAATCAATGACTAGTAAATCAAATTTACATTTTAAAAATACAACATCCATCAAGTGATTTCAATATTTGATTATTTTCTAGTGGAAGTAAGTTTTTTTTTATACAACAGTAACATCAATTAACATTTCAACATATACATTCCACACATTGTCTTCAATTTTCTCCATGTGATTACAAGAGATCTATACATTTCTAATTAGCTGAGCCCAATATTGAAGCAAATCATGGACAATTAGCAGACAAGTGAAGAATCAAGTGTGAGCTGTAGTTTCATAGAAGAATAATTAAAACACCATGGATGGACAGAAAGAGCAATAAATATGTCTTGAAAAAAGCTAACTCACAAAGACATCTGGTAACTCACAAAAGAAAAAGATTCTTAGGGCATGTCACAACAAGGGAAAAGCTGGAGTATGTTCTCACAATGGTTGAGGAGTGAATTGAATCCGGATTCTCCTTCGGGAGACCCGGGTTTGAATCCTCGGTAAGGTGTGGAATGTTTTCTGTCGGGGGCAAAAAGAAAACCCTGAACCTGCAGTTTGCAGTGACTGCAATAGCCTAGTGGCCTTAATTTCTCAGGCTCAAGAACCCCTGGCCATACACCACAAGGTACTGTATTGGCAGTAAATGACAGATTTTGACAGATCCCGGGTTAGTGGACCTGATCTAATACACTAATTCTGTCAATGACCAGTAGTGCTTTAATTTATCACAATATATAGACATGAAGCAACTATTCCCCAACATTGTGGTCATCATCATCATCATGTTATTCAGCCTAAGAGTAGTTTTGAAGTCAGCTGATCATGTCACTCCCTTGTACTCTATTCTCCATATAAGAAAATAAAGTAAAGGTCTTGTATCCATGCTTTGGGGGACACAGGATGTATTGTAAGTAATGTAAGAAAAATGTTGGAGGTGCTGCAAAATGTCACATATCTTGGGTCATTAATTACGAACAATGGTGACACAATGAAAGCAATTAAAAGAGAAGTATCTATTGCTCTTCAAAAACTAAAACAACTGAATAAATTGTGGTGTGGGGCAGATAGACCTAGAAACATTAGATTATTAAAAGCATGCATCTTTCCAATAGCAACTACGCCTGTGAGACCTGTACATTTATTAAACACACTGAACAGCGCATACATACCTTTGAATATAAATGTTATTGATGGGTTCTAAGAATATCTTGGATACAGACAAGAAAAAAATGCATCCATATGACAAGATCTAAATATTTGAATAAGGATGGCTACTAAAGACAATAAAACAAAGAAAATTGAAATATTTTTGTCACTTGAAATGTCATGAAAGTTTGGAGAGAACAATAATGGAGGGGTATATGCCTGGGAAGAGAGGAAGAGGAAGGCCAAAGAGAAGATGGGTGCAGGATGTGGCATATGATATTCAGATGGGTGTATCAGATGTGGGACATCTTGCTAATGAATCAAAGAGTTTTCTGGAAGGTTGTTATGGGAGCGAGGTTCTGCAAGGGACATGCTACTGAATGAATGAATGAATGAATGAATGAAAGTCAGAAAAGGCCCCTTTCACATACCTTGGGGCACACAGGATATATGGTAAGTCAAGTCGGAAAAGGCCCCGTTTACATGCTTTAGGCACATAGGCATATGGTACCAATCCCATATTTGATAGAGCAACAAACACACCAATGGTTATGTGGTCAATATCATGCCGACCACTTTTACTTTCTTGGACATTTCCTGGTACACATTTTTGGCTCAGTTAACCCAGGTCAATTCTACCTAGACAAGGATTCAAATACATAACCAGCAGACCAGCATGCTAGTCATTGTCCAACCATGGCTTAAACAATCCAGTACGATTTGTTAAACTTCAAAGTGCCATAAGAGTTAAGCAACATAAGATGCATTTTAGCTAAAGGTCAAAGACAAACAAACACAACTCAAGAGGAGGAATGTGGAATTGACATGTTTTACAATTAATTCACTAGTTTAGAAACTAAGGTGTAACTGTGTGAATGTCAACATACTTTCTGTCTTTTAAAGTGTTACTGAATGGAATAATTTTCTAAGGTGAAAAAGTACTATTGTGTGTAAATAAACACACCCTTGAAAGTTATGGCTGATGGTGAGGTAGCGGGTTCAACCACTACACCAGTCAATTCAACTAAAATGTTGACTTATCCTTGAGTAGGGTTACAAATACCTCAGAAGTCGGTGTGGGTTCATGTAATGGTGAGGGACACTGGTGATAGTGAAAGCTAGTTCACAAACAAAAATCAGTCCAGCGCGTGCTACGCTTGTGTTCAAAGCCAACAAACGAAATAAAAACTCTCCCCAAAAGAAACACAGTTAAAATGTAGATGATAGGAACGAGCAGCATACAGAACAGGTGAACATATAATGATCATTATAGAATGTAATCATGTAGGTGAAACAATCACGTAGGTGAAACAATCACGTAGGTGAAACAATCACGTAGGTGAAACAATCATGGAGGTGAAACAATCATGGAGGTGAAACAATCATGTAGGTGAAACAATCATGTAGGTGAAACAATCATGTAGGTGAAACAATCATGGAGGTGAAACAATCATATAGGTGAAACAATCATGATGCTAGTGGGTCACTTATTGCACTTTCTATCGGTCGCAAGATAAATAATTGGCAGTTTGAAAAGAAAAAAAAAAAAGACAGCGCAGTTAAGAACATCTAAATGTAAATTACAGAGCATCATAAATGAACAATGAAAACATGCAAGAAGCAATAATTGGGTGCTAAATGTTTCTATAAAAACAAGACTCTTTTATGTGCCTTAATTGGGCATATGGTGATAGACACATACTTGTCTAGCCCATTCATCACTCAATGGGTAATGTGTGGTCAACATTATGTCTTCCACTTTTACGTAATTTCCTGGTACTCAATTTAGGTCGGGTCGATGTGGAAGCCCAGGTGACCTAAGCAAACCCATGATTTCTCCGTGTCAAAAGTTTACGGTCACAGTTTGTGATCCAGTATACCACTTTCGAAACACAGCTGCGGGCGATATGGTCTTGCACTGGGTTTTCATAAAATGGTATGAGAACTGGTCGTTGAGAAAGCAATGGCATACTACTGAACGTAAATTTGCCATTAAATTACAGACAGCCCCAAAAAAGTGCTGGGGTTGACTGTGATTTCCTGTAAAGGATATACAACTATCTGGGTTTTAATGGTTTCTACATGCTTGTTACTCAGTATAGTCTGAACATGACTGCCACAAGGTAACATCCCTGTAATGATAGTGACAACAATAATGGTGTCTATAATACTGCTTATAGTTGATAGAAGCCCCCCAGAAAAGCAATACCTGTTATGAATTTACAAAAAAAAAAGACCAATTACTCTTCTGAAAACTGATACAAATGACATTTCTGCAAATTCAGATACATTACATGACTCCACAGATAAAATTGCATTATGCTATAAATGTTGTAGTAATAATTTACAGCAAATATTCATAATATAATCCAAAATGGTATTGAAAAGGGGCATTGGCTGCTAATACAGGAGTCCAAATAAAAAAATAACAATGACTATGAGGCTCTGCAACAGGGAAAACATGTGCACCTATGTCTACATCTGAATCTGTGTCTGGTTTTCCTTTTGATGATTTTCATAGTGGTTGTTTGTGTTTTATTTTGACTCCATTATCTACTCTGATCTTTCAAGACCTCACAGCCAACATGAATAGCATCAATGTAACAAGGCTACCAGGTTTGCTCATATTTGTTTAGGATAGACAACAATTCCCTATGGTACAACAGGCAGTCATTACATAAAATTTATATCAAAAAAGCATTCTTAAATTGAGATGTTCTCAAAGAGGCATCATATCTGCTTACAAATCTCTGACAGAAGTAGTCAGTTTTATGCGGATAGGCCATAAGAGGATGCAGGGTAGGAATTCATTGTATAAATTGGTAGGTATGAGATAACGATGAAACATTGCATTATGCGTTCATACACCATAAAATCTGGCAAGATTGAAGATAAACGGAGACACAGTACAACACACAGAAAAGCATGCTGGACAGTCTGCTGTCACTGAATGATATGTAATTCTAAAATAAGTAATCATAATGGATTCAATTAGGGGTCAACTACATAGAAACCAATGAATACACTCAGAAACACCTAGAAAAACAAATAGGGCAATTTAACATACAAACAACAACAAAATCTCGAAGCAGGATCCAACTGTGGGTCTGTGATGTGATAGGACCATCATTATCTTGTAGGCCTGAATACACGGAGGAATGGGTGGCCAATCTTTCCATCTCTTAGCGGATGATCAGTGCAGGTGCCAAAACCTCATCCTAATTCGCTTGTGACATTATCAGCGCAGCCTAAAAACGATTAGCATGCCTGCTATTATTGAAAAGTAATATGCCACCAGTGGTAGAGATCCAATCATAATTCTAGGATGAGCAAACTATCATCATTTAATGCCAATATAGTACCTGGCGATGTATGGCAGGGGAGGTCTTGAGCCTGAGTAATTAAGGCCGCCTGGCTAGTACAGTCATCGCAAACTGTGCAGGTTAAGGTTTTCTTTTTTATCCTGACAGAAAAAAGCTCCACACCTTACAGAGAATTTGAACCCAGGTCTCCCAAAGGTAAATCTGGCATTCTAGCCACTCTGCCAGCTGCTCCTCAACCTGGGTCACCCACGTTGCAGGCAAGTATTCTACCACTAGACCACCGATGTGACTCATCATGGTGAATTTAATTAAGGTCCAACCACACAGTAATGAGGTGAATACACTCATAAAGACATCATCATCATGTGCCATGCCAACTGGCATAGATGTTCATGATTCTCAACAGATCTCGGTCCTTGGTGATCTTAATCAACTCCACTGATGATAGACCTCCATGTCATCGTCTCAATCCATCCAGTATCATTTCTCTCGGTCTGCTTCTGCCTATTTTTCCTCGCTGATATTTCCATTTATCACAATATTCTCCAATGCCTCTCTGCTCATCACATTATCAAAGTATAATTTTATAATTCTTATAATTTTATTTAATATTCTAGTTTCTTTAGCCCTTTCCAAGCTTTCAATGTAATTATACTAGCAGTCCAAGGTTTTTGCAACTTTTGTCTCCGGAACCACATCTCTGTTGCTTCTAAGCTCTGCTTAATGTGATCATTCACATTCCATAATTCACGGCTATATAGCAAAACAGGTTCTATATAGAAACATACAGAAACATACACTGGACAGTTTTGGTAGAGATACAATCACAATTCTAAGATTAAATAAAACTCTAAGACTAATTATGGTGGAGTCTATGAAGGGTGAAATACACATCAAAGAGGTGAATGCACTCAGAGTACCACAGCTTGACTGTTTGCACCAGGGCCAGATAATCAGAACTGATCAATAACCCCCCTCTGACTTCAAGTGATGATGTTTGAAACAGACTCATCACTGCAGTCTGCAAGTGAGCATGGATGGAAAAAGCCAGGAAAAAACAGTAGCAACAAATGCTGTTCTGCAGTTAAATGTGCCAAAAGGTGCAAGTATTACAGCCTCACTTTAATGTTCTTTTTTTGTGGATGAATAAGGAAGAATAAATAAGATAACACTCATTAAATGCTATGAATAGTAACGTCAAATGTGAAAGAAATATGTCAAAAAATTTTTCATTGTGAAGAAACTATGTTACAGAAATTGAAAGTATGTAAAATATATGTCAAAGAATTTAACGTGTGGAAATATACCAAAAAATGATTGTTAGCCATAGCCTGTGCCTTCTTGATTTTGCTTTTCAAAGATAAGCATACAAATATGTATTACTTATGTTATCTGTCTTCCATACACAAACAAATGCAATACAAATAAATAAACATTGTTTCTTTCAAACCAGAATGACATGAAAATTCATTGTAATAGTCTTTTCACCGTAAGGACAAACTATAAATGCTAAAATATACATATATATATATTTGAGTTATTCATCCAAACCTGACTGACATGTTCAATCCATGACCATTCCACAATAAATATATATCAATGTTAGCATGCACACATGCATGCACACCCACACACACACCACATAAAAAATTACTGTTCTCTTTGTCCAATACCAAATGTCATACTGCAGCAGCAGTATTAAGCATCTCGTTGTTTCGATATTCGTCATATTTCAAGTTAGCTATTTGACTATTTACTAACTGACTCTTGTCACTGAAATGGCACAATTTCTGCATACATACTAAAACCCAACATTCATACAGTTTTCATAGTCTTAAATGTTCGATACTATAAAATGTATTTCACATGAAGTACAATAAAAGCCCTGTCAATGCTCTATAGTGCTTTTCTGGAGATATCCAAACATTTCAATACTGCAGTGGCTCAGTACAATAGTGTTATAACAAGTTCTTACCCAAAACATCTTTACTAAAGTAAAAAAGTAAAAGGCCCTTTTTACACCTGTTCAGGTGCAGTGGGAATATGGTGCTCATTATTATCCTGTGCCATGCCGATAAGTGTGGGTGTTTATGTTTCGCCATCTCACATAATCACCAGAGTCGTGGATCAGTTCTGTTCTTGTCTCGACCATACCACATGGCCAAGCCATCCAGATATTTCCTTCTCTGCCTTCCCCTTGTTCTTTTCCCCTCAATCTTGCCAGTTGTCACCAAGTTCTCTAATTTATTTCTTCTCATAACATGCCCAAAAAATGTTGACTGTCTACGTCTAATTTCTCTAATCAGTTTATGGTTGTCTATGGTGCTGGTCCCACATTTGTATAGACCAATCAGCACTTGAGGGATGACATGGTCAATATCCTGCTAGTCACTTTTACTTCCCAACACATTTCCCAGTACCTACTCTAGGCTGTTCAATCTGGGAGTTCAAGTCAATATTCAAAAATTAATCTTGATCTTAATTCAAACCCACATCCACCGGGCACCAGGCAAGCATGCTAACCACTATGGATCCCCAAAACTGCTATAATAATCCACAGACTGTGCAACTTGCATAAAGGCTGCTTGAATTTTAAAGTCGAAATGGTCCTAACTCCTTAGACCCTGCTTCCCTTGACTTTCTGATACCTTACACTTTTAGCTTATAACAAGAGAAGCTCAAATCTTACTACTCTACTCTTCATCTAAGTCACCTGTGATGTCTTCTAATGAATAATCCTGATTATAAAAAATCCCTTCATCTTTGCAATTTTCCAGACCGCAGAACTCCCTATAAAGAAAACAGATTTTACATACAATATTTTCTGCAGCTGGTACCACAAATGTTTTGTCTGTTTTGTCTATTACAAAATTCACAGAGAAAACTAACCTCAAAGTGCATTTAATTTTCACTACAGGGAGCAGAATCTGTGTTTAAATTAAAATTAAGTTGCATGTCCTTCACAGGACATAGCAGTCAACCCCAGCATTTTCGCTGTTCGTGATTCCTGGGCAAATTTTACGTTCAGTAGTTTGCCATTGCTTTCTGAACGACCGGCTCCTATACCTTTTTCGAAAAAAAACCAGCACCGCTGTGTTTCGAACCCGGGTATACGGGCTCACAAACTGCGTTCGCAAGCCCTTAGCCACAGAGACCGGCCTGTTGTGCTCTTTTTCTCCTTAATCACAAGCCCATTTTAAGAGGCTGTACAGAATCATGTTTGATAATGTGGAAGAACAGATAAATCACACTGGCCTAGAGAGAATGGTGTGCCACAGAGTGACCAGAGGGTCTGGACGGCACTCAGTGGTTGAGGGATGACGTAGTCAATATCCTGCTAGTCACATTTACTTCCCAACACATTTTCCAGTACCTACTCTAGGCTGTTCAATCTGGGAGTTCAAGTCAATATTCAAAAATTAATCTTGATCTTAATTCAAACCCACATCCACCGGGCACCAGAAGTGTTTACTCACTTCAATTATTCCATTAAAAGCAGGGCTGTGAAAGGTCAATATTTTAAGCCTCGTACTACTAGTATAAACTTGAGTTCAGTCAAGTCAAGAACCAACATCATAGCACTCCGGACATTCCTATACATGATCCATCATTATCTTCAACAACCACCAAAGAGTCCCGATATTAACGGTACCCACTATAGTCTGATTGTGTTTGCCTGGTCTTTCCAAGGAGTACTGAGTACCGTCCAGACCCTCTGGTCACTCTGTGGCACACCATTCTCTCTAGGCCAGTGTGATTTATCTGTTCTTCCACACTATCAAACATGATTCTGTACAGCCTCTTAAAACGGGCTTGTGATTAAGGAGAAAAAGAGCACAGACTGAAATATTGGGTTTACATGATCAATGGGTTAAAACAACAAACCTGACTGCAGTAAATGTGAATATGCTGGCAATACATTAAGAAACATCAAAACACTGTTATTAAACCAGCACTTCTTGAGAAAGATTATCCCCAAAGTACAAGAATGTTTCTTTAACTGTACAGCAAACACACACATTCATTCATAAAATAGGATTATCATGCGGCCAACACTGTAAGATTGTTATTCATTTCCTGGTCTGTGACGTCAGCTCTGTTTTCGTGGCACTTCAGCGTAGGTTGGCATCTCTACTGCAACAACAGCATCTTCTGCTTTATATGATGGAAAGAGGCCGGAAATACCTGTTCGTTTATTCATTCCTTTGGAAAATCCATTCCAATGGTTTCCAGCAATGCCGACTGCATCTCCAACCTAATGTTATAAAGGGAAAAAAGATATTTCAAACAATGTAACCAGCTTCTAGTATCAGGTTCAATTACAAGCAAGTAGCTCTCATGTAACGAAGAAGTTATGAAGCACACAAAAATATTCTACAAGATATCAGAAATAAATGCAAGCTAAATAAATAATCTGTCAGAGTTCATGGGGAATGTAATGATGACAAGTAGATAAAAGATTGCTAATTGTAAAGTCATGCTATAAGCAGCCTGTAAGCATTAGTAAACATAATAATGGAGATAAACTACAAGTAGTAGTGAGGTGAGTGTCTACAGGCCAATAGATGTGATGTGAGATAACTGGACAGAGCATCGACCCAGAAAATCATGAGAACCAAAAAGCAGAGAGGAGGCAATCAGCAAGAAGTTTGTTCATTCTTTCATATTCCAAGATTCACTCATGTGCAGTAGAACCGGTTGGATATAACATTTCAGTAGTTTCTAACATTCAATGACAGTGATTTTATACTTTTCATAAAACATCCCTCAGGAGTTAACAAATGTACAGAGCAGGCTAAATAAACTGCTGCACCAGCTCAATTTAAAACATGAGAAAACCAATCCACAAAAGAATATTTTAGCATTTGTGGTTGGTATACACACATCGGAATTTTCACCAGTGCTCTGGAGTGTGTGCACTGTGTCTTGTAGTGTCTCAGTGTGATCAGTGTCTCCAGTGTGATCTATGGGAGAATACTGGAGCACTTATAGAGCCATATGAGTGTGTAGTGAAATCAAAACAAACTTCATAATCTAATAATCTAAAGAGGTTTCAGCTAACCAAAACCTGTTCAAGGTTTGTTGTGTAGAAGATATATTACTTCATAGCTTGTACTAGCTGAGTAAACTAGTCTAGGTTACATAGACGTTTGTGGAAGCATCTTATCAATATTTGTGGAAGAAACTTATCAATGTTTGTGAAAGCTTCTTATCAATGTTTGTGGAAGCATCTTATCAATATTTGTGGAAGCATCTTATCAATGTTTGTGGAAGCATCCTATCAATGTATCTGCAAGCAGCTTATCAATGTTTGTGGAAGCATCTTATCAATATTTGTGGAAGCAACTTATCAATGTTTAAGGAAGCATCTTATCAATGTTTGGGGCAGCAACTTATCAATGTTTGTGAAAGCATTTTATCAATGTTTGTGGAAGCAACTTATCAATGTTTGTGGAAGCATCTTATCAATATTTGTGGAAGCAACTTATCAATGTTTAAGGAAGCATCTTATCAATGTTTGGGGCAGCAACTTATCAATGTTTGTGAAAGCATTTTATCAATGTTTGTGAAGCAACTTATCAATGTTTGTGGAAGCTACATATCAATGTTTGGGTAAGTATATCATCAATATTTGTGGAAGCAACTTATTAATGTGTGTGGAAGCTAGGAAGCCTCCATGGCAAAGTTGTCAAGCCATCTGACACAGACTCCGAAGTTTGTGGGTTCAATTCCGAGCTGCTCCTTCGATTCCTGAGTGCATTTTTCCTGAGGGTCATCGCTGGATCTATGGAGTTTGTGCTTTGTGCAATGCTGAGACTGAGCCATATGGGGTAAAACCCGGTGCAATGAAGTCGACCCTATCGACTTTGAAGCGACTTTATTGTTTGTGTGGAAGCTACTTATCAATGTTTAAGGAAGCTACTTATTAATGTTTAAGGAAGCATCTTATGGACGTTTGTGGATGCAACTTATCAACATTTGTGAAAGAATCTTAACAACATTTTTGAAAGCAACCTATCAACATTTGTGGAAGCAACCTATCGACATTTGGTGGAAGCAACTTATCATGCAGCAGGTATTTTCCATAACACCACTCTCATTAAAGCCTGATAGCAAGATTCTTGATTCTTTGCCAGTTTACCTGCCTTACACATGTTCATGAACAAGGTTCTTCAATGCCTCGTGGGCATCTTTATGCTGGCAGACCCACTGCCATTTCTGTCATCAATGTTCTTTCCACACCAATTGTCATTTCATATGGCTACAGTATTTCAGCCAATGAGACATCATTATGTTTATGAGGCACTTTTCTTCCATATTCAGATCTTGTAGAATTTCAATATTTTTCTTCTTCTTAGTCCATGGTGAGCTGACTTTTTCTGTATCATTTCTTCATTGCGGAAGCAGCTATTTGTTTCATGTGTCTTTCTTCAAATTGTAAAGAGGATTGGTTAGTTAGCTGGTTAGTTAATAAATCATATGGCAGACTGAGTTTTAACTATTAAGCCTGAAGTTATAAGGCAGATTTGGTCAGAGCCCTTTGGAATCGTGTGAATAGTCATAAGAACTTGTAAAATAAACTAATAAAATAATAAAATACTCAAGTAACTACACATTTATAGGTCTATGTAGTCAAATACATGACTTTTGATCAAAACTTGTCTCATTGTTCTCAATCACAGACCACGATAACGATATCTCATGTCATGTATATTTATACATGGAACACATCAATCAATACCATTATCTCATGTCATGTTTATAACTTAAGTGCATTTTACTTATCACATCATTCTGAGAGTGATTGCTATTTGTAGGTTGCTGAAAATGTGTTTCTTTAGTGATGTATACTTTAATGAATTTGTATTCCTTTCTGCAACATTGTCCAATGAGGTTAAAAGACAAAAAGACAACTTCACTGCACCAAGTTTTATCTCATGTAGCTCTACAGAACAGTTAACCCCTGCCAAAGGTTAAATTAAAAGTCAGTTGCATAACCATTACAGGGCGTGGCAGTCGACCAGTAATGGAACTTCCCATCTGTGAACACGCGTATTATGTAGTAACCAAGTCATGATTCAGCATAGGACATGTGTAACTGACCTGGATTAGGCAAGGTTGATGATGTTTTCCCAGGTTCTAGGTATTTCATCAACAGATTCAAACCCAGGACCCAGAGAAAGTTCAAGCATTGATAAAAAAGATGCTATTCTAGTGCAGCAAGTCACAGGTTGTATCACGTTTGTTGTTGTCTGTATATCTGATTGGAGTCATGAAGGTCAAGTGGTCAAGTTCAATTCCCAGTAGTGGATTATATTTGTTTATGGTTCTGTTGACCCATCCTCATAAAATGGGTTCTTGTTCTCAAAATAAGACCACAAATGTTGACTATCACTTTCTGATGCTTATGATAAATTGTCTGTATGTTTTAGCCTCTTTAACAAAATAGGGGGTTTACATAGCAAATTGGTTCAGCTGTGTGCTCCATGCTCAAAAGACTGTTTTCATTTTCAGATTCTGCCATTTAGTTCAGGATTCCAAATTGTTCAGAGACTATTGGGGTTGTCACCGGACCTACAGAGTTTGTGCTCCATGCGGCGCTTTTGGCAGGCTGTTAGCTGCTCTACAGAGTGAGACTAAGACAGACAGGACAAAAACCTAGGGCAATGAAGTCTATCTCCTTGCCTTTGAACCCGTGTACAATGTTTCTGTAAGACCCCATGGCCATGGCTTCAAGGTGTTTTCTCAGAAAGACAAATAAGATGCACATATACAAACCTGAATGTCCAGCAATCCCTCAGTGTCTCCAGCGTGAGCTTCTACCACAATCAGATCATGCTCATTCTGGCCTCCGTAGTAGAAGACATCATCTAGTGAGCGGAAGTTTCTGGAAGCGTCACCATGTAATGTTTGCATGAGTTCATATGCAACTCTGCACACCTGGAAAAAAGATAGAAAAGATCTCTTTATGACAGACATTAAATCAATGCACACAAGGAAAAGATAAAAATCATCACTTTGTGACATTCATTAAATCAATGCACACATGGAATAGATAAAAGTAATCACTTTGTGACAGACATTTGAGCAAATTTTCTTGGTTCCGTATTTTTTTCTTTGGGCCCTGAAGCAGATTCCTGCTGTGGGATGGTTATGTGACAATGCCATGACATTTTGCATTAAAGAATAGTTTGCCAATTACTTTCACAAGTGATAAGCCCAGAAAGAGATAGGAATGATCACGTTATGAAATCAAACCAAAACATGATGGTAACTAAAGCTGTGGGTTTCTTCTTCTTTTTTTTTTGCCCTTTATCTCCCCTTTGAGTAAAGACTTTCAATGAAATTATGCCAAGCTGTCCTATATTTTGCTATCTCCTGTAACTTTCCCCATGACCTCCTGACATCATTCACCTCTGTCACTAATTCTCTTCTCCATATTTTTCAGGTCTCGCTCTATTTATTTTGCAATGGTTTACAGTGAAAGGACTTTCTAGTCACATTATTATCAAGTTTTCTCAGGGTGTGTCCTATTCAGCATCAGCATCTTTTCTCACTCTTTGGTTCTTCATGGTTTAGAAAGGATACAAATGCCTTAAATTCATTTTAATCCAATTTAAGAAAAAGATGCAAAGTTATATTTTGAATATTTATATTGTGTCTTCCTTCCTATTGTGGCCCTTTGTAATGTGTTTCTTTCCTGATTGATTTCATATTAATTTGTTGCTTGCCAATGCTTCATTCCCCTTGCTGTGAACAAAACTCATGAGCGTTTTTCCATTGTGCGGAGATATTTTTGTTATTGGCTTGGGTATTTTTCCTAGTTTATTTATCATTATTGTTTTTCTTAACATATACAGGATTTATGTTTGTTCTTGCTTGTATCATGGACAAATCAGTTCTTACCACAGGAGTAAAAAAAAAAAAAGAATTACTAAGCATGCTCAAGTCTTCATAAATAAAACAGTTTAAACATAATATCCTGCATAAAGGAGTTCAGCAGGGCCGAATTGATAAACATTTGGTGTTTTAATGCCGACGTCGCTGGTTCAACTCCTACACCAGTCAGCTGGACTAAATTGATGTCTTCTCGTCCTTGATTTGGGGGTGTAAATTATAAGAACCTTTGAGGTCAGAGTGGGTTTCCTGATGGTAAGGGACACCGGTAATAAGGAAAGCTAATCCACACACACAAACATCCGTCAAATGCACTAGTAGTAGCATGTGTATGGAATACATTTGAGGTTGTGGCGAGTGCAAAAATAAAAAATAACACAGACTGCACAATTTATTGCCTGGCATATTTCAATGTAACTCAGAAGGTGCATACTCATCATCATCAATTACCTTGCCAGCTGGTGTAGGCATTCATATCTCTCCACAGATCTCAGTCCTTGGTGTTTTGGATCAACTCTGCTGATGATATTCCTCCATGCTACCATCTCAGTCCATCCAGCATCATTTCTCTTTGTATGCCTGCTCTCTTCCGCTTGATCTTTCCAGTTGTCACGATGTTCTCCAATGCCTCTCTTCTCATCACATGACCGAAGAAAGCTGTTTGTTTCATTCTTATTGTTGTATATAATGTTCTAGTTTCATTAGCCTCTTTCAGGCAGTCGTTTTTAGTTACTGTGGCAGTCCAAGGACTTCGCAACATTCGTCTCAGGAACCACATCTCTGTTGCTTCCAAGTTCTTCCTAATTTGTTCATTTACATTCCAAGATTCACTGCCATACAGCAAAATAGGTTCTATATAGCATATCAGCCTCACGCTCCGAAGGTTGTAGTTTTGATTCCAGGCTATGTCTTTCGGTTCATGAGTGCATACATCCCCCCGGAGATTCTTGGGGGTCGTCGCTGGAGCTACAGAGTTTTACTGTGTGCGATGCTTTCGGCAGACCACCCTGCAGAAAGAGACTGAGCCATTTACGATAGAACCTGGCGCAATGAAGTTGATCCTCTTGACTTTTAAGACTTTTTTTAAAAGACTTTTCATTTTCTGAAAGCAGCTTGTGTTTCCTCTATTCTGTGCATACTACAGAATTAATTATGTTAGGAAGTGAACAGATTAATCCTTTTTCAGATGAAAGACATGACATGCACTATAATGATATGACTTAACAAGCCACAAAACTACGTTAACAAGCTAGCTGTAGGTTCACTACATGTTTTTCTGCTTACATAGCAGTGGTTTTCTGTTGTGTATGGTGGCAGCTTCAGCAAATTAAAAAATGTGTTTATTGTTCGTGGAATACAGAATGTGAAAAGTATTTTCCTTGTTGACCATATGACCAAGTTTAAAAGGTGGCATGCAATAAAAGCAAAGAACATAAAAGATAAAACCTTAAAGAAATTACATGTATATTTAAAAGTATTTGCTCACCTGAGATGAAAATGTACACACAAGGAAATCACAGCGAGAAAGGAAATGTATATCAATTATTACTCCTCTCAGTGAACTGTCTGTATATCTTGTTCCCAGGCTTGCAGACTGTGATATTGTGACATCACTGATGAATTTGTAGTTAGGATATCTGACAAAAGAGAGAGAGAGGTGAGGAGTGAATTCAAATATCCTGACATCACTGAAGAGATGGGTGGTAAACAATGATACTGTTTCAACAGTGATGAATTTGTGGTTTGCATATCTGACAAAAGAAAATTCAAATATCCTGACATCACTGAAGAGATGAGTGGTAAACAATGATTTTGCTGCAATACTGATGGATTTGTTGTTTGCATATCTGACAAAAGAGAGAGAGGTGAGCAGTGAATTCCAATATCCTGACATCACTGAAGAGACGAGTGGTAAACAATGATGCTGCTTCAACAGTGATGAATTTGTGGTTTGCATATCTGACAAAAGAGAAAAAGGTGATAAGCTAATTAACCAGCAGATCATGTTCACTGCACACTGAACTATTAGTCCATGCGTGCTCAGATCCTCTCCTCAGTATCTCCCTCAGCGTATAGTGACTGAAGACACCAGTTCTATGATGGTTGAGTGTTCTTCTTTGGCTGCCCACATGACGCTCTTGTCAAGCCTCATCCCATTTGCCGTATGTTCTTGCAGTCTGGTCAAAGTTGCAGAATCACATCCATCGCTCGAGTCCCTTACTCGTACAGAAGGAGTCTCCGTAGTGAAGTGGTCAAGCCATTTGATTCGGGTTCTGAAGATTGTAGGTGCAATTCTGGGCCGTGTCCTTCGGTTCACAAGTGCTTTTTTTTTTAGATTCCTGGGATTGTCGCTGGAGCTACAGAGTTTGTGTTTTATGCAATGCTTTTGGCAGCCCGCACTGCGGAAAGAGACTGAGCCATGTGGGATAAAACCTGGTGCAATGAAGTCGACCCTGTCGACTTTTCGACCTTTTCGACTCGTACAGAATCCATGTGGGTAAACAGAATACCAGCCTGGTCCATTGCTTGTCTGCTCCGACCACAAGTAGTAAATTGTGATAATGTTGCAACACTGATGGATTTGTGGTTTTGATATCTCAAACAAGACACAAACGTGAGTAATAAACTGTGATAACTTCACAACAATGATAAATATGTGGTTTGAATATCTGACAAAAGAGACAGGTGAGTAGTAAACTGTGATATTGTTGCAACATCGATGAATATACTATGTGGTTATCTGACTAAAGACATGTATGAGTAGTAAACTGATATTGTTGCAACATCGATGAATAAACAGTGTGGTTATCTGACAAAAAGACATACATGAGTAGTAAACTGTGATATTGTTGCAACATCAATGAATAAATAGTGTGGTTATCTGACAAAAAGACATACATGAGTAGTAAACTGTGATATTGTTGCAACATCGATGAATATACAGTGTGGTTATCCGACAAAAACACATACATGAGTAGTAAACTATGATATTATTGTAACACTGATGGATTTGTGGTTTTAATATCTGACAGACAGATGTGAGTAGCAACAAACACCAAATACTGAAAGAGCAACATATTAATGATCACAGCCATAAAAGTTGGTTAGAAAGTTATCACAGCCACAAAAGTTGGTTAGAAAGTTATCACACTACATAACCTCATTTACAAATAAGTCATAAAAATGACAAACTTATAGGGAAATACACAACAGCTTAAATAAGACCATAAAGGAAAACTAAAAGTCCTAACTAAAGAGATGCTCCTGTGATATATGTCAGGGAAACAGTGTGTGCAATGAAGCCAAATCTTTATATATATAATGTTAGTCAGAAGGGAGTGAGGGTGATTTAAAGGTTGTGATGTCTGCCTGCGGGAAAGACCTGATTTGATTCAGTCTGGACTTTGGGAATTTTAAACAAAATGAACTTATGTAATGGCTTCAGATGGTATAATAACCTGTGATCCTGAGGCAGTGGACCAGATGACTATCGTTCTCAGATGAAGGCAAAAAACTTAGAGAAGCCACGTGCAAGTTGAATATATAAAAATTCCCTCTGCAGTTAGAAATTGAATACAGAAGGTCAAAGAGGTCACTGACCAGGCTAAATTTCAAAATTAGAAAACCTACCCATAAAACCACCACCATGTGGATGTGGAAGACAAGGGGAAACCACCACATTATCTGCCCAAGACTTCACCCATAAAACTAATATTCACAGCATGTGTGATTCCTAAATACACACATTTAGATCCTTGCTAGTACTACACAGTTCATGCACGGTGCTATTCTCCTTGTGTGGTCCATGGGAGAACACTAAGAACACTCATGGAGGTAGACGTGTGCAATGACAGTTTTGTTTTTTCTCGCTTTGCACTCATGCACAGTCCATGCATGTGCTACAACTTCTAGTGCACTGGTCTGATTTTTGAGTGTGGGTTAGCTTTCCCTATTACCAGTGTCCCTTGCCATGAGGCAAACCCACTCTGACTTCTGAGGTACATGTAATTTATGTCCCCATGTCAAGGACGAGAAGTCAAAATTTTAGTTCAACTGACAGGTGTAGGTGTTGAACCCACTACCTTGGTGTCAGTTACCAGAAGTTTAAGAGTGAGTGTTCTAATTCACTCCACCATGCTGACCTATGCAATGAAAGTGGCATAGATGTTAGTGCATGTGGTTACTAACTCTATTGTCCATGTTCCTATCTGCTGCAGTGGCAGGATTGTTTGTCCAACCATCACGGCCAGCCTTAAGAAATCAGTGCTAAATGATGTACAGATTTATCCAGGAAAGGTCAAGGCACATAGCATTATATGGATCACATGTGTGTAATTTGGACACACCAGGGATCTAAGATGCCTTAACAGTATGTAAACAGACTTTACTTTGTCACTGACTACTCAAGTAAGAGACCAGAGACAATTTTAACCCAGACATTATTGTTGGAAATCCAATTCCAGAATGTAAGTATGCAGAAGACGCAGTTCTCCTCTGAAATAATGCTAAAGGGATAGAAGAGTTGAACTTGTCTCTCAAGAGACACTGTGGAAATTAAGTTCTGTTTCAGAACTTAAGCAAAACAAAAATAATGCATACAGACAAAACTTCATACCAACCACAGATCACAATAAACAATGAAGAAATTGAAAATATATACTTTTAATATCATGGTTCATAATCAACAATGAAGACATTGAAAATATCATATACTTTGAATATCAGGTTCATAATAAAAAACAACAGGGGTTGTTAAAAGAAGGTTAGACACAGATTGGACATAGCAATACAGAGATTAAACTACTGAATGCTCTATGAGAAGTAAGACTATTGCAAGAACCAATTGATGACTGTGAATCTACAACCATGGTCAGACTGCGAGAACAGCAAGTTAAAAGAGGTGTGGCAGGACATGAGCAGTATGCAGGAAGCCAAAGCAGATTAATAAACCAACACAGAACCGGTGTCGTTAGCCGCTACACGCTGTGGGATTTGCTGAGGAGGGGATACAAGCACTTAGGGACTGAATGGTTTGAGGTGCAATGAGGATGATCTGTCGACTAACTAACTAACTAACTAACTAACTAACTAACAAAGTAACTAAGTATCTAACTAACTAAGTAAGTAACTAAATAACTAACCATCTAACTAACTAATTATCTAACTAACTAACTAACTAACGAATGAACGAACAATATAACTAACTAACTAACTAACTAGCTATCGAGCGAGTGAATGAACAAACGATCTAACTAACTAACTAACTAACTAACGAACTAAGTAAGTAAGTAACTAACTAAGTAACTAACTAACTAACCAGAGATTAAACAGTATAAAGAACCAGTGGCACAAGACCAGCAAGCAAGATAAAGAACAATTGTTGAGCACGCGTATCTTCCCAGCGGTAACATACTTAAGTGAGTCATGGGCCATTTCACAATCACTAAAGAAGAAAGTTGGGGCTTCTGAGCTCAAATATTACAGAAAAGTCCTTAGAATAGCGTGGACCAAGAAGAAGAAAAATATTGAAATTTTACCAGATTGAAACAGTGAAGAAAACTGGCTCATAAATGTCTCAGAAGCCAAAATATTATGGACATGTTAACCGTCACAGTATTTGGAGAGAACACAGATGGAAGAATAGGCAGAGGTCAGCAATCATGGAGACGGACACAGGACATTGCAAACATCTAGGGCAAAACTTTGAAGATTGTTTGAGATAATGAACAAGAACAGCCCACGTTAATTTTCATAATTCTGTTTCGTAAGTCTGTTCTATTGCTGCATTACTTTATATTATTTTATATTGTTTACATGTTAATCGGCACGGCATATGATGAGCATGATGATATGTAGACATGATACATTTCTATTACATCATATTTCAGTAGATGCCATGCAAACATAAAGCAATGAGATGTTTGAGAATCCAAAGGACAAACCTAGTAAAATATCAGCAGGTGATGGAAAAAGAAAGATGTAAAGTAATGATTTCTGAAGCTTACTTCTGCTTGGCTTCTGGCAGGAGATTGGCGTCGTCTGTGGCCAGGTAAACTCTCCTGGCAATGCCAGGGTGTGATCTCTCTAACTGATCATAGAACTCTTTCACATGGTCCATGTATTCCTCCAGAGGATGAAACGCTGCCTCTAAGTTTATTTTATCTGTTCTGCGAACATGAACTCTGCAGACAAGTAACAATAAAAGTCAACACAGATTAAAACATTCAAAAAAATACTTTCCCATAGTGAATTTTAATAACAAAGACACAAACAAAAGATTGCACGATTTATTGTGTGGCATATTTCACTGCATCTCATCAGGTACATACTGCAGACAGCAGTGTTCAAACAGAAAGACATGATAGTTGGTTGAAAATTACCGTAGTAGACAAATGAAATTACTGTGTGAATATGTATATATTTCAGCTTGAAGGATTTATCTAATTACTTTAGTTTATGTTGGTATACTGTTAGTTGGTAATCTAGTTATAAGGCCAAACCATTTAACCTGCTGTTTTCCGTTGAAATCTAGTGCTGCTTTAACCCCTACTTTAGTCCTGGTTTCTTCATTTCTGATCTTATCTCATTTTGATCCATTGAGTATTCTTCTCAGGAATCTCATTACTGTTGTTGTAAGTTATCTTTTCTCTTTTTCTGTCATTGTCCAGCTTTGGCATTGGTAGCACAGAGTTGGTAGGAAGATTGTGTTGAAGAGTGCTTTCAGTTCAATGCTGTGAACTGAACCAAATCTGTACAAGCCAGTGACAGACGACAGAGTTCAGTATCCTACCATACCGGCCACTTTTCCCTCTTTTTGTTTTAAATAATCAGCCTAACAAAGATTAAACCCTGACAACAAATAACAGATCATACACACTTACCCAACAATGGTATTTCTGAATCCCATTTTCTTCCCAGAATTAACTACATCAGTGAGTATAGTGGGCTGCAGTCTGAAGAGATAGTGAACCATCTGGCCAATCCACCATACAGCTGGATCCCCATGGAAGGTAGCAATCTCCGGTGCAAGATCTGCTGGCACAGCCAGAGGCATGAAATCAGGGCGTGGATGAAGGTTATCTACAATTGGTAGCTCAATCACGTCATATTTCTCCATTTCTGTCCGAGAAGCTGAAAAGCCATTATACTATTTCAAAAGATACCGGATACAGGACATTTCATCTTCAATATCAGAAAACTCAAAGACAGGGAAACACAGACTGTAGTTGAATATTTGTATACATGCCTATGAAACTTTCAAAATCTTCTCTTCAAGTGCCATGTACTTCCAGAAACTTTCACAAATATCAGACAAATGAAACTATCTATAAGATGACATAAGCGCTGAACGACATAGCACTACAGACTGAAATTGGTCTCTTCACTCATGTGCACATGTAGAATAGACAACTGCACATTCTGCAATACCACCTTACGTTTCATCAATTGTGGAATAAACAATAGCCAACAGACATACACATTTTATAAAACCATCATATGTTTCATCAATTGTGGACTGAACAATGGCCCACAGACAAACACATTCTATAAGACCGCTAGATGTTTCATCAATTGTGGACTAAACAATGTCCCACAGACAAACACATTTTATAAAACCATCATATGTTTCATCAATTGTGGACTGAACAATGGCCCACAGACAAACACATTCTATAAGACCGCTAGATGTTTCATCAATTGTGGACTAAACAATGTCCCACAGACAAACACATTTTATAAAACCATCATATGTTTCATCAATTGTGGACTGAATAATGGCCCACAGACAAACACATTCTATAAGACCGCTAGATGTTTCATCAATTGTGGACTAAACAATGTCCCACAGACAAACACATTTTATAAAACCATCATATGTTTCATCAATTGTGGACTGAACAATGGCCCACAGACAAACACATTCTATAAGACCGCTAGATGTTTCATCAATTGTGGGCTAAACAATGTCCCACAGACACACATTTTATAAAACCATCATATGTTTCATCAATTGTGGACTGAACAATGGCTCACAGACATACACATTCTGCAAGACCATCATATGTTTCATCAATTGTGGACTGAACAATGGCCCACAGACACATGTCCTGCAAGAACATTGGCCCAAAGAGCCACACAGTTGAGTTGAGTTGAGCTAAGAACTGACATCACTGCACTCAGGATATTCCCATACACGCTCCATTCCCTCATTCAACAGCCAGCAAAGAGTCAACCTACTAATCATTCCCACCGCTATCTGATTGAAAGTTCTCGTGGTCTTCCCTATCAGTTTTGAGATTCTACCAGAACCCCCGCAAATCCCCCACAATCCCCTCCTTTCCACATATGGGTTCTCAGTCTGTCCCATCTTATCCGCCTGGTCCCACAGGCACATGACCACCTCCCCCTTGTCCATAGGTAATCTACCACCAAGAAGTGCATTCCCAGCCAGCCTATCAGCCTGTTCATTCTCCTGCACTCCCGCAATGCCTGCGCAAAAACTATACAATTCTCATAATCCATGACGTCTGAAGCGAGGTGAGCTATTCCACACAAAACATTCCTTTCTCCACCTTACTAAGCATACTCCTTGAGTCCGTGATGAAGACAATGTGTGGTGCAGTAGTCTCCTCTAACCAATGGAATGCGGCTGTGACTGCTTCCACCTTCATTCTCATGCTGGCGGTCGTAGCCTCATATGCCACTCTCCTTTTTTTAAGACACACATTCCTATAAAGATATTTGGGGGTCTCAATTATAGCAGCATGCATCCAGAAACCCTGTTCATTGTCCAGACATGATAAAAACAAAGAGAAGAGAATGAGGAAGAAACATTCCTGATGATGAATTAAAAGATGACAGCTCGAGTTTCACCGGATCTATAACAACAGCCATTTAAATGAAGGTTCTACACAGGTACACAATGTGTTAGGCTTGCCTGGTGGCCATAGGTTGAAATCCACATGTATGCTGATGATTAAAATTGACCTGGGAAATAAAGGCGGCTGCCGTGATATTCAGAACATCACCCACTGAGCACTGATTGCTCTATTAAATATATGCTTTTCATATTTCTCCTGCACTTTCAGTTACATAATTTCCTTGACATGCAATGTCCATAGGATTTTCATTCAAATGTTATCTAATAACATTTATTGCACTGGTAGTGCAACTTCAACCGCCTGATGGCGAGGGAAACTACTAATAAGGAAAGCTAATCCACACACAAAGATAACTTCAGTGCACTTAAATTAACCAGCAGATCATGCTCACAGTTCAATTAGTAGCACATGTAAGGACATACTGATAGAAAACTCAAAAAAGGCCACTTTTTTCTTATATATCCTTTTGTTCCTGTAGTGTCACTTGTAGAGTAACAAAAGGAAAGCTTCATACCAGGGCATGCCCGAAGGCAATGACAAAGCCTGTAGGCCAACTGGTGTTACAATAGAGGGTGAAGTAATCTTCCTGACAATGTCAAGCCGACGTTATGAATGTCCTTAGAGAGGTAGACTATAACAATGGCTATCAACTACATAAATTAATACCATCAGCTGGAATGTCGGTTGGACTGGCCAGGAAAGGAAACACACTAAGCACAGAAGGTGGTTTATTAATCAACATGGCACAATTAGATGCTCAACTCTGATTTATTAAGGGTGAGATCAAAGGAGCAACTACAGACATGTTCAGAGTACAACAATAACATTTTGTATTGAACTGAATTGATAAGAAAAGCTGCTATGAGAATTAATACACTTATATTGATGACAGATACAAAACCAACAAATAGATGACCAAAGCTGACTAGAGAAATACATAAATAGATCAATTAAAATGCACACCAAAGATGACATCAATATACACACACAGATAACAAAATCACACAAACTCATTGTACCGATGGAATGACTATAATGTTCAATGAATAATAATTGATAAGAGAAGTAACGAAAGAAGTAAAATGAAAACAGGTATATTTGACTATTGCTAAAAAGCAAGAGATAATAAATGCAGACATAGTGTACATACCTTACAGCGAATGCAAATCCAGCAAATGGAAATCAGTGTAAAAATAAAAATAATAATTATCAGCTTGAGTCTGAAGAATTAAGGCCGCCTAGCTATTGCAGTCACCACAAACTGTGTATGTTAGAGTTTTCTTTTTTCCCCCGACAGAAAAAATCTCCACACCTTACCGAAGATTTGAACCTGGGTCTTCCAAACGAGAATCCGGCATTCTAGCCACCCGGCCAGTCGCTCCTCTGATGAAGATCATTAAGATAAAAAGGCTGATGTGTTGTGATGTAACTTATTTTCATGATTATTATCATCATTATTCTTTCTACACTGTGATTTCCATTTGCCAGATTTGCAATCGCTGTAATGTATGAATGTACACTGTGTCTGCATTTATTATCTCTCTTTTTTTCGCAGGAGTCACACATACCGAACTGTTTTATTTTTATAGTACAGTGTTCCATGGCTTACATTTCCAGTGTGTAATGGATCCCTTAATGTCATCTTCTGTACATTTCTGGCTTAGAGGCTCAAAGAATGACTCCCAGCCCTTGGGTGAATAACGCCATCCTCTTGACTGAAGTATAAGAGTCCTCTTCATTGCATAAGCTGCTATGAGGCAGTAGGTCACATGGTGCAGTTGGCAACCAAAACCACAGCCCTTGTGCAAGTTGCATGAAACTTTCTTGGCACTTCTGCAGTTGTCTGGGTTCTGAATGAAAGATAAAAATATGTTTAAAATCTTCAGCCTTGTAGATGTGTGGGGAAATGACACATTCAAGTCTAGTTTATAAAGAAAATGTCCAATATTCTTACAAGCTGTCTTCACGCTTCTGCAGTTGCCTGGGTTCTGAATGAAAGATCAAATCTATGTTTAAAATCTTCAGTCTTACAGATGTGTGAAATGCTGACACATTCTAGCCTAATTTATAAAGACAATGTCAAATATTCTCTGACAAAATTAAAATAATTTGTAATTAACTAGAAGCCAAACAAGTCACCTTCCATTAATCAATTGCTCCCTGCATGACTACAACACTAATCATTTTTTGTCAATACAGCTGAAGTGGCTCTACTGTCCATACCATGCCAGAGTATGTAAAAATTGAAGTTCTGACTGGCTGGCCACCAGGCTACCTCCAGGCACGAGTGTGTATGTCTGTGTATATATGTATATATATATATGTGTGTGTGTGTGTGTGTGTAAGGGGGGAGAGAGAGAGAGAGAGAGAGAGAGAGAGAGAGAGAGAGAGAGAGAGAGAGAGAGAGAGAGAGAGAGAGAGAGAGAGAGAGAGAGAGAGTTGAATTGCATCACTAATTTCTAAGTTACAAATGTACATGTACAATTTTTCTCCATTTTCTTTACAATTTTGCGACAATGCTCACGACAATCATCACTGTATGTGTGTGTAAAGTGTGGGAGTTTGATCATAATAGCAGGTTGGGGGATGGGGGGATGTGTGTGTGTGGGTGGATTCATGATGTGTGTGGGTGGGCTCAGGATGTGTGGGTGGGCGGGGTGGGATTGTGTGGGTGGGTGGGGGATTTGTGTGTGGGTATGTGTGGGATGTATGGGTTGGTGCGGAGATATGTGTGTGTGGGTGGGGATGTGTGTTTGGCTAGGTGGTTGTGGGTGAATGGGTGGAGGAGGATATGTGGATGGATGATTGTTGGTGGGTTATGGAATGGGTGGGGGATATATAAGTGGGTGGGGAGATGTGGGTGTGGGGATATGTGGTGGGTGGGAGATATGTGCAGGTGGGGTGGTTGTGGGTTTAGGGATGTGTGTGTGGATGAGGGATGTGTATGAGTGTGGGATGTTTGGGTGGATGGGTGGGGAATGTGTGTGTGGGTGTGTGGGTGAGAGATGTGTAGGTGAATGTGTGTGTGGGTGTGGGGGATGTGTGTGAGTTGTGGGAGGGGTGAGTGATGGGTGTGGGTGATGGATTTGGGGATGTGTGTGTGGGTGGGGGATATGTCTGGCTGGGTGGGGGTGTGTGTGGCTGGATGGAGGATGTATGTGTGGGTAGTGAGGGTGATTGTAGTTGGGGGATGTGTGGATGGGTAGGATATGTGTGGGGAGATGTGTGTCTGGGTGAGGGATGTGTCTTTGGGATGTGTGTGGGTGTGGTGTTGTGTGGGAGGGGAGCTGGGTGTGGATAAAGGATATGTGTGTGGGTGGGTGGGGGTGTGGTTAGGTGTGCGGGTGGGTGAAGGATGTGTGTGAGGGTGGGGGATGTGTGTTTAGATGGGTGGTTGGGGTGTGTGAGTGTAGGTGGGTAGTTAGGAGATGTATGTGTTGATGAGTGGGTGAGGGATGTGTGGGGGTTAGTGGTTGAGGGATAAGTATGTGTGTCTAGGGATGTATGAGGGGATGAGTGTATGGGTTGGGGATGTGTGTGTGGGTTGTGTGTGCATGGATGGGAGGTGTGTATTTGTGAATGGGGGATGTGTGTGTGTGGGATGTGTGTGCGTGGATGGGAGGTGTGTGTGCGTGGATGGGAGGTGTGTGTTTGTGAATAGGGGATGTGTTGGTGGGTGTGGATGTGTGTGAGGGATGTGTGTATGGGTGGGGAGATTGTGTGTGGGTGGGGATGTGTGTATATATGGGTAGGGGTGTGTTGTTAAGGGATGTGTGGTTGGGGGATGGTTGGGTGGAGGATGTATGGTTGGGTAGAGGATGTGTGGGTGGGTGATTGTATATGAGTAAGGGTGTGTGGTTAAGGGATGTTTGGTTGGGGGATGGATGGGTAG
Organism: Cepaea nemoralis; assembly: GCA_014155875.1. Lineage (NCBI taxonomy): Eukaryota > Metazoa > Mollusca > Gastropoda > Stylommatophora > Helicidae > Cepaea > Cepaea nemoralis. The sequence continues at coordinate 55,515 of JACEFZ010019959.1, read as the reverse complement.
AGGATGTGTGGGTGGGTAGAGGATATGTGGGTGGGTGAGTGTGTGTAGGTTAGGAGATGGTGGGGGATGTTTGTAGGGGTGGGCTCAGGATCTGTGAGTGGGCTGGGGGAGATGGGAGATTATGTGGGTGGGTGCGGAATATGTGTGTGGGTAGATGCAGGGTATGTGAGTTGGCGGGGAGATGTGTGTGTGCATGGGGGATGTGTGGCTGAGGAATGTGTGTTTGGTTGTGTGGTTGGAGGTGTGTGGGTGGAGGAGGGTATGTGGGTGAGTGATTGTTGGTGGGTAATGGGACAGGTAGAGGATATGTGAGTGGGTGGAGAGATGTGTGTAGGTGGGTGGATGTGTGTGGGTGGGGGATGTGTGGGTTGAAGAATGTATGTGTGCTTGGGGTGTGGGTGGATGAGATGTGCGGTGGGTGAGAGGTGAGTGTGGGTGGGGAGATGTGTAGGTGTAGGGATATGGTGGATGGGTGGGGGAATGTATGTGTGGTTTATGTGTGTGGTTGGGTGGGGGAGTTGGGGATGTGTGGGTGGGTGGTGGATGTGTCTCATAACATAGTAATATGCATTGTTTATGTTTACAAAATTCATTTGACAATGTTTTTTCCTATGCACTGTTGATGAAAGAAAGATGAGTGATTGGAAGGGCCGAATGTAAGACGGGCCTGAGTGCCCAAAATGTTGAAAATAAAGTCTGTTCGTTCGTTCGTTCATTCACATAGGCTGAGGATGGGGTAATGGTTGTGTCTACAGATGATTGCCAGTAGCACATGGAATCACAAATCCATTATACATGTCAGCTTCAGTAATCCACCCAGTCATTTCACAGATGAAGCGACTGGACAAATCGATTACATTCAGCTAAGACTGATAAATAAGAATCCAATCTGGCACCAGCAGGAAAGATCATGGTAAAGGACATAGTAGATAGAGGTGTGGCCACTGAAACTATACATAGTCTTGGTCTTCATCATATTCTGATGGAGACGGAGCACATATGGCCATGTCCTGAGTGGGCTATCAGAGGAAAGGCGGTGCCATACTTCTCTTTGATAGTGGATACCACTAACCCATCACTCAAGATAATATGCAATTTATCTAACTGTGCCGACGCTGTGGCGAAGGGCTTAAGGATTGCATTTCGTAATCCTGCATACCTCGTTCACAACACAGCTGCTGGCAATGTGGTAGCAGACCGCCTTGCTTTGGTTTTTTTTAAGAAAATGGTATGAGTGCCGGTTGTTCAGAAAGCAATGGCAACCGACTGAATGTAAGCTTACCAAGAGATCACAAACGCAAGGAATGCTGGAGCTGACTGCTATGTCCTGTAAAGGATATGCAACTAACTTTTTATTTCACTGTGACTAAATATTCCAATGCTGTTTTTAAACACTTGTAATGGCATATTCACAGAGCTTTTGTAATCAACATTCTTTTTTTTAAGAATTTGTCATCCAACACAAACACACACACACAGACAGATTGTGTATCATCACCATTGCTTTAAAAGTAAAATCACACATGTTCATTCTACTAACATATATTTAATTATTCATGGTATATTTGTTGATGAAAGGCTTTGTTCCAGATAGGCTCTGTTTCAACACTTATTTATACTCATATCAGACTTATATCCATTTCTGAATTTCAAAGCTAGGTTTGTATGAACTGATACAAGTGAGACAATTATCAGCTTTGTCACTCCATTCTGTCTTTTCATTATGTAAAGTCTTTTTAAGCTCAGGCGATATTTGTTTGTAGTTTAGAATTAGTTTTGCCCATTTATATTTTGTTACTGACTTGCTTATCAAGACAGTTGTCAAGTTAAAGACTTCAATGATGGAAGGGTGATTACTGTCTGATCAGTACAGCTCCAAAGTAAACTCAAAGGCACCTTGCTGACTTGACAGACAATAGTTATATTGTGCTACCAAAAAAAAAAGGCACAACTACAACCCATAGCAGTAAGGCCAGGGATGGAGTTATACCTCACCATAGCACAAATCCTGGGCTGAATTGTAGAGACCATGTGTTGCCCATGCAGCATGATCCCTCTCTCGGCCTGCCTAGACTCTAGAGGAAAGGTAACACCAATACATCTGGAACAAGACAAGCTGCAAAAGCTGCCGGATCAGCAAACCAATGCTTAAACTATCCACCTGTCAAAGCTTTGATCCTAGACTAATTGTAGATCAAGGCTTAGGGCCTGGTCGGCCCTGCTACGACATTTAGTCTTTTGGTTGCATTTCCTTGCACTAGGATAAGGCTTGTACCCTCCCAATTGCACTCCTCAGCAACGATATATTATATCCAAGGTGAAATCAGCCTCATAAAATGGGTACTGATTAATTTCTCAGTATCTTGGAGGAAAATGATCTGGGAAGAGAAGTTGGCAAGGAAGAGAACTGGCCATGTCATCTCATATGTTTTATGACCTAGATTAATGTTCAGGCCTAACACTTCAGACCGCAATAGGAGTATCTAGAATGGGAGTACTACCTTTACCAGGTGACAACAGAGCAGACAGCATCTTGACACAATTCCCTTCTTCTTTTAGGGGCTACTTTATTGAGCTATTTCATTGTATCTGTGCTGTTTGCTACACCTTACGTGTTGCATAAGTAACAGAATCATATTAGTTTCTCTGTCAAACTCCTGCTGTAAAGTACCAAAACATGTTTGTAAATGTCTGACTCACATTGTTACTCCCAATCATCATCATCATCATCATCATCATCATCATCATCATCATCATCATCATCATCATCATCATCATCATGTGCCCTGCCAATTGGGGTAGGCAGTCAAGTCTCTCCACAGATCTCGGTTCTTGATGTTCTGGATCAACTCTGCTGATGAAATTCCTCCATGCCACCATCTCAGTCTATTCAGCATCACAGTCTGCCTCTTTTTCAACTGATCTGTCCGGTTGTCACAATATTCTCCAATGCCTCTCTTCTCAAAACGTGACCAAATAATGAAGTTTGTCTCCTTCAAAACAATGTATTCCCTTAGTTAATTTGCGCCACAAACAATATATTGCACGATTTATTGCCTGGCATATTTCGCTGCATCTTGTCAAGTACAGACTGCAGAGTTATATATCATGTGAAGTGAATAAATGAATAATACTTTAGCTGAAACAATTAAAACATGTAGTCATAGGTATTGTTTGAACAGATAGTCATAGGTATTGTATGAACAGATAGTCATAGGTATTGTTAGAACACATAGTTATTGTTTGAACACGTAGTCATAGGTATTGTTTGAACACATAGTCATAGGTATTGTTTGAACACATAGTTATTGTTTGAACACGTAGTCATAGGTATTGTTTGAACACATAGTTATAGGTATTGTTTGAACACATAGTCACAGGTATTGTTTGAACACATAGTCATAGGTATTGTTTGAACACGTAGTCATAGGTATTGTTTGAACACATAGTTATTGTTTGAACACGTAGTCATAGGTATTGTTTGAACACATAGTTATTGTTTGAACACGTAGTCATAGGTATTGTTTGAACACATAGGTATTGTTTGAACACGTAGTCATAGGTATTGTTTGAACACATAGTTATTGTTTGAACACGTAGTCATAGGTATTGTTTGAACACATAGTTATTGTTTGAACACATAGTCATAGGTATTGTTTGAACACATAGTCATAGGTATTGTTTGAACAGATAGTCATAGGTATTGTTTGAACACATAGTCATAGGTATTGTTTGAACACATAGTCATAGGTATTGTTTGAACACATAGTCATAGGTATTGTTTGAACAGACAGTCATAGGTATTGTTTGAACAGATGCTCACATGTGATCTGGCTCCCATGTTGAGGCAATGGCTACCAGGAAATGTAGTAATTACAGGTGACCAAACTGACACTTACCACATCACCCATCATGTGCTGATTGACACTGACCACATCACCCATCTAGTGCTGATTGACACTGACCACATCACCAGTCATGTGCAGATTGACACTGACCACATCACACATCTAGTGCAGATTGACATTAACCACATCACACATCTAGTGCAGATTGACATTAACCACATCACACATCTAGTGCAGATTGACATTAACCACATCTAGTGCAGATTGACATTAACCACATCACACATCTAGTGCAGATTGACATTAACCACATCACACATCTAGTGCAGATTGACATTAACCACATCACACATCTAGTGCTGATTGACATTAACCACATCACCCATCTAGTGCCGATTGACATTAACCACATCACACATCTAGTGCCGATTGACACTGACCACATCACCCATCTAGTGCTGATTGACACTGACCACATCACCAGTCATGTGCAGATTGACACTGACCACATCACACATCTAGTGCAGATTGACATTAACCACATCACACATCTAGTGCAGATTGACATTAACCACATCACACATCTAGTGCAGATTGACATTAACCACATCACCCATCTAGTGCCGATTGACATTAACCACATCACACATCTAGTGCCGATTGACATTAACCACATCACACATCTAGTGCCGATTGACATTAACCACATCACCCATCTAGTGCCGATTGACATTAACCACATCACACATCTAGTGCCGATTGACATTAACCACATCACACATCTAGTGCAGATTGACACTGACCACATCACCCATCTAGTGCTGATTGGTCTATAAAAGTATGTGACAGGCACCATAAACCCAATATGCCTCAGGTCGTGGAAAAGGGGTCACTTACTTTTAAAAACAGATTTGAACACTGGACCATTAAGCTAGCAGGGGCCATTAAGCTAGTGCTAGCAAGGACATTACGCTAGCAGGGACCAATACATTATAGGTAGCATTATGCTAGCAGGGACCATTATGCTAGCAGGGAGCATTACATTATAGGGACCATTACATTATATGAACACAGACATTACACTAGCAGGGGCCATTACATTATAGGGACCATTACACTAGCAGGGACCATTACACTAGCAGGGACCATTATGCTAGCAGGGACATTACACTAGCAGGGACATTACACTAGCAGGGACATTACACTAGCAGGGACATTATGCTACCAGGGACCATTGCGCTAGCAGAGACCATTGCACTAGCCTAGACATTATGCTAGAAGGGACATCATGCTGGCAGGGACAATTTTTCTAGCAGGGCCATTACGCTAGCAGGACCATTGCTCTGGCAGGGAAATTACACTAGCAGGTGAGTCCAGTAATCACTACGCTACAACAGCTTCACCCTCAGAAAGTGTAAACAAAATAACACAGGAAAAATTATGATTATTTTCTCATTCTACCTGCAGGTAAATTAGCCGTCTTTGAACAAGATCCTGCATTTCCTTTGATCTCTGCAATCTCCACTGCTCTGCTTTGTTTGCCATGCGTAATTTGTTGAAATCATCTAATAATGTCCTGAAACATAGCAGAAGTGCCATTTATAGATACGTTTTATATTTTCTTTTTGTTTTTTTTGTTTTAGCATTTGCTTACTCAAGTGCAGTCACTAAATGTGCTACTACTTCTATTGCTACTAATTTGGAGTGCACTGGACTGATTTTGCATGTGGATTAGCTTTCCCTATTGCCAATGTCCTTCACCATCAGGTGAAACCACTCTGACATCAGAGGTACTTGTAATGTATGTCCTCAAATCACTATATCTATTGTTTTTTTGTTGCATATCCCTTACAGGACATCGCTGTCAACACCAGCATCTTTCAGCTGTATGTTGATTTATTGGCAAGATTACGCTCAGTAGTTTGCAATTGCTTTCTGAGCGGCCGGCTCACATACCCCGTAAGTTACCGAAGTGATTCGAACCACTGCTGATTCTCACCGTCATCACGTTACCGACGAGAGTATACGAGATTACGGAGAAAAGTCATAACCTCTAAGCCATGATATCTATCTATATTTTTTCCCCCCGCATTTCCATCCTGTTTCAGGATATTGCGGTCAACACCAGCATCTTTCAGCTGTATGTTGATTCCTAGGCTAGATTACGCTCATCAGCACGCCACAACTTTCTGAGCGACTGGATCCATACTCTCGTAAGTCACTGGCGCGACTCGAACCCCTTCAAATTCTCGTGCGCTCACGTCAACCACTAGAGTATTCGGTGTTACGGAGAAAGCTGCTACAGGGAGACCGGCATATCTATATCTATATTTATATATATATATCTATATCTATATATATATATAATTCATTGGCACCTTGTCGTCTTGACAGACGATAGTTTGTGCTTTAAAAAGGCATAATAACTACATAATAGTAGCGAATGTGACTGGTAAGGCCAATTCGCGCTGTAAATGTCCATTCACAGTGGGTGCATATGAACACGTGGTCATTTCCACCATCATGCACCATCTTACGTCTCACACGCTCGGTGTGTGACTTATCTGCAATCATTTTCTCTTTTGTCTTTATTCCATTTCTGATGTTTGCCCTCCATGCAACACGTTCAGCGGCGACTTGCTCCCAATGTGCATTATCAATGCCTGTATCAATCATGTCCCGCTTACACACATCTTTGTATCGTAGTAGAGGCCGACCCTGAGATCTCTTACCCATCTGTAATTCACCAAAAAAGATGTCCTTTGGTATTCTACCATCATCCATCCTCCTAAGATGTCCTGTCCATCTAAGTCGACGAAGACTGAGCATGGAATAAACCGTCACACAACCTGATCTTTCCAATACTTCAGTATTTGTGATTTTGTCTTGCCACTTAATACCAAGAATTCTTCGCAGACACCGCATATGAAAGCTGTTTAAACGTTTCTCTTGGTGTGAGTAAGTTGTCCAGGTTTCACTGCCATAAAGAAGAGTACTAAGGACACAGGCTTGATAGACAAGGACTTTTGTTTTGGCAGTAAGCTTCCTGTTCTCCCAGACTCTTTTTCTTAACCTGTTCATTGTTGTTGCTGCCTTGCCAATCCGGATGTTGATTTCCTGATCTAGGGATAATTTGGTATTTACCACTGATCCTAGATATGTAAAATGGTCTACCATCTCTAGTTCGGCGTCGTCAATAAAGATTGATGGTACCCCATGTGCACCTTGTGACATAATCTGTGTCTTCTTTTGCTAATTGTTAAACCAAATTCAGAACAAGCATTGGAGTGGAGAATGCAGATAGTAGACATTGTAATTCTTCCTCAGAGTGGGTCGTAACTGCAGCATCATCTGCAAAAAGCAACTCTCTGATCAGTACCCTCCTAATTTTGGTCTTGGCCTTCAATCTCTGAGCATTGTAGAAGCTGCCATCTGAGCTTGAGTGAATGTATATACCACCATCCTGATCACGAAAGGCATATTTCAGTAGAAGTGAAAAGTATATTCCATAGAGGGTGGGAGCTAGTACACAACCTTGCTTAACTCCACTCTTGATTTCAAACTCTTCAGAAGTTGCACCATCAAACTTGATTATACCCTTCATGCCTGTGTGGAACGACTCCACAATGGACAGAAGATTTGGTGGGCAGCCAATCTTCTTTAGTGCCTTGAACAGACCCTCACGACTGACCAAATCAAATGCCTTTGTAAGGTCGATGAAGGCAAAAAACAGTGGTTGATTCTGTTCACGGCATTTTTCTTGCATTTGTCGCAATGAGAATATCATATCAATGGTAGACCGGTTCTGTCGAAAGCCACACTGTGATTCGGGGTAGACTTGATCTCCTAGGACTTGAAGTCTGCGCAGAACAATTCTGGCAAATACTTTTCCAACAATACACAGAAGTGAGATACCCCTATAGTTGTTGCAGTCGCTCCGATCGCCCTTGTTCTTGTACAGTGTTATGATGCTTGAATTTTTGAAATCCTGTGGGACTTGTCCTTCTCGCCAGCATAGCTCTATTAGCTGGTGGATCTGTAGAGCGAGTGTGTCTTGCCCACTCCTGATAACCTCTATTGGAATCCCATCCTTACCTGGAGCCTTGCCAGATGTAAGTTCATTTATAGCACACTTAACTTCTGTTATGGTGGGAAGTGTGTCCAGGTGGTCAAGAGTTGGTAGAGCCTCTATGGCGTTGAGGGCATCATCCGCTAGTTTGGTCTCACTTGAGTAAAGCTCCAAATAGTGCTCTACCCATCTGTCCATCTGCTGTTTCTTATCAGTTATGATTTCTCCAGTCAAGGTTTTCAATGGTGCACTTCTTTTGATCATTGGACCACAGGCTTTCTTTATTCCTTCATACATGCTTCTGATGTTTCCCTTATCACTTGCGATTTGAATGGACTCACATAACTTGATCCAATAATCATTTGCACACTGCCTGGCAGCCTTTTGCACATCCTTCCTAGCTTGCCTTAGCTCACTCAGAGTGTTACGCGTTGGTCTTTCCTTGTTTCTTAAGAGAGCTATCTTCTTCTTATCAATCAAGGGCTGCAGAGTCTGGCTGTTTGCCGCAAACCAGTCCTGCCTCTTATGATCCACAGTGCCGTAAACCCCTACGGCAGTTTTATAAAGAGTTTCCTTAAGTTGACCCCACTTTTCATTTACTGTACAATTTTCTGGTGTATCAGTGAAAGCGTCTTCAAGTTGCTGTTGAAACTGAAAGCACTTTTCAGGATCGTGAGTGTTAATAATATTAATCTTGGGGATAGATTTCTGTTTAGCTATGTAGATTCTCCTTGGTCTCAGTCTACCCTTGCAACAACCAAAGAATGATCTGTATCACAGTCAGCACTGTGGTAACTTCAATGTCAATGATATATGATTCAGATGTTGTCTCCATGTGATGATAAATTCCAGCTGGTGCCAATGGCCGGATCTTGGATGTTTCCATGTGACCTTATGCAGCTCTTTTGTTTTAAAAAAGGAGTTTGTAATACATAGGTCATTTCTGGTGCAATGCTCCAGCAGCCTTTGCCCATTTTCATTCATGCGACCGATGTTGTATTTTCCAAGGCACACTGGCCATGAACTCGAGTCCTTGCCCACACGAGCATTGAAATCACCGAGCATATAAATGTAGTCAGATTTTGGAACTGCCTTGATCACGGAGTCTAACTCCTCATAGAACGAATCCTTCACATCATCAGAGGAATCGAGTGTCGGTGCATATGCAGTAATAATGGTGGCAAAACCACAAGAGGTTGCCAAGCGCAGGGATAATAGTCTTTCATTTCCTCCTGCTGGAATTTCAATCATTCCCAGTAGCGAATTCTTCACTGCAAAGCCCACACCGTGTTGCCTTTTTTCTGCCTGCCCTCTACCCTTCCAAAAAAAGGTGTAATTGTTTTCTCTGAGTGACCCTTCCTCAGCGAGGCGAGTCTCCTGCAGGCCAGCAATATCAATGTTAAGACGATTGAGTTCGGCATCAATCACAGCCGTTTTTCTCACATCGTCAATATTGGTCAAGTCAGTGGAAAATCCTGGACACATGGTTCTCACGTTCCAGGTTGCAAGCCGTAGCTTGAGGTTTCTATTTTCTTTTTATTAGTACCTGGTGCATTGGTTTTACAGCCTGCGATTCAGATTTTGTCCTAGCCCCAAGCACCCATTGAAGCAGGCAGGCTGTGGCGGATCAGCACCCAATTGGTCAGAGGCTGCCCAGCTTGAGGTGGGCGATAGCTGATCAGTGACACCTGTAGGTGTCTCCCACCATCAGAGGCAACTCGTAGCGCCCCATGTCTATGCCAATTGACAGGGACTTATAACCCGTAACAGTTGCCTCTCGCTTTGATGCCGAAACCGGTTAAAACCAGGGATGGAGTTATTGCCTCTCCATAGCACAAAGCCTGGGCTAAAATATAGAGATCATGTGTTGCCCATGCAGCATGATCCCTATCTCGGCCTGCCTAGTTCACTCCAGAGGAAAGGTAACACCTCTACATCTGGAACAAGACAAGCTGCAGAAGCTGCCAGGTCAGCAAAGCAATGCTCTAACTGTCCGCCTGTCAGAGCTTCGATCCTAGACCAGCCGCCAACCAAGGCTTAGGGCCTGGTCTGCCCATGCCATGACATTTTGTCTTTAGGTTGCATTTCCTCGCACCAGGGTAAGGCTTGCACCCTCCCAATTGCGCTCTTCCGCCCGAAGCCATTGGCACAATAAGGGGTGTCGGGTTTGGTAAGCGCCGCCCAACGTTCGGTGCTAACAGAAAGCAGGTAGTACTGTCTACTGTTATACAGTAGCTCAGTCATATCTGACTAAGACCTGACACCAGTGTTGCCATTTTAGTACTTTTCGCGCTGAATTTAGTGATTTTTCAAGTCAGTTAGTGCGAAAATTTTCCTTTTAGCATGGCCGCGTAAATATACTGCTTCACAAAATTTTGTTGGTGCTTTTTGGTGCTTTTTTGGGGTGGGTAAAAATTACTTTAAAATTCATTTTGGGAACACTAAAAAGCCAAATTTGAACTGAAGCAAGGGATTAAAACAGTCTTAGTACGTTACCGCGCAATATTCAACTAATTTAACTCCCTTTAATAGCAGACTACAAGTTTCCCGATGAGAAAGAAATTCGTGGAAGGTGCATCCAGTTTTTAATAGAGCTATTGACACAGCTGCGTTTACGTACACCCGATAACGTTTGAGTGTTACAGTCCATGTCATGTCTTAGTGGAAGTGAATATCTACAGCCAATGAAGCCCTGTATATTGGATCTTGCTAAAATATTTGTAGAAGATGTAGCTACTCTCACCCGCATCGATTTCCAGTGGAGAAAACTTCATCATATGCAGTGGACACAGACCTCTGACACACTTGGACTGTGGGCAGAAATAGAATCAGACAGGGATGCCACCAGGTTAAAATCCTTTCCAAGATCTTACAGATTTAGCTTTAACTGTGCTCATTTTACCTCATTCTAATGCGGAAGTGGAGCGTATTTTCAGTCAGATGGGAGTTATAAAACCAAAATTGCGGAATAGACTTAGCATAAAGAGTTTGACAGCTGTTTTGACTATTAGATATGGAATGAAAAGATATGACAAATGCTGTCATGATTATAAACTACCTAAGGATATTCTGCAAAAAATTGGATCATAGGAGGCATATACATGTTTCCTTCAATCATACTCCTCATCCTCATCATCGCAGGAGCAAACACAACAGGAAATAGCTACAGAAACTGAAGAGGAGTTGTTTGACTGGGATTTGGCAGATCTGAAATAAACTTCATTCTAATATTCAGCGATAATAATAAATTATAATGTGCTACTTTATAACATTTTGAATGAATACCGCCAGGGCTTGTTTTAGTGAATTCCCAAAAAAATAGTATTGCAATTTGGTGCTTTTCTGGCTCGAAAGTAGTTCTGATTGGGATTTGGTGGATCTGGAATAAACTTCATTGTAATATGAAGTGATAATAATAAATTATACTATGCTACCTTGTTACATTTGTAATAAAAACAGTTGGTGCTTGTTTTTGGTGCTTCCTAAAAAATTTTGGTGCTTTTTAGTGCTTTCTTGGGGTCGATTTTGGTGCTTTTTCATCAAAGGGAGATGGCAACACTGCCTGACACCCAAAAGTGTATAAGAGGCAGAAATTAATACAGGGAGTACATGAAAGGAGCTGCAGGACATAGCAAAGGATGGGAGAGCTTGGCATGATGTGGCTGAGGGATTGTCCCTCAACTAGGAGATAAGGAGAAGAATGGTAATCCAGTGACCATGGGCAGTAACTTCATAAACACTTTGTTTCGTGTTTCAATTGGTTATGCTTTTTAAATGTCTCCTTTATAACTATGTATTACATCAATACACTTTTTAAAAAAAAGAAAAATCTTGATAATAACTAACTGTAAACTTCAACTATATATAACAACTTAAAGTGACATAAATTGTGTGTACCCAAGCAAAAACAAACAGAAAATAAAATCCTGTGCACCATGAGAGTTAATTTACTAGTTAATGTGCTGATTTACATGCATACTGCAGGAAAACAACCCAGTATACCCACTGTTTGCTTTCATAATAGAAAAGGGATTACACTCTTTGTTTTCAACAGGCTAAGTTATTCTTCTTTGCCTTTGTCACTATTTTAAATTAATTCATGTCTGCTTTACTTACATAATCTTCTTCAATTGTTATTCTACCATTACTATTTTGCAATTTCGACATCAGTTGTGTTGAGATAATAACAGATATATATAGACATATTCTTTGTGAAGTTTAGTATGCACAGTGTGCATTCATTATGTGTTTGCAGGATATTAATCTACTCTATTTGTTACACGTGTACTGCGGTATAGAACCTTGCAGGCTCATGAAACTAAATAACAGCCACATAAACATTTCATTGTTACAATACTGACCTTCTAAAACCTTCTAGATCCTTTCTCAACTTTGAAACTTTAGCTGTCTGTTTAGTATCAGCCTTTTCTAAACTTTTCAGCTGTGCATCTAAAAAATACCACAGCTCTCTAACCGTGTTCTCAGCTTTCCGTCTTGCGTGTTCTTCTTCGTATGTCAAGCCATTTGATGAATAATCTGTCAGATGTGGAATACCAGGAAAATAACTGCGTGATTTAATAAACTATAGGACATCATCAAGAGTTGCAACAACATGCTGCCTAGCACATTCATTTACCTGCATGGTGGTAACGGGTTTAAATTCCAAAGGCTGTTTAGCAAATAAATTGTTTTGTTAGAACCATGCTATAACCAATTTTATCATATGGTTGTAAGTCATGGACAATCAGTAACCAAGCAAAAGCAGCCCCGGACATTGATTGCTGAACCAAGGTTTGGACCAGGCAATGTGCTAACAACTATACCCATCATATTTGGCACTTTTCCATCTTGATTGGCGATAGTTTGTAAAATGGAAAGTTTGTAAAATGAAGTTATACCTCTCCATAGCACAAAGCCTGGGCTGAATTTAGAGACCATGTGTTGCCCATGCAGCATGATCCCTCTCTTGGCCTGCCTAGTTTACTCAAGAGGAAAAGTAACTCCAATACGTGTGGAACAAGACAAGCTGCAGAAGCCGCCGGATCAGCAAAGCATTAGATGGAAGATGTATTACACAGATAAAGAATAGAATAGGACATGCAATAACTGCATTTTATAAAATGCAGAAAGTCTTATACACTAAATCAGTCACTGGAGGTTTAAAAAAAGAATTCTTGCATGTTAAACAGAACCAGTGTTAACAAATGGCCATAAATGCTGGGAAATTAGTTAACAAACAGACAATCCCTTGAGGTCTAAAGATTGTGGTTTTACAGATGAAAGCTGAAAATTCCTTTTACAGCCAAAATTAGTAATCTATATCTTTTGAAAGAGATCAGGGCACAAAGACAACATATCAGAAATATCAGAAAGAGGCAGCTGGCATTTTATTTGCTGGCCACATTATGAAAAGATAAAAAACTGGAATTTGTTGTGACATCTGAAAAAATCTGTGGAGAGATAATGGAAGATTAATTACAGCCTTTTGTTATGGCATGTAAAGATGTCAGCGGATACATGATGTTGGTGTGATTGCCAATGCCAGTCAGCAAGACTCTTGATGATGATATAAAGCAATCAACTCTGTGTTAGCCACTCTCAGCAAAAGTCAACAGTAGTTGCCATATGTGGCAATTTATCTGACCTACTAACCTCAGTTGATAAGAAATTATTCATTTCACAGTGCTGACCCAATTTAAAATCATTTCCCCTATCAATGAATATCAGTACTTGCATTGTGTAGCAACTTTTCCCAGACAGCAGATCAGGCACAGCACTGTCATTTTCTGGTAGAAGAGATTAGTATCTTACATTTCTTCACGCACCTTGATAACAGGTGTGGATGATTTTGCTTTTCCATATTCCTTGCTTATTTATTACTATTTATCAATTCAGGTCTAAATATCATGTCACAACCTTATATGAGACTATTATCTTTTCTGTCGCTTTAATTGCTTTTTTCCCCCAAATTTATCCTACCAGATGTTACAAATACTCAAGTATATTTTTCTATGATATTATCAAATGATAGTGATGGTTTCTTCTTCTTCAATTTACCCTCCATTGAAATTAGGCCCTTAACCAACTCATGCCAAACTGTCTTATCTATTTTGTATCTCCTGTAGCTCACTTCATATCCTCCTCATAATACTAATTTTTTGGGTGCAGTACTCTTCTCCATGTGCTTTAGGGACCCCCTCTATTTTGTTTGTCACGTGGGAACCACACAAAGGACCTTCTGGTCAAACCATTCTCAGGTTTTCTCAATGAATGTCCCATCCAGCTCTAGGGTCTTTGCCTCACCTCCTTTAGTTTAGTTTAGTCAACGGATCAACATCACGGCACACGGGTGTAACCCATAAGTGCTCCGTTCTATTCCTAATTCAAGCCTGAGTCCGAAGAATCTCAGCTCAGTGCACGAATTCCGTAGCACCGGCGTGGATCCTAAAATAGTTTATGTAGATTTTTAAATAAAAATTTTGCCTAGGCAGCACTGTTAGGCTACTCTTTTTCGATTTTCACATGCCAAGAGATTTTTTACGTGTGCAACAATACACGATCTCACTACCCAGAGACCAGGGCAAATTTTGTTACTAGAAGTCTGCGTGAAAAAATCCCGGCCTTCACCGGGGCTTGAGCCTAGGACCTCCAGCGCTCAAGGTGGACACCATACCTCGAGACCACCCAGCCTCACCTCCTGATTCACTGTAATATGTCTAGTTCTTTCCCTAATCTCTGCATTAGTGATTCTAGTGATTAGGGAAAGACACTGGTGCTGGAAAGGACATTCATTCAGAAAACCTGAGAGTGGTTTGACCAGAAGGTCCTTTGTGTGGTTCCTAAAGGGAAAAAACATGGAGAGGATTGCTGGACATAGAAACAAATCATATGGGGAGGATATAGAGAAAGCTGCAGGAGAGCTGTGAGACTTCTTTCTGTCTACTTCCTGCCTCTCTGTCTCTAGTTCTCACTCCCTCTGCATCTCTTTCTCTGTATCTATCTTTCTCTCTCGCCACTCTCTCTGTGTCTCTCTCCTTCTCGCTATCAGTATGCAGGATTGTAAGTATGTGTTTATGAATGTGCCTGCCTGTCTCATAACTTGGTAATATGCATTGCTTATGTTTACAACATTCATTTGACAATGTTTATTCCTTTGTGAATGTAACATGCACAATGATGGACGAAAGATGAGTGATTGGAAGGGCCGAATGTAAGATGGGCCTGCATGCCCAATTTGTGACCCTATGAAAATAAAGTTTGTTTTCTGTCTAGCTTTACCAATATCTCACTGTCCCTTTCTCTGACTATCTCTCTGGGACCTCTTGTTTCTATTGCTGTATCTCTCTACCTCTCCCTTTTCTCATAGTGCATGTGCCTGTATGCTTCTGTATGTTTGTTCTATTTCATTTCTATTTATTTCCAATAATTTACTTTCCTGCTCTATCAGTATAGTGACCAACAACAGTCACTCATGTGATAATAATCTAAAAACATCTCTGACTGTCTACAATTTTAATTGCTGCATCAGCTTGCAATACTTACTAGCTATTTCAGAAAGTTGAACATTTGCTTTCTGCAGTCTCTTCTCTAGATTTTCTACTGCAGTGTCAGGAGAATCATATTTCAAGGCATCACTGTTTCTGAACACAAACAAAAGAAAGAAAGCTGAATGGAATATGCAAGAACCAGTAGGAGGCACACTTTATTTATTTGTGTTTGTAAAGGACTCAGCAGTGACTTCTTCATTTGCTTCTCCTGCCCTTTGCCAACTACTGCAGCACAGGCCCTTAAATAACTCCTACAAAACTGTCCAATAAGTAAGAACAGTAATTGAAGGTATAATTCATTAAATAAGAGGCAAGAATTGACCTACATAAGAGTGGAAACCAGGTATTTTGTTGTTGTTGCTGCACTTGATCACTTTGAAATCAAGCATAGTCCATACACACTACTTCTAGTAGCAGTGGACTTAATTTTGTGTGTGGATTAACTTTGACTATTGCCAGTGTCCCTTGTCATCTGGTGAACCCACTCCAACTTCAGGGGTACTTGTAATTTACATTCCCCCAAGTAAAGGACGAGAAGTCAAACTGACCAGTGTAGGGGTTAAACCCCCTACCTCAGCATCAGCACACCAGATGTTTAAGATGGTGAGAGACACAGGGTAATAAGGAAAGCTAATAGCATTGCAAAAGTCAGTCCAGCGCACTAGAAATAGAAGCAGTGTATGGACCACGCTTGGATTCAATTCAAGCAAATGCAAAAACAAACAATGGATTCAATATGTGACAGATAGTTTACCGCAACAGTGCTAAGATATCTGGCTTATGACAGAGAGAAATTTAAAAAAGACCATTATGAAGGACAAGCTCTGAACAGGACAAGTCGCTGGATGATGAATGGTCCACAGCTGTTTTTATACCTGGCACTGTTGGTATATGTTGGCTACGTGGCGATGGGTTATGGACGCAGTTGTAACCCCGTATACCCATGTTCAAAACACAGCTGTGGGCGATTTGGCAGTAGACTGCCTTACGTTAGTTTTTTATGAAATGGTATGGGTGTCGGTTGTTCAGAAATCAATGGCAAACTACTGAATGTAAACTTGCCCAGGAATCATGAACAGCCAAACAATGCTGGGGTTGACTGCTACGTCCTGTAAAGGATACTGCAACTAACTTAACCTGTTGGGCTAGAGGTGGACACAGATTCTGAGACACTATGCTCACTTAGAAATATATCAAATTTATTATAGACGAACAGTTCATTAAATGAAAGCTGCGAGAGTTATGATGGTCCCATGCTATGTCCAGTTGTCAAGTTGTCTGATGAAGAATAAGAAAGTAAAAAAAAAAGATGCAGAAGAGAATAAAGTAGTACAACAAAAACGAATACATATCAGAAATCACCATGATGATGGCAGGTGACCAGCATCCACAATTTGCACACCCTGAGTGCAGCACTCGAGAGTATGCTTGCAATGAGTGTGCTGCTTGTCCACCGAGATGGAATCAAGTCATCTATTCGAGTCCAGACACCCTAAGTGAGTACTTCTTCTTTGTTTCTTTGTCGAGAGAAGCATCTCAAAGGTCAGTGTGTCCAACTTCAGCATGCATTTCTTTCCAGGTTTGCTGCCTCTGTATAGATTCCAGCCCAGCTATCAACTTTTATCTACATGTGGGTAGGTTTTCTGTTCCTAAACATTTTGCCAGAGAAGCGGTCTTATGGCCTACTCTTTACAATTTCCAATGGCTGTGGAATTGTTTAATATGCACAACTTGAAGACAGGAAGTCTTTTTTGTTTTGCCCTGATCCAAGAATTATATCTCTCTACACAAGAGATCAGGGGGACATGTGACATAATTATATACAAGTGGTTCTGATAAAAACTTCCAAGCCTATTCTGAGACTGTATCTGGTACCTTCTCAGCCATAACTCCCACATAAATTCATACAAGAGTTAAAACTTGAAATGACAGGGTTCTCAGCTAGCCAACCAACCACAGTTATCAAACATCCAAAATGTAGGTAAGCATGGCTGAATGGATAAGAACGCCTGTTCTTAAACATCCAGTGTGCTGATGCCAAGGTAAGAGGTTCAACCCCTACACCGGACAGCTGGACTAAAATGTTGACCTATCGTCCTTGACTTGGGGACGTAAATTACAAGTACCTCTGAAGTTGGAGTGGGTTCGGCTGATGGTGAGGGACACTGTTAATAGGGAAAGCTAATCCACACGTAAAATTCAGTCCAGCTTCTACTAGAAGTAGTGTGTATGGACTACGCCTTGAGTTCAAAGCAAGTGAGAGCCAAAAGAAGAAAAAAACATCTGCAGTTATCAAAAATATGTAATAATCTGAATTATAAATAAACAGAATGATCTTACTGAAAGTGATTCATCAACTCCTGAAGCTTCTTGTTTTGTCTTTGTAGTTTATCTAGTTCATCTAAAGCCCTGGCTAGACTGCGTTCTGTGCGGCTGGCGACATCCTGCCCTGAAGGAACTGAGTTTGTCATATACAAAACAATACACAACCATATCGCCAACAGAATTACAATCACTTTCCATTGTTTCATTGTTGACATTTAATAGCAGCCACAGGGGTTAAATCTGAAAAAGAATCAAACATTGAAAAATGTCTAAACATTGTTTTCCTGTAGTGAATTTAAATAATGAAGACAAAAACAATAGATTGCACGATTTATTGCCTGGCATATTTTGCTGCATCTTGTCAGGTACATACTACAGAACTCACACAACATAAAGTAACTAGATAAATCCTTCAAGCTGAAATATACATGTTTGCACAGTATTTCAATTGTCTACCATGGTAAACACACAAAATGGTTGCTCGTTAAAGTTCACAGAAGCCATCATGATTAATCTTCATAGGTCAATATTGTGCAAACAGGAGAATCTCAGCATAAAGGATGAATTCAACAGCACCAACAAGGATCCAAATATGCAGACTCACACATGTTATACACATTTTATCAGTTAGTACAGCATGTCACAGCCAACTCCAGCATTTTCTTGGCCGTTTGTGATTCCTGGGCATGTTTACATTCAGTAGTTTGCCACTGCTTTCCGAATGACTGGCAGTCATACCATTGTACGGAAACTAATGAATGGTGGCCTGCTTCTAAATCGCCTCTGTGTTTTGAATGTGGTATGCAGGAGTATGAAGTGTAACCCCCTTCACTAGATTTTACATATGAAAACCATATGATATTACGCCACATATGAACACCATAGCAATTATTACAACAAACAAGTAACGTAGGTTTAATCTAGTTAACCCTCATGTATAAGGTCAGAAGTGTAAAACTATCACAACTCAGGTTTAATCTAGTTACCTTTCATACAGTGGATACCATCCCACTGTGAAGTACCCGGAAATGACAGAGCTGATTGACTGGCTAAGGAAGGAGCAAAACAAGAACAACCTAATGTGCCCATTACATACCACCAAAAGAAAAAAATGCTCAAATCAGTCAGAAGGCCACCAAACCCTACTCAAGACGACTACCACATTATGGACAGACCAGAACAGGTCATTATTCTGCGCTTCAGAACAGGACACAACAGATTACGCAACCACATGTATACAAAATTCAAGATTGGTGACTCAGCCATGTGCACATGTGGTTTGGCGTCGCAGACATCAGAGCACATACTCTAGGATTGCCCAAACTACAACATATCCAGGCAAACCTTCTGGCCTAGAGGGACAATGGAAGATAAACTCTATGGACCGCCGAGTGAACTTAAAAAGACTGTTAGATTCATACAAGAGACAACATTGCAGTTATAGACATATTTCAGGCGAACGAAAGAAGAAGATGTGTAAGGTCAGAAGTGTAAAACTATCACTTAGGTTTAATCTAGTTACCTTTCATGTGTGAGATCAGAAGTGTAAAACTATCACAACTTAGGTTTAATCTAGTTACCTTTCATGTGTAAGGTCAGAAGTGTAAAACTATCACAACTTAGGTTTAATCTAGTTACCTTTCATGTGTAAGGTCAGAAGTGTAAAACTATCACAACTTAGGTTTAATCTAAGTTACCTTTCATGTGTAAGGTCAGAAGTGTAAAACTATCACAACTTAGGTTTAATCTAGTTACCTTTCATGTGTAAGGACAGAAGTGTAAAACTATCACAAGCTGTAGAGGTCAGCTTACCCAGGGTTCGATGTTTGTTAAACTTTATTTTCCGACAGGCAACTAAATTATCTTCAACCTGACTGGCACCTTACCGTCTTGACAGACGATAGTTTGTAAAATGGGGTTATACCCCTCCATAACACAAAGCCTGGGCTGAATTTAGAGACCATGTGTTGCCCATGCAGCAGAGACCCTCTTTCGGCCTGCCTAGTTTACTCCAGAGGAAAGGTAATACCAATACATCTGGAACAATTCAAGCTGCTGAAGCTGCCAGATCAGCACACCAACCCCTTACTTAACCATTCCCAAGTCCCTGTCAAATTTCAGAATTTGACTTGGTTCAGTTATAAGATATTGACCCATAAATAAACTTTTAGAGAGATCTGCACCATGACTTAGTGATAGTGAAACCAATTACCTGACATACTGAGTTGAGGGGTCGAAATTAGCCATGAGCAATTTGGAAGCATACCATTTTGAATTGATTTTGATGGCATGAGGCATCAGCCATTCAGAAAGAAATTGCCAAACTTGTCATCAAATGACTGGATGAATGGAGTGGGAGATCACACTTTTCCGTATTTTGTGATCTCCAACAGCATGTGTCACATCATGCACTGACTCCCTTCTGTGCCATGAAACAACAGCATGTGTCACATCATGCGCTGACTCCCTTCTGTGCCATGACACAACAGCATGTGTCACATCATGCGCTGACTCCCTTCTGTGCCATGACACAGCAGCATGTGTCACATCATGCGCTGACTCCCTTCTGTGCCATGACACAGCAGCATGTGTCACATCATGCGCTGACTCCCTTCTGTGCCATGACACAGCAGCATGTGTCACATCATGCGCTGACTCCCTTCTTGTGCACATGACACAGCAGCATGTGTCACATCATGCGCTGACTCCCTTCTGTGCCATGACACAAGCAGCATGTGTCACAATCATGCGCCTGACTCCCTTCTGTGCCAATGAAACAGCAGCATGTGTCACATCAATGCCGCTGAACGTCCCTTCTGTGCCATGACACAACAGCATGTGTCACATCAGGCGCTGACTCCCTTCTGTGCCATGACACAACAGCATGTGTCACATCATGCGCTGACTCCCTTCTGTGCCATGACACAACGCATGTGTCCACATCATGCGCTGACTCCTTCTGTGCCATGACACAACAGCAATGTGTCACATCATGCGCTGACTCCCTTCTGTGCCATGACACAACAGCATGTGTCACATCATGCGCTGACTCCCTTCTGTGCCATGACACAACAGCATGTGTCACATCATGCGCTGACTCCCTTCTGTGCCATGACACAACAGCACGTGTCACATCATGCGCTGACTCCCTTCTGTGCCATGACACAACAGCACGTGTCACATCATGCGCTGACTCCCTTCTGTGCCATGACACAACAGCACGTGTCACATCATGCGCTGACTCCCTTCTGTGCCATGACACAGCAGCGCGTGTCACATCATGCGCTGACTCCCTTCTGTGCCATGACACAGCAGCGCGTGTCACATCATGCGCTGACTCCCTTCTGTGCCATGACACAGCAGCGCTGTGTCACATCATGCGCTGACTCCCTTCTGTGCCATGACACAGCAGCACTGTGTCACATCATGCGCTGACTCCCTTCTGTGCCATGACACAGCAGCACGTGTCACATCATGCGCTGACTCCCTTCTGTGCCATGACACAGCAGCACGTGTCACATCATGCGCTGACTCCCTTCTGTGCCATGACACAGCAGCACGTGTCACATCATGCGCTGACTCCCTTCTGTGCCATGACACAAGCAGCACGTGTACACATCATGCGCTGACTCCCTTCTGTGCCATGACACAGCAGCACGTGACACACCATGCGCTGACTCCCTTCTGTGCCATGACACAGCAGCATGTGTCACACCATGCGCTGACTCCCTTCTGTGCCATGACACAGCAGCATGTGTCACATCATGCGCTGACTCCCTTCTGTGCCATGACACAGCAGCATGTGTCACATCATGCGCTGACTCCCTTCTGTGCCATGACACAGCAGCATGTGTCACATCATGCGCTGACTCCCTTCTGTGCCATGACACAGCAGCATGTGTCACATCATGCGCTGACTCCCTTCTGTGCCATGACACAGCAGCATGTGTCACATCATGCGCTGACTCCCTTCTGTGCCATGACACAGCAGCATGTGTCACATCATGCGCTGACTCCCTTCTGTGCCATGACACAGCAGCATGTGTCACATCATGCGCTGACTCCCTTCTGTGCCATGACACAGCAGCATGTGTCACATCATGCGCTGACTCCCTTCTGTGCCATGACACAGCAGCATGTGTCACATCATGCGCTGACTCCCTTCTGTGCCATGACACAGCAGCATGTGTCACATCATGCGCTGACTCCCTTCTGTGCCATGACACAACAGCATGTGTCACATCATGCGCTGACTCCCTTCTGTGCCATGACACAACAGCATGTGTCACATCATGCGCTGACTCCCTTCTGTGCCATGACACAACAGCATGTGTCACATCATGCGCTGACTCCCTTCTGTGCCATGACACAACAGCATGTGTCACATCATGCGCTGACTCCCTTCTGTGCCATGACACAAGCAGCATGTGTCACATCATGCGCTGACTCCCTTCTGTGCCATGACACAACAGCATGTGTCACATCATGCGCTGACTCCCTTCTGTGCCATGACACAGCAGCATGTGTCACATCATGCGCTGACTCCCTTCTGTGCCATGACACAGCAGCATGTGTCACATCATGCGCTGACTCCCTTCTGTGCCATGACACAGCAGCATGTGTCACATCATGCGCTGACTCCCTTCTGTGCCATGACACAAGCAGCATGTGTCACATCATGCGCTGACTCCCTTCTGTGCCATGACACAGCAGCATGTGTCACATCATGCGCTGACTCCCTTCTGTGCCATGACACAGCAGCATAGTGTCACATCATGCGCTGACTCCTTCTGTGCCATGACACAGCAGCACGTGTCACATCATGCGCTGACTCCCTTCTGTGCCATGACACAGCAGCACGTGTCACATCATGCGCTGACTCCCTTCTGTGCCATGACACAGCAGCACGTGTCACATCATGCGCTGACTCCCTTCTGTGCCATGACACAGCAGCACGTGTCACATCATGCGCTGACTCCCTTCTGTGCCATGACACAGCAGCACGTGTCACATCATGCGCTGACTCCCTTCTGTGCCATGACACAGCAGCATGTGTCACATCATGCGCTGACTCCCTTCTGTGCCATGACACAGCAGCATGTGTCACATCATGCGCTGACTCCCTTCTGTGCCATGACACAGCAGCATGTGTCACCATCATGCGCTGACTCCCTTCTGTGCCATGACACAAGCAGCATGTGTCACATCATGCGCTGACCTCCCTTCTGTGCCATGACACAGCAAGCATGTGTCACATCATGCGCTGACTCCCTTCTGTGCCATGACACAACAGCATGTGTCACATCATGCGCTGACTCCCTTCTGTGCCATGACACAGCAGCACTGTGTCACATCATGCGCTGACTCCCTTCTGTGCCATGACACAACAGCATGTGTCACATCATGCGCTGACTCCCTTCTGTGCCATGACACAACAGCATGTGTCACATCATGCGCTGACTCCCTTCTGTGCCATGACACAACAGCATGTGTCACATCATGCGCTGACTCCCTTCTGTGCCATGACACAAGCAGCATGTGTCCACATCATGCGCTGACTCCCTTCTGTGCCATGACACAAGCAGCATGTGTCCACATCATGCGCTGACTCCCTTCTGTGCCATGACACAGCAGCACTGTGTCACATCATGCGCTGACTCCCTTCTGTGCCATGACACAGCAGCACTGTGTCACATCATGCGCTGACTCCCTTCTGTGCCATGACACAGCAGCATGTGTCACATCATGCGCTGACTCCCTTCTGTGCCATGACACAGCAGCATGTGTCACATCATGCGCTGACTCCCTTCTGTGCCATGACACAGCAGCATGTGTCACATCATGCGCTGACTCCCTTCTGTGCCATGACACAGCAGCATGTGTCACATCATGCGCTGACTCCCTTCTGTGCCATGACACAGCAGCATGTGTCACATCATGCGCTGACTCCCTTCTGTGCCATGACACAGCAGCATGTGTCACATCATGCGCTGACTCCCTTCTGTGCCATGACACAGCAGAATGTGTCACATCATGCGCTGACTCCCTTCTGTGCCATGACACAGCAGCATGTGTCACATCATGCGCTGACTCCCTTCTGTGCCATGACACAGCAGCAGGTGTCACATCATGCGCTGACTCCCTTCTGTGCCATGACACAGCAGCATGTGTCACATCATGCGCTGACTCCCTTCTGTGCCATGACACAGCAGCATGTGTCACATCATGCGCTGACTCCCTTCTGTGCCATGACACAGCAGCATGTGTCACATCATGCGCTGACTCCCTTCTGTGCATGACACAGCAGCATGTGTCACATCATGCGCTGACTCCCTTCTGTGCCATGACACAGCAGCATGTGTCACATCATGCGCTGACTCCCTTCTGTGCCATGACACAGCAGCATGTGTCACATCATGCGCTGACTCCCTTCTGTGCCATGACACAGCAGCATGTGTCACATCATGCGCTGACTCCCTTCTGTGCCATGACACAGCAGCATGTGTCACATCATGCGCTGACTCCCTTCTGTGCCATGACACAGCAGCATGTGTCACATCATGCGCTGACTCCCTTCTGTGCCATGACACAACAGCATGTGTCACATCATGCGCTGACTCCCTTCTGTGCCATGACACAACAGCATGTGTCACATCATGCGCTGACTCCCTTCTGTGCCATGACACAACAGGCATGGTCACATCATGCGCTGACTCCCTTCTGTGCCATGACACAACAGCATGTGTCACATCATGCGATGGACTCCCTTCTGTGCCATGACACAACAGCATCGTGTCACATCATGCGGCTGACTCCCCTTCTGTGCCATGAACAAACAGCATGTGTCACAATCATGCGCTGACTCCCTTCTGTGCCATGACACAACAGCATGTGTCACATCATGCGCTGACTCCCTTATGTGCCATGACACAACAGCATGTGTCACATCATGCGCTGACTCCCTTCTGTGCCATGACACAACAGCATGTGTCACATCATGCGCTGACTCCCTTCTGTGCCATGACTCAACAGCATGTGTCACATCATGCGCTTGACTCCCTTCTGTGCCATGACACAACAGGATGTGTCACATCATGCGCTGACTCCCTTCTGTGCCATGACACAACAGGATTTTTCACATCATGCGCTGACTCCCTTCTGTGCCATGACACAACAGGATGTGTCACATCATGCGCTGACTCCCTTCTGTGCCATGACACAACAGCATGTGTCACATCATGCGCTGACTCCCTTCTGTGCCATGACACAACAGCATGTGTCACATCATGCGCTGACTCCTTCTGTGCCATGACACAACAGCATGTGTCACATCATGCGCTGACTCCCTTCTGTGCCATGACACAGCAGCATGTGTCACATCATGCGCTGACTCCCTTTTGTGCCATGACACAACAGCATGTGTCACATCATGCGCTGACTCCCTTTTGTGCCATGACACAACAGCATGTGTCACATCATGCGCTGACTCCCTTCTGTGCCATGACACAACAGCATGTGTCACATCATGCGCTGACTCCCTTCTGTGCCATGACTCAACAGCATGTGTCACATCATGCGCTGACTCCCTTCTGTGCCATGACTCAACAGCATGTGTCACATCATGCGCTGACTCCCTTCTGTGCCATGACACAACAGCATGTGTCACATCATGCGCTGACTCCCTTCTGTGCCATGACACAACAGCATGTGTCACATCATGCGCTGACTCCCTTCTGTGCCATGACACAACAGCATGTGTCACATCATGCGCTGACTCCCTTCTGTGCCATGACACAACAGCATGTGTCACATCATGCGCTGACTCCCTTCTGTGCCATTGACACAACAGCATGTGTCACATCATGCGCTGACTCCCTTCTGTGCCATGACACAACAGCATGTGTCACATCATGCGCTGACTCCCTTCTGTGCCATGACACAACAGCATGTGTCACATCATGCGCTGACTCCCTTCTGTGCCATGACACAACAGCATGTGTCACATCATGCGCTGACTCCCTTCTGTGCCATGACACAACAGCATGTGTCACATCATGCGCTGACTCCCCTTCTGTGCCATGACACAACAGCATGTGTCACATCATGCGCTGACTCCCTTCTGATGCCATGACACAACAGCATGTGTCACATCATGCGCTGACTCCCTTCTGTGCCATGACACAACAGCATGTGTCACATCATGCGCTGACTCCCTTCTGTGCCATGACTCAACAGCATGTGTCACATCATGCGCTGACTCCCTTCTGTGCCATGACACAACAGCATGTGTCACATCATGCGCTGACTCCCTTCTGTGCCATGACTCAACAGCATGTGTCACATCATGCGCTGACTCCCTTCTGTGCCATGACACACAGCATGTGTCACATCATGCGCTGACTCCCTTCTGTGCCATGACACAACAGCATGTGTCACATCATGCGCTGACATCATGTGCTGACTCCCTTCTGTGCCATGACACAGCAGCATGTGTCAAATCATGCGCTGACTCCCTTCTGTGCCATGACACAACAGCATGTGTCACATCATGCGCTGACTCCCTTCTGTGCCATGACACAACAGCATGTGTCACATCATGCGCTGACTCCCTTCTATGCCACGACACAGATGTATGATTAACAAGGGATAACTACAGCAGTGGTTTCCACTTGACTTCTGCCGATTTGTATATGGTTTGACTCCACTGCTGGTCTCCATGACGAAGCGGTTATGGACACAGTTCGTGGTCCTGCATTCGAAACACAGCTGCGCACGATATGGCAGCAGGCCACGTTGCACTGGTGTTTTTACATAATAGTATGGGTGCAGGTCGTTCAGAAAGCAATGACAAACTACTAAACGTAAACTTGCCAAGAGATCACAACAGCAAAAATGCTGATGTTGACTGCGATGTCCTGTAAAGTATATGCAACTAACTGTATATATATATTCACAAACAAATATGCTGGCTACTAAGACGAAGGGGCATATATATATTCTTCAGAATCCCACAAGTATTTTAGAATACACATAACATCAAAGAAAGAACTCCATGAGTGAATTTGTAATAAAATACACATAAATGTAATGAAATATAATGTCTCCTAATTTCAAACACTTCTCTGTAAAAATTCAAACTCCACCTTCCCCAGATGTTGTTTTCTCAATCCCTATTGACACACGTCTGCCTGTTCCCATACTGGGTACACAGTTAGTGTGATGTTTGCTATTGTTAAACTATCATCAAGAGCCATTTATTAACGGTTTTTAGGTGGCCATGTCCCAAAAAGCTGAGCAGAGTTGGAGTTAAGCACATACAATGTACACAACTTTAATGGATGGTGAGTTATTCTTTACTAGCTGGTGTACTGAGCTACTGAATTTCTCAGTTCGTGCCTGAGCTTAAGCCCCAAAGCTTCTGTGGTACCATTGATTCAGGCCTCACGTGTGCACATTCCCTCACTGAAAATGTCTTAACAATCACTAATATAGAGACACTTTATCTCATCAGATCAAGACATCAGAGTCAAAATGTATGACTAGCAGTTAAGCAATATTATAACAGGATTACGTGCTAGCATTCCTTGCTCTGGAAGATTTAGCTAGCTTCCCCTGTTGTCTGAGGTTTTATATATACCCCATTCATACCATATACTGCCAGGGCTATAAAATATTGATCAACACAAGCTTTAATGAGTTTCATCCCATGTAACTTGTTTGTTGACATAATAGTTTAATCTGGTTGTTGTTATTTTTTCAAGATTGAGTCAAGCGTAAATTTGAAATGCACAGCTGGTCTTTCCGTTCCCTCTTGATCAGTGAATGAGTTCTTGTGCTCTTAGTCGGTGTATTGTTAAGTGTCTTGTAGCTAGCCACTTTACTTAGAGCCTTTAACTGGCACTTTACTTAGGATCTAACTTACTTCCCCTCTTATGTACAGGAATTTGCTTCAACTCTGCTAATTTCTAACTTGTGTTATTATCCCTTGCATATGTACATGGTAACAAGTAAAACAGAGAAATGGTGTTTGCTCTTGTTCAGTGAGTTCTTGTGTTTTTGGTCGGTGTATTACATAAGCTTCCTGTAACTACTACAGTCCTCAGAACTGTTGACTAGCAAATGACATTGCTACTAGCACAGCCTTATTCCTCTCCTTCAACTGGTTGGGTGTAAGTGACATGTCCCTGCTGTGCTCAAGTACTTCACTTAAGTGCCCTTCAACTCAACTAGTTTGTAACTTGTGTTTAGTATTCCTTCTTTATGTAGACGGACATCAGCCTAAAGCAGGTCCTCTGCAGAATGTCACTCTTGTCATAGCCTGCCAAGAAAATTCTCAATACTTTGCCAGTTCCATTGCCATATCCCATATGGATGGTCATGCCCCAGATGTCTTCAATGTCCTGTGTCCATCTTCGTGTCGGTTGACCCCAGCCTCTTCTCTGAGGAATCATGCCTTCCATAACTGTTGTTTCCAAACCAGTGACATTTAATATGGCCAAAGTATTACAGTTTACCAGACATGCTGCTGGTCATGAGCTAGTCTTGAATGTTCAGTTCGTGTAGAATGCCAGTATTTTTCTTCTTCTTGGTCCAAGTATTCTAGGAATTTTTTGGTAAGGGTTCAAAGTTCAAAAGCTTTGATTTTTCTTCATTCATCATCATCAAGTGCCCTGCCAGCTGGCGTAGGCGTTCATGGCTCTCCACAGATCTCGGTATTTATTTTTCTGGATCAACTCTGCTGCTGATATTTCTCCATGCCACTGTCTCAATCCATCCAGCATCATTTCTCTTGGTCTGCCTCTGCCTCTCTTCCCCTCGATTTTTCCAGTTGTCACGATGTTCTCCAATGCCTCTCTTCTCATCACATGACAGAAGAAAGATGTTTGTCTCTTGCTTATTGTTGTATACAATGTTCTAGTTTCATTAGCCTGTATCAGGCAGTCGTTGTTAGTTACTCTGGCAGTCCAAGGACTTTGCAACATTCGTCTCAGGAACCACATCTCTGTTGCCTCTAATTTCTTCTTAATTTGTTCATTTACATTCCAAGATGCACTGCCATACAGCAAAACTGGTTCTACATAGCATTTCAGCACTCTCTTTCTTACATTCAGTGAAAGTGACTAATTGCATAAGATACTCTTCACTTTCTGAAATGCGGCTTTTGCTTGCCCTATTCTGGTCTTAATCTCTTTTGTACATCTTCCATCTAATGTTATAAATGTCCCTAGGTATATAAAATTATCATTTCTTCATTAGTGATTGTGAAATGGTTCTTGCATCAAATCTGCAGGTTGCCACAGCATAGATAGTCAAAGATCTTACTTTGATTTGTAATGTATTGTGCCATAGGTTTATTCCAGTGTTAATGCCATCATTATCCCATAGGTTTATTCCAGTGTTAATGCCATCATTGTGCCATAGGTTTATTCCAGTGTTAATGCCATCATTGTCCCATAGGTTTATCCCAGTGTTAATGCCATCATTGCCATATAGGTTTATCCCAGTGTTAATGTCATCATTGTCCCATAGGTTTATCCCAGTGTTAATGCCATCATTATGCCATAGGTTTATTCCAGTGTTAATGCCAACATTGAGCCATAGGTGTATTCCAGTGTTAATGCCATCATTGTCCCATTGGTTTATTCCAGTGTTAATGCCATCATTATCCCATAGGTTTATCCCAGTGTTAATGCCATCATTATCCCATAGGTTTATTCCAGTGTTAATGCCATCATTGTCCCATAGGTTTATCCCAGTGTTAATGCCATCATTGTGCCATAGGTTTATTCCAGTGTTAATGCCAACATTGAGCCATAGGTTAATTCCAGTGTTAATGCCATCATTGTCCCATTGGTTTATTCCAGTGTTAATGCCATCATTGTGCCATAGGCTTATTCCAGTGTTAATGCCATCATTGTCACATAGGTTTATCCCAGTGTTAATGCCATCATTGTGCCATAGGATTATTCCAGTGTTAATGCCATCATTGTGCCATAGGTTTATTCCAGTGTTAATGCCATCATTGTCCCATAGGTTTATTCCAGTGTTAATGCCATCATTGCCCCATAGGTTTATCCCAGTGTTAATGTCATCATTGTGCCATAGGCTTATTCCAGTGTTAATGTCATCATTGTGCCATAGATTTATTCCAGTGTTAATGCCATCATTGCTCCATAGGTTTATCCCAGTGTTAATGCCATCATTGCCCCATAGGTTTATCCCAGTGTTAATGCCATCATTGTCCCATAGGTTTATTCCAGTGTTAATGCCATCATTGTGCAATAGATTTATTCCAGTGTTAATGCCATCATTGTGCCATAGGTTTATTCCAGTGTTAATGATATCATTGTCCCATAGGTTTATTCCAGTGTTAATGCCATCATTGTGCCATAGGCTTATTCCAGTGTTAATGCCATCATTGTACCATAGATTTATTCCAGTGTTAATGCCATCATTGCCTCATAGATTTATTCCAGTGTTAATGCTATCATTGCCCCATAGGTTTATCCCAGTGTTAATGCCATCATTGCGCCATAGGTTTATCCCAGTGTTAATGCCAACATTATCCCATAGGTTTATTCCAGTGTTAATGCCATCATTTTGCCATAGATTTATTCCAGTGTTAATGCCATCATTGTGCCATAGGTTTATTCCAGTGTTAATGATATCATTGTCCCATAGGTTTATTCCAGTGTTAATGTCATCATTGTGCCATAGATTTATTCCAGTGTTAATGCCATCATTGCCCCATAGGTTTATCCCAGTGTTAATGCCATCATTGCCCCATAGGTTTATTCCAGTGTTAATGCCATCATTGTCCCATAGGTTTATTCCAGTGTTAATGCCATCATTGCCCCATAGGTTTATCCCAGTGTTAATGCCATCATTGCCCCATAGGTTTATCCCAGTGTTAATGCCATCACGTCTTATAGGTTTATTCCAGTGTTAATGCCATCATTGCCCATAGGTTTATTCCAGTGTTAATGCCATCATTGCCCCATAGGTTTATCCCAGTGTTAATGCCATCATTGTCCCATAGGTTTATTCCAGTGTTAATGCCATCATTGTCCCATAGGTTTATTCCAGTGTTAATGCCATCATTGTCCCATAGGTTTATTCCAGTGTTAATGCCATCATTGTCCCATTGGTTTATTCCAGTGTTAATGCCATCATTGTGCCATAGGTTTATCCCAGCGTTAATGCCATCATTGTGCCATACGCTTATTCCAGTGTTAATGCCATCATTGTCACATAGGTTTATCCCAGTGTTATTGCCATCATTGTGCCATAGGCTTGTTCCAGTGTTAATGCCATCATTGTGCCATAGGTTTATCCCAGTGTTAATGCCATCATTGTCCCATAGGTTTATTCCAGTATTAAGCCATCATTGTCCCATAGGCTTATTCCAGTGTTAATGCCATCATTATCCCATAGGTTTATTCCAGTGTTAATGCCATCATTGTGCCATAGGCTTATTCCAGTGTTAATGCCATCATTGTCACATAGGTTTATCCCAGTGTTAATGCCATCATTGTGCCATAGGCTTATTCCAGTGTTAATGCCATCATTGTGCCACAGGTTTATTCCAGTGTTAATGCCATCATTGTCCCATAGGTTTATTCCAGTGCCATCATTGTGCCATAGGCTTATTCCAGTGTTAATGTCATCATTGTGCCATAGATTTATTCCAGTGTTAATGCCATCATTGTGCCATAGGTTTATCCCAGTGTTAATGATATCATTGTCCCATAGGTTTATTCCAGTGTTAATGATATCATTGTCCCATAGGTTTATTCCAGTGTTAATGCTATCATTGTCCCATAGGCTTATTCCAGTGTTAATGCCATCATTATCCCATAGGTTTATTCCAGTGTTAATGTCATCATTGTGCCATAGGCTTATTCCAGTGTTAATGCCATCATTGTCACATAGGTTTATCCCAGTGTTAATGCCATCATTGTGCCATAGGCTTATTCCAGTGTTAATGCCATCATTGTGCCATAGGTTTATTCCAGTGTTAATGCCATCATTGTGCCATAGGTTTATTCCAGTGTTAATGCCATCATTGTCACATAGGTTTATCCCAGTGTTATTGCCATCATTGTGCCATAGGCTTGTTCCAGTGTTAATGCCATCATTGTGCCATAGGTTTATCCCAGTGTTAATGCCATCATTGTCCCATAGGTTTATTCCAGTATTAAGCCATCATTGTGCCATAGGTTTATCCCAGTGTTAATGATATCATTGTCCCATAGGTTTATTCCAGTGTTAATGATATCATTGTCCCATAAGTTTATTCCAGTGTTAATGCTATCATTGTGCCATAGGTTTATTCCAGTGTTAATGCCATCATTGTGCCATAGATTTATTCCAGTGTTAATGCCATCATTGCCCCATAGGTTTATCCCAGTGTTAATGCCATCATTGCCCCATAGGTTTATCCCAGTGTTAATGCCATCATTGTGCCATAGGTTTATTCCAGTGTTAATGCCATCATTGCCCCATAGGTTTATCCCAGTGTTAATGCCATCATTGCCCCATAGGTTTATCCCAGTGTTAATGCCATCATTGTGCCATAGGTTTATTCCAGTGTTAATGATATCATTGTCCCATAGGTTTATTCCAGTGTTAATGCCATCATTGCACCATAGGTTTATTCCAGTGTTAATGATATCATTGTCCCATAGGCTTATTCCAGTGTTAATGCCATCATTGCACCATAGGTTTATCCCAGTGTTAATGCCAACATTGTCCCATAGGCTTATTCAAGTGTTAATGCCATCATTGTGCCATAGGCTTATTCCAGTGTTAATGCCATCATTGTGCCATTCTAAAAGTGTTCAATGTCTGCATATCTATGACCAGTCTAAGTATGACTTCTTTTGAATATTGCCCATTAATGTTGATTATGGAGACAAGATATTCAGTTTAAGATATTTTAAATGTGTTCATTGCTGATTGTGATGTTTGATTGACATGCAGTTTTGTCTCTCGCCAATTATTACGTGTTTTTATTAAGTTCAGAAAGAGATGTTGATCTTCACTGTGTCTTTTGACAGACAGGATTAACTCTTCTGATCTCACGGCTCTATTTGAGAGCACCGTGACGTCTGCATGTCTGAGTTATGAATTTAGATTTCCACCAATTATGAATGGATCAAAATTGTTGCTGGCCTCATCATTTTTGACATTTCTCGTAACATGTTCTACATAGATGTTGAGCAGATATGGGGACAGACTTACTTCCTGATATAGCATGTACATGGCACCAACAATTAAAGCAATGAAACTGATTCCTCCTCAATTTATGTACTGCTCAGTCGTGTAAAATATGGGCCTAAACTTGTATTCTAAATATGTCCAATATGACATGTAACAAGGTGATTGAATTTCTTTTAATCTGTTAGGATAATGTCTACAGGTAAATGCAAATGAACACTGTTAGATAAAGTCTGTGTTAGCTTATCTCTTGTGTAACAAATATTATATACTTAAACACTGGTTTATCTTACCGGCGTTCATTCAAGTATTAAATCAGCATGTGTATAGTGCATGAATGCTTGTTTTTAAACATTATGAATGACTGTTTCAACTGTAGTTATTGCCTACGTCACACGATTATGTGTATAGTGCATGAATATTTGCTTTTAAACATTATGAATGACCGCTTTGTCTGTAGTTCTTGTCTATGTCACACGATCATGTGTATAATGCATCAATACGTGCTTTTAAACATTATGAATGACCGTTTTGTCTGTAGTTCTTGTCTATGTCACACGATCATGTGTATAATGCATGAATACATGCTTTTAAACATTATGCATGACAGTTTTGTCTGTAGATATTGTTTACGTCACTTGTGCTGTGGGTAAGGGGATCATGAGACATGTAGTTTTATTCAAAATCAGCTGAAGGCAATTTGGAAGCAGACCACTTCACATGGATTTTGATGGTATGAGACACTAGTCATTTAGAAAAAAAATGGCAAACTACTGAATTAACATTACCTAGTAAATCATACCCAGCCAATAAATGCTGGGGTTGATTCCAATGTCCTATAGAGGACAGGCAACTAACATTGTCTACATATAAATAAAGTCCAAACTGTTGATTTGATGTTCTGCAGGGTGTGACAGTTTAATATTAGGGAGCAATTGTTTTGACATCAATTTGTCTGTATTATTTGTCTTCAATTATAAAGATTTGAAAATAAAGGCAATGGAATTGTATATTTGGCAGGCTACTGTTTGAGAACCCTGTCTTAGTGAATTATTCACTTTTACAGAATAATGGAATCAGGAGCTTATGATTATTAATGTCTATCCCAGTAAACAAGTAACACACTCAATGTAAGCATCTTCATAAGATTCCAAAGTTTGTTGTCTCAATGCTTTAAAAACAAAAACAGTACAGAGTTTGTAGACCCAAAATCCTATGGACCAGGAATTCAAAACATTGGTAATACAACTGATCCCCTCTCAAGGCAACATACCTGGAAATGATGAGGCTAAGTGCCATTACCCAACATAAGGGCATAGTGTGATGAGAGTACAGAGTACTGAGCTTCATGCATCCTAGCGTGAAGATAGACTCAGTTCATAGAATCATGCCTTGCAGGAAAAGAGCATGCGAGTCGCAGGGCAGGGGATGGCATCTCCTCCAAGCATCATTCAGGTCTTGACCGAGCTTAGGGTTGGACCGGTCGAAGACGAACAATGGTCCTGGCAGAATATCGTACTGCCACCACTTTGAGTTGAATGTATATGTCGTTTGCAAGTATTTTACATATGATGTTGTTTTAATATAATCATGAAATGTATGAAGTATTGTGAATAGATGACAATATAGTTTCAAAATGGCATCGACGTTAGTTATAATAGTTTATTGTGGAGTTGTGTTAATCGATGTGTAGTCTGTGACATGAAAGAGTTATATTCAGTCTCTCAGACTCAACCAACACAGTAATAAGTTCAGTTACTCAACGACTCCAAGGTGCAGTCCTGATGTATTATGGTGGTACAATCTTGAGGACGCATGGCTAAACACAATTATCCGAGCCAAGAAAAGGAAACGAGCCAAAACAATAAATAAACCACAGTGTCAATATCAACCCAATATAAACAAATTAACCAACTAATCGACCCATGGCACTATGGGGGATTGAAGTGGAACATGAAAGAACCTTAGGAACGCAGTGTAAAGCTACCTCAGCCTGATATAGAAATAACCTATGATGAGGCAAGAGGTTTATAAGAAGTAATTATAGAGCCAAGTGGGAATCAGAGAATCCAGACCACCAGAAAGATGAACTCAACCGAACAGAACAGGTTATAATATTTAGACTGTATGGAACGCAACAGGCAGAGATACTGCTTGTTTAATATACTAAAGATGGGAGACACTGTGGAACTGGCAAAATGGTGGCCAAACATTTGATGCAAGTGTCCGACATACACAGACCATAGAAAGTTATTCTAGCTTACATTCACTACATATGAGAACAAACTTTAACTGATTCACTGCCAAACAAAATGGATGGTGGAAAATGGGAAGTAGGAGTATGTCGAAGTTATGGCCTAAAAGTTATTAATATGGTAGCAGACATGTTGTATTATATATCAAATTAAAGGGTGTTGCATAGGGAAAACAACTGTATATAAGCCCATGGCAGTTATGGGAAGTCATTTAAGACAATTAATTATCCCATGACACTTAATCAGTTAAGAAGATGCCAATGGTCTAAAGCTGACTGCTGCTTGTTTTGGATATAGTCAGGTTTACATAAGATTTGCAAAGAAGAATCTTCATTAGATTTCCATGTGGATTGCGCAGGATATGGGTGTTGCTCTCCTACCATCATCATGAGAATTTGGTGTGACTCTCTTATAAACCTGAAGCAGGCAAGTTTGTTTTTTCAACAGACTTCATCACAGATTAGATCATGGCTAATCCTAGCTTCATTAGTCTGACGTATCAGTTTCATGGATACTCTGAAGCAATGGTTCGCAACCGGTGGGGAATTCTCCCCAAGAGGAAAATGTTAGGGTTTCCAGGGAGAAAGGGAAAGTAAGGGGGGGGGGGGGGGGGGGGGGGGGGGGGGGTAATTAAGACCACAGATTGGTAGACTCAAACTGGCTTCAGGGCCACACAAAACGTGATCGTCCCCCTTTCTTGAATTAGGTATGAGCGAGCGAGCGTGTGTGTGTGTGTGTGTGTAATATGGGTGTGTGTAAAGGGGGGAATGACATTTTGGAAAGGGGAGAAATGACATTCTGAACATATGGTGAAAGAGTGCATGGGCCAAATAAGGTTGAGAACCACTGCTCTAAAGGAAGGTGAAGAAAATTTTTAGGTAAGAATAGTGCCTCTCTACAATACAACACAATCTTCCGACCAACTCTATGCTACCTATGTCAAACCTGGGCAATGACAGAAAAGGAGAAAAGAAAAATCACAACAACAGAAATGAGATTCCTGAGAAGAATACTCAATGTAACAAGAAGAAAGTCGAAATAAAGAAATCATGACTAAAGTGGGGTTATAGCAGCACAAGATTTTATAATTTCACCTGAATATATCCCCACTGTGGGGAAAAAACATTTTTTGCATGTCATTTTATCACCTAGTGGAAGAAGTATTGCATGACATCAGATATAAATTCTTGATTTTGTGGAAGTGATTTTGATTGTTCTCACCAAGTGTCGATATGGATTAAAGATTTCCTCTTCACGGATTATTCAAACATATCAGTGATTTCAATTTTGTGGAAGTGATTTCAATTGTTTTCACCACGTGTAGATCTGTTTTAAAGAGTCCCTCTGTCATGTATTATATAAGATGGAAAACCAAATTGTAAAACGTGTCAAAGTCAACATGAGTGAAGGTTTCGAGGGAAGAGCGTTCCACCAAGCAAACACACATGTGTTTTCTATATCAGGACCTCATGTATTTCGGTTCAATTCACTACTAGCTGATGGCGAGCGTCTTGAGGGGGGGGGGGGGCCTTGCGGGATCTGTAGGCAAGGGATAAAATCCATCTACCGGTTTGAGGACCCTAAAAGATGGTATGCTACACTGACACAGGAAGCAAAGGCGGCACATTATGAACGGCTTCACAGGATGAAGCATGAACTGCAGGATCCTAAATTAACTATTGTAATCAAGAACATAAACAAGGTAAAGACCAAGGCTATGATTCACTGGATGCCTACAACCGCAAAGGGTGAGACAGTGAAGCAAATCATCATCTAGTGCCATGCCGACTAGCGTAGGTGTTCATGACTCTCCACAGATCTCTGTCTTTGGTTTTCTGGATCAACTCTGCCACAAATAGCTGCGGATATTTTGGGAGATATAAATGCGGAAGTGCATAAACTTAAAAACAGCACGGACAAGTGGTTACTTCTGTGCAACCCAAAAGAACCTCTACCACATTACGTGGACATGGAGTTGGATGGGGTAGAAGATAAGCTACACCATCTATTCATCACGGTTCCGGGGTGCCGTACGGCGTGTACAGTCTGTGGGGAGGACTCCTACTGGAGTAATAAATGTCTGGCTAAAGTACAAACCCAGAAGGGACCTAGACTGGCACAAAGAGTCACCTCGAACTCCCAGACAGATCAACATAAAAAGGAGGATGAAGACGGTTTCCATCTGGTCACTAGGAAAGGGGACGCTCAACCAAGAGCCTGTCTGACGGTGAGAGCTCGACACCTCGAGCCCCCCCCCCCCCCCCCCCCCCCCCCCCCCCCCCCCCCCCCCCCAAACACCTGTTACCACGCTGCTGCCCAGCAACAACCACGACTACCCTACACCGTCTGAAGCGCACAGGGCAAACAAAAAGAAATGTGTAAGTAATTATACTAAACAGATAACGACCAGCGCCATGACCAGAAGAGACAGTGATAAAATCAACACACCACCACGACGAAGAAGCCTGTCAGATTTTTCTCCACGCGTCATTATTGACTTAGATATGTCAAGCCCGGCGAAGGAATCTGCTGAATATTTCCAGAAATGATAACATGAATACAGACAGTTTTTAACAAGAAACATAATTATACTCAACTGTTTCTTATATTACAACAAAAATGGCAGCAGAAATTAAAATAATGAGTATTAACATTCGAGGTATAAGATCCAAAATTAATAATCTTATACCACTCTTACCCAAATATAAACCTGATTTTATACTCGTACAGAAACTAACGTTAACACTGACAAACACGCATCATATATCACAACATGCCTAGGTCTAAGACACTCATGTTTTAGTCTTAGTACTCAACATATCGGATTGGGTACAGCAATAATACAGACATCGGACAGTGACAGAAGGACAGGGACTGCCAGGGTAGGATAGCTGTAGTACAGGTGGGAAATAACATACATAAATACACAATTGTCAACATGCACTGCCTGACTACAGAAATCAGCCGCTCTTCTACCAAACACTGGAAAACTTATTATCACGCTCATATCGGGGTCATAACATCATTTTAGGGAGTGATTTTAATTGCGTGCTTTCTGTGCATGACCTGATAAATGGAGATGTAAGAATGCAAATTAGAAACACAATAAGGGAGGATGAACATCAGTTAGACACATTGCAAACAATTTTAGATATCCATGGGCTGACAGACACATACAGACAGATGCATCCCCATGGAACAGATACAACACCCACAAACAATGCACATATCAGAGCAGCGCAATTAGATAGAATTTATGCGTCCATAGCACATCATATAACACAAGTCAAGCATTTATAGGAGACACTGAACTTCACAGACCATAAGGCTGTAGTTGCAACAATAAACACAGTACAAGCAACACCACATTTTAGAACAGTGGTTCTCAACCTTTTTTGGCCCGTGCCCCCCTTCACCATATTTTCAGAACGTCATCCCCCCCCCCCTCTTTCGTATTTCCTACCTAAATATTTGGCCTGTGCCTCCCTTCACCATATTTTCAGAATGTCATTCCCCTCTTTTGTATTTCCTACCTAAAATTCCTGCCCCCGTCCCTACACAGGGACGTAATAATCGTAATAATCGAAGCTAAATTTAATAGTACATACTAAAACAAGTCTAGACGTCCACATAAAACATGATTTGTGGGTCTACTTACTTTATAAATTGAATTTTAGAAGGGTGAGACATACAGAACCGTACAGTATGAAGGGAAAAACAATATCAAGTAATCAGTTCTTGTATTAACGCGATCTTGAAATAATCTTAATTTCTTAATCACCCCCCCCCCCCCCTTCCTGGAAACCCTAAAATACCCCCCTGGGGTGAAATTCCCCACCGGTTGGGAACCACTGTTTTAGAAGATCTCCCCATTGGAAATTTAACAGCAGACTTTTACAAAATCAGGACTATGTATATTGCATAACAAAACTGATCCTCACATACATAAGCGATATACCAGAGGGTAATGCGTGAGAACTCTGGGAAACACTTAAACAAACTATACGAGAGAGAACTAAACACTAGCAGCAGTAATACACAAGCAAAAACTACAACAAGAAAATGTATTGGAAAATGCAATTAAGCTCTTACTACAGACAGACAAAAATTTACCACACATCATAGCATTACAGGAAGCATTAGATCTCCACAGACATCACCAATTTCAGGGGGCTTTACTGCGAACAAAGTTACAAACTATAACACAAGAGATACCGAGTAAACAATACATGGCTATAGAACAAAACATACAGCGCAGCAGACAGATAGGCCAGATAATTGACAGGGAAGGAAATATACAAGTCGAGCCACAACAAATAGCCTTAGCCTTTGAAGATTATTATAAGAACCTTTACAGAGGAAAACACACAGGCGCACGTACAAGAAAATTTTATGAAATTCACAAAACAACTCACAGAGGAACAGAAACTAACACTAGATACTGAATTAACACTAACAGATATAACACAAGCGGTTCACTGAAAACAGAAGGGCAAATTGCCTGGCCCTGACAGTATTACCACTGAATTCTATCAGTTTTTCTTTCCTCTTCTAGGTCCCCTTTTACTAACAGAATCTTTCCACAAACAATAACTCCCATCCAGTTTCAACATGTCTTACATCACTCTTATTTCGAAGGACAACACTGACAAGACACTTTTAAAGAGTTACAAACTGATCTCGCTTTTAAACGTAGACTACAAGATTTTAACAAAGGCTTTGATGAATAAACTGGAACCAGTAATGGCAAACTCTCATTCATGAAGACCAGCAATGTAGTGTACAACACCGGAACATCCAGCAGCACACACACTTCATAATGGACATCATCAACTACATACATCTGAAAAACTGTCAGTCCTCAATTCTCTCTTTAGATCAAGAAAAAGCATTCGACAGAATATCTCACTCATACCTCCACAAAACTCTCTCACACTGCAACAAGGGAAGTTATTTTTGGACATGAATCCAAATTTTATATTTAAAACCAGAAAGTTGGATTTTGTTAAACCATACCCTCACCAATTCTTTCAGGTTGACTAAGTCAGTGAGACAGGGATGTCCTTTGTCCCCATTACTGTATGTTGTCGCTCTAGAACCACTTCCAGAAAAGATATGACAGGACGACAATGTCAGGGGTACGTTCATACCAGGGAAGGGTGAGCAAAAGCTGTGTGCTAATGCGGATGATACCATTTTCTTTCCGAAAACTGAAAAATCTGTATGGATCATTTTGGAAAAGTTCTCGTTTTTCGGCAAAGGGAGTGTGTCAACAACTCATGTGTCAGGCATCATCGGATTACTTCTCCCACACCACACAAGAAACTTGCAAGTCGTGTGAGAGGAAATGAATGATACATTTTATTGCCGTTGGCTCTTTACATGTACATAACAGTCGCTATCAAACCACACACAAAGCCACAGAATTGCCTATCACTAGTTTCCTAAACCCTAATGCTATTCTCTATCTACTTGGTTACACAAAACTCCTATCAACACTAAACGATGTGCTCGCTACAAAGTCAGTCCCCAGTCTGATGTTCTTACTCGCGTGGCTACACAGCACGCGGAAGGACCTTGATGCGTCCTTCGGCTTTTTGCGTGCCGTTACACTTAGCACGCTTATATTAGCTGTCTCCTGTTGAGTGGCAATCGTGGCTATCACGTATGCGTGATTCTGTCGTGACCAGAGTGCTATCTATCTGGTCGACGTCTCCGTGTCTCATGAGAGAACTAGTTAATAGTCCCCCATTCTATCACCTACCCTGCCCTTATATCGGGGCACTGTATTACCTCTCATCTACTTGAGGTTGACCACTCTTCCCAGTGGTCTTTTATCTTGAGGCAGACCTCCGGCCTCTATGTTTCAGTCTTTGACACACACCCTCCCCTCCCGTGTTGCGTCATCAACTTTGACTCCTTGGTTGTGATGCAAGAGGTTTCTAAAAAATTAGTGTATCTAATTTTTGTCAAAGACTGTAGATAACCTGGCTTTGGGTAACTCAATAGACTTCTACTGACTATTGTCACAATGTAGTATCACTTTACTTGGCTACTGGCAATCGCCACAAACTTGTCTGGTTGGCGTGAGCCCTTTTCTCAATCGCAATATTATATTTATTAGAGGTATGTCTGAACCGGACCGTTGTCTTCTAAGACCTGCCCTCAAATAGTAAATTAACTCACTACCCATACAAAGTTGACTTTCTTAGGGTCAACACATGAATTGCTTCATGTCCCCCATATAATATTAAACAACAATTGCACAAGCTGTGTGCGACAGGCTTTACCTATCTCGCTTCCGCGTGTAAAGTTATCTTTCACTGTTAAGTTAGTGTTTCGTTGTCTATTATGTCCCCTGACCCGGAGTTATCTCCCTTTGATCTACAAAAAATGTATGCAATTTATATGTTTGTTTTCCTGGATGTTTGTGTGTTTGGATCTAACTAATAGTATAATCTAACTTCTAACATGTGTATCTATCTATCATGTGTATGTAAGTTAGTTTTCAAGTGCCATAATTCGGTTAAATGTGGCCACAAACAAGTGTATAACACTAATTCGTGACTACGTTTCCGTCTTATGAGACTTAAAATACTTTCTCTAAGATCTAAACTAAACTACACACAACACATTCAACACAGCACATTTTCAACATTGAAAGCAAACATTTGACGCATTTGTATGTTTTTGTTTCATTAACGCATATGACATAACACTAACAAACGGCAACGCTCTGTAATATAAACAAAGAAACACGCATTGCACCTTGTAAATATACATTGTTTTGTATGAAATAAACGTTTAAAAAAAAAAAAAAAACATTTGACGCAGACAAAAAATAAAAAGTCGCGTCGAGCGGCAGAAAAATCCGCTGACCGATCTCACTCTCTCTTATATAATTTACATTCGCTCTCACTTTCACACTTCTGTCACACATCTTTTACCCTCCCAATTATTTAAAAACCTTGGAGTGACACTGTACAAGTTTGGCTCAGTTTGAGAAAGTTGAGCTCAATGACTGTGCGTAAATCGCTGCACGAGTCATGTATTTACAACATATTTACATGTAAGAGAAAGGGTTGATGGTTTGTACCCTTGGTCTTATTAACCACTATATTCTGCTAAAATAATACTCTAAATACTGACATACTAATACTAGTTCTATAAATATGTATTTAATGTGTTAACTATTTTAATCTCTTTTGCCACATTAATCCTAAGATCCGCTTACATTAATCCTAATATTTATCTAATTTAAGGGATGTAATCTAATTATTTAACATGGAATTGATGTGAGATGAGTTATGTACCTTTCTGTAATGGGTAATGTGAAATAAATTATGTCCCTTTCTAAAATGGGTAATGTGAAATATAATTAATTTATAAATAATGTTTTTAAATGAAAAAATATATGATTGATATTCTTAATCTAAATGGTGCTATTCCTATCTAAACTACTATCTATTCTACTTTTAAGGTAAGTAAGTGGGTAAGATAATGATTTATGTAAACTACTAAAAAAAAAAATGAAAACTATTATATTGTCTAAATCTAAATGTAATTTAAAGTGATCTAATCTACCTATAATTTATCACTATATTAAAACGTTATAATACATATCACAATAAGTATATATATACATGGTATTCAAATACCTCAGGTTAGTCGTTGCCCTAATGTTCAGAAATTGCTTTCATTGGCATACTATATCATCACACTTGTCCTGGGTATATTAAATACATTACACAGTCATACTTGTGTCCTATGGGTATTGCACCTGTAGAGTTCGCCTGTGTTGTAGACCAGTATTTTCGTGCCTGTATTTATGTACTGTTCTGACACTGTTCTGCTTAACACAAATGATTCACCGGAACACGTATGGAGCTTAGTAAGTAATAAGCTGTCCCAGTTCACACGGTGATATATTTGTTTTCGGAGCACAGTTCTTCTTTTGATGTCTACGGACACATGATAGTTCACTGTTCTTAGTACATAGTTCAGCACATAATGTCTATGTATTCATAACATATTTCACATAGAATATTCTAATGTACTAATGTAACATCTATTACTCTACACTCTTATCTGGAATCTCTGGTATTTCTACCTCAGATGGTCGACTAAGGGTA
This sequence comes from Cepaea nemoralis, assembly GCA_014155875.1. Lineage (NCBI taxonomy): Eukaryota > Metazoa > Mollusca > Gastropoda > Stylommatophora > Helicidae > Cepaea > Cepaea nemoralis. The sequence goes on along the minus strand of JACEFZ010019959.1, from coordinate 12,120 downwards.
TCAGCCAGAATGTTGTCCTTACCCTTAATATGCTCTATACTAAAAATATAGTTTTGTAGTATTAGCGACCACCTGTATATACGGTCATTCCGATGCACACCACTTTGTATGACCGTGATTGGGGAGTTGTCAGTCTGGACAACGAAGTGAACACCCGCTAGAAATCGATGGAGCTTCCTCACCGCATAGATGACGCTTAGGGCTTCCAACTCTGATATGGAATATCTGGACTCAGCAGGTGTGATCTTACGGCTCACATAGCAAATCGGATGGAAGATGCCATCATAAAATTGGCCTAGTACTGCAGCGATGGAGATTCTGCTGGCATCTGTCCTTAATGTTCCCGAGAATCAGGAACACCACTCCGGTAACACAGGTCACCTCGTTTGACACTTCGGCATACACACGAGTTTTCTAATCAGCTGTTGTTCACCCTGGTTCACAGAGCAGCAACAATTAACAACTAGTAAACGACATATTATATTCGACAATTTGGTACAATCACAATGACATGCCCACGAACAAACAGAATATAGTTTACTTAATATTTAATGTCAATGTCCTGTCTTCGTTCTAACGTTTTATGCCTTTCGTTACTAACCTAGTTTAATCTATGGAAGTGTTGTGCAGACCAAGTCTAATTTGCATGGCCAAAAGTAGTGCCATCGTGACGGTAAACAAATAGAAAAAGTACCAAAAAAATTCAATAACTGCTTTGAAATAAATAAAAATATATTAATACTGTTTAAATAAATAAATATATTCAATTACTAACTTAAATAAACAAATAATAGTTAATATAAAGCACAGATTCAGGCAGGCAGCAGCTTGACGATTTGTAAACAATCAGATGCTGAATGCGAATGGCGTAGAACAACTGCTTGTCAATCGTCTTACGTCAGAGGCGCAGCGCTATTTTTAGCTTGCAAAAATCGATAATGTCGGCCGCATGTGTATCGCTCCGCCATGAATCATATTTGGTAATTATTCATAAATCAATAAGCCAATACATAAATAAATGGAAGAAAATAATAATATCAATACTTACAACTTTGAAGAATACATAATTATAAGCACACGATAGTTTAATAAACACAAATAAACATTGTTTTGTCACGATAGGCACAGCTCGCTCGCAACTTGTTCTAGTCTGCACACGTCATCAGTCACTGACACAAATTAAACCTTGTAATTCACTACTCGTAACCTTAGTCTAGAGCCGTGGGTGAGTGTATTAGCGTGAACTTTCGTCCAAGCGACACTTCTGACACCACATTAATCCTTGCCTGTCAACAACTCATGTGTCAGGCATCATCGGATTACTTCTCCCACACCACACAAGAAACTTGCAAGTCGTGTGAGAGGAAATGAATGATACATTTTATTGCCGTTGGCTCTTTACATGTACATAACAGTCGCTATCAAACCACACACAAAGCCACAGAATTGCCTATCACTAGTTTCCTAAACCCTAATGCTATTCTCTATCTACTTGGTTACACAAAACTCCTATCAACACTAAACGATGTGCTCGCTACAAAGTCAGTCCCCAGTCTGACGTTCTTACTCGCGTGGCTACACAGCACGCGGAAGGACCTTGATGCGTCCTTCGGCTTTTTGCGTGCCGTTACACTTAGCACGCTTATATTAGCTGTCTCCTGTTGAGTGGCAATCGTGGCTATCACATATGCGTGATTCTGTCGTGACCAGAGTGCTAACTATCTGGTCAACGTCTCCGTGTCTCATGAGAGAACTAGTTAATAGTCCCCCATTCTATCACCTACCCTGCCCTTATATCGGGGCACTGTATTACCTCTCATCTACTTGAGGTTGACCACTCTTCCCGGTGGTCTTTTATCTTGAGGCAGACCTCCGGCCTCTATGTTTCAGTCTTTGACACATCCAAACGTCCAAAAATCTACCATAATGGGTCAAGGCAAATGGAAAAATAAGGCGGATTTTCCATTTGACTTAACATCAATCTATCTTATAAAACTGTACGGAATAGTCTTCCCATGTCAACCAAATCAACCACACAAAGACACATGGCGGAATCTAGAGACGAAAATAATAGATATGTTACAGAGGTACAAATACAAAACAACCACCATATTTGGTAGAAGTATAATTGTTAACAAATACATCATTCCAAAAATACTATACCTGTGCACAGTCCTAGACCCCCCTCGCCAGACTGTCACAAACATAAACAAAGAGATCATACGCTTTGTGTTTGGCAGCACCATTTACAGTATCAAACATACTACACTCATGCAAGACAAAAAAGATGGAGGAATCACCCTAAAGACATAATAACCAAAATACAAGCATTTAGAATCAAACATGTAGGCAACATCCTACAACACCCAGAAAAACACCCTTTAGCACACTATTACATTGGAATTAGGCTATCTTGTTTAAAACCTATTAGGAATACATCCTCACATTACTTTGGCACTCTCCCAATGTTTTACAAAACATGTATTTCAGCAATTAAAGGACACAAAAAATTACTACACAAGAAAACGCACACAATCTACAAGCATTTAGTTAAACTACAAGCAACTTTTCTAACCATTGAAGACAGACTACAAATTTACAGAGCACATGCCTACCTTAGAATTAACGCAAAACACACAACATCCACTGCATAGTGAAAATAGGAAGGTGAAGGGCAGCAGGTTAAAAAGAGGAAGGTCGTGGATGGGTCAAGCCGAAGACATTCTTCAACAGGTGTGTTCACTGGAGGTCTTAGAACCTGGCGAAGAGTGGGTACAAGTGCCAACAGATTTCTGCACATCCTTTTCAGTTTGCATCCAACTAGACAGAAAATGTAGACAAGAAAATCCGGCTGCTGTGGAGGCAGCAGTACAAGCGTTGATTTTCGAGAATTCATTAGATGGTGATGATGTCATCTACACAGATGGGTCGGTCGTCTGACATGTGAGAAGCTCATGGGCCTTTACGGAGCAGGCCAGAGGGAGAATTGTGAAGGAGGACTCTGGTGCTTTTGTTGAGACCACAAGTAGCCTGACTATGGAAGTCATGGCAGTAAGTAAAGCAATAACATGGCTCGAGACACAGACATTCAATAGGGCATGTTTTCTTAGTGACTCAATGAGCATGCTCAAGAGGATAGAGATGGGGTGGATCCAGGGGTTGCTGTCCCTGGAGCGGTCTCTGCTGGCAAAGATTAGTTTCATTTTCGTGCCAGGGCATGCGGGAGTACAAGGAAATGAGTGGGCTGACAAGCTCGCAGGTAAGGCTAAGGTGGAGGTTGGACACGCCATGGACCAGGCTGACATTCTGAATGCTCTATGAGAAGTAAGACTTGTGCGAGAACCAAGTGATGACTACAAATCTACAACCATGGTCAGACTGCGAGAACAGCAAATCAAAAGAGGGGTGGCCAAACTCCTACAAAACATCCTAATCACTCATACGAAACAAAGAACAGATGTTTACAAATCAATCATGATAAATTCCATTCATTACTCCACACAAGATACCCACAGAAAGCTACTTGTTCTATTGGCAGAGTACAGAAATCTTATATGGACATTAAGAAACAAAGCATTATACAATTACAGAACAATCGACAAAGAAATTGTCCAACAACTTTATCAACAAAAAGTGTCAAACATTCTAATCTTAGCCCCACAAGCGCAAAACCCGTAAGAGATTTGCCTGAAGACAGCACATATTACAGAAGAAGCAAATAACTTGTTTTAAACAAAGAATATCACAACTGTAAATGTGTTTATTGTCAGTATTGATAATCTTATAATTATATTATTATTATTACTATTATTATTACTGTTACCATTATTAATAATTTTCCCATTATTATATTTGAATGTGCAACATGAACTATATTGTGGATGTGTGTCTGTGTTGTTGGCAGTAACATACGTATGCGTCTGTGTGTGGGTGCAGGTGTTTGAATGTGTGTGTGTGCTTGCTTGCCTCTATGTGTGTGTGTGTGTGGTGCATGTATTTGCGCGCACATGTGTATGAGTATGTGTGTGTGTGGATTGTGTGTGTGTGTGTGGTTTGTGTGTGTGTGTGGTTTGTGTGTGTGTGTGTGTGTGTGTATGTGTGCGTGCGCGCGTGCGTGTGCATGCATGTAGCAGCCTTCAAACCAAGGCGATATCTCAAGTATTAAAATGACATTACATGGTAATGATATGTTTGACAAAAAATATACACCACCATGTATACACAAATTAAATGAGCCCTTTAAAAAAAAAAAAGCACAAGATTTTATTAGAAGGCAGCAAGTCAAATGGCTTGGCCATGTAACTAGGTTACCAACTAACAGTATACCTCAACAAGCAATGATGTACAGACCACATGGAAACAGAAGAAGAGGCCGACCATGTAAACGATAGATATGAAGCCCATAAACGGGCACTCTCCCACTGTTTATACTTCACCTCAATACTGCAAGACAAAAGAGGAACAAGATGAGATGAGACGGGTGTCTGACATTGGCATATCAGTGTCTCTGTATTCAATATCATCATCATATAGCAATGTAACCATTTCCCAGAAATACTAGATCTAATGTCCCAAAAATTTTAATAATGTAGAACTATTCATTCATTCTGCAGTAGTCAGTAGATCCCAGTCCATTGTGGTATATCTGAACATAAGTGGACTGACAAAGTGGCCAAATAAGGAGCTGGGGCACAACAACCACAATTTCCAGTTACATATTACATACATTGGGGGGGGGGGGGGGGGGGGGAATATTATCTTTTTTTAAATACTTCACAAATCATTGCTCAACTAACAGATGACTATTATTAGCAATGTCAGTTGTCGGCCTTTGTGAGTATTGGGGTGGGGTGGGGGGGGGGGGGGGGGGGGGGAAAGAGAGATAGGTGGAAAGATTTTTCACGGAAAGCTTTAATCGACCATCCAGTGACTTCCGGTTTGTACACATGCTTGCTTTTGACCACATTTGATAACAAGGTGGTGGGACACATCACAGGAAACCACTCTAATAATTGCAGGAGTGGTCCGTCTGCTAGTCTGCAAGCGCCTGTCATTGAGAACTTTCTCTTGAAGTTATTGATGTTCTTTTGTGTATGGTAAGCTAATTTTGTTTTTAACTCCTGTTTCTGTTTATCTCTGGTTACTGTTTAATGCATTTTTGAATTCTGCGTTCAATTTTACATATAATTGAAGAGTTTCAACATTTACATCCTTTTACTGTGTTCGGAAGAAAATATTCAGCACAGCCATGAAAAAGAGATAGCACAATCATAACTAAAAATTCAAAATGGCAGCGCCCAGACTAAACTAATTACTATAGCAGACCTGTATTTATTTATAATTAGAACTGGTAATTTAACTACTAAAATTAAACAGAACACAAGTTTCATTTGTAGCAGTAATTTATCTGTGTACATGTATAATTTGTGACCCTTTGATATGACTGAAAATAATTTTGAAAGCCAGTTTTCAGACCCGTCTATAAACCTGTAAGTAGAGTAAGGAGTACTTTTTTTTCTTAGCAGCGCAACAGTACATAATTATTTACATTTAAATAAAATACTGTGAAATAAGTTACGGTTTTTTTAAAAGTTAGTATTTAATTATTAATTGCTCTCTGTAGATACATAACAGTGTAACTATAGAGCAGAAGCAGAAATCAATTATTGGTATCTTAGCGAAAGTGACTGCTTAATTTATGCAGCAGTTACAAACTTATTTACTTACATTAATGCATATTTAATTAACAAGAGAAAGCTGTCACAATGCAGTGGGTACATTAAGACAATGTGAGTACATTTTCATGAATTGTTCTTTCACTAACGACGAACATTTTATTTAATATTTAATTAATATAAATGGGCATTGTTCTTTGTGCAATGCTTTCGGAAGGCCACCCTGTAGAAAGAGACCGAGCCATCTGGGGTAAAACCCAGTGCAATGAAGTCGATCCTCTCGACATCATATCAAAAGAGGAATGTGACCTTTACTTTCTTTTTACCAAAACACACAATAAAATATACATCTTGCCCGGTTTATTAGCAATGCAGAATTTTAATGAATAATAAACAATTGGTGGCCATTTTTAATTGTTAATTAGGTCACGGTACATTCAATCGAAAAATAGATAATATGTCAAGTTAGGCGCCACCACCCCAGATGCAATGCTTATATATTATATGGCACTATGTGGTTCGTTCAAAAATAAACAAACCACAGTAATGAGTAATGTAATAGAAGGCAGAATTTCGTAGCTCCCAATTTACTGGGCTGCGGGCAGAATTTTCATGATAACTGCTTCTTCTTAAACTTTGCGATATTAGTAGTGCTCCTGGCATAAGCCGTATTGTGTAATCTAAGTTGTGTAATTCTGTATTGCTTGGCACAGCTGTGTGGTAAACTAAAACCTGAGCAGCAGCGACGACGCGGCGGAAAGAATCATCACAATCCCAGCTGTCGTGAATGCGGTAAACATTTCATTACAACATTAATACCATTTAGACAACACTTAATACAAATACTAATTACATCCAATATACTGCTGCCAACATTTCTATATACACTTATGAAAAATATTTCAACTTTACCGTAGAAAATAACAACAAAACGACATTAATGCAGCTAAAAGATTAATTCATTTTCTCATAATCTTCAGATCAGGGGGCGTTACCATCAACACTTAGAGTGATTTCCCTTGGACAGGATTTATTAGAAAAGGTAGTGGGTTATAAATTATTGTATATTGATCTCTCATAAAGCAATGGCAAAATACTGAACGTAAAATTGCCTTGCAAATCAACCTGAGGTTTGGGTAGATCGCAGTGACATCAAAAGGACATATGACATGTACATCCCAGATCGCGATATATTAAAACAAGACTATAAAACATATACAAACAACAAAGCTGACAAATACAACCAACTAATTGTCAAATCTTTGTTTTCAAACAAGTGTAACCTGAGGATCTACCGTTATATATTCATGTTAACAATATGTTTAATACTTCTAAGATATAATGAGCACATATTGTCTGCTTGCCGTGTTCGAAACACGACTACGGGAGATTTTGCAGTAAACTGCCTTGTTTTGGTTTCCATTCAACGGTATAATAAGTGCCGGTCGTTCAGAAAGTAATGGCAAACAACTGAACATAAACTTCCAAGAAATCACAAATATCCCTCTCTCTCTCTCTCTCTCGCTCTCTCTCTCTCTCTCTCTCTCTCTCTCTCTCTCTCTCTCTCTCTCTCTCTCTCTCTCACACACACACACACACACACACACACACACGCACACACACACACACACACACACACACACACACACTAAATATATTGACTGCTTTCATGTCATAAATGGAGTTTTAAATATTGAGCACAACCCACCACTGGCAACGCTGATCGTATTCTGGTATGAACCTCCTTAGGTTCATACCAGAATACGATCAGCGTTACCAGTGGTGGGTTGTGCTCAATATTTAAAATTCAAATCCCGAAATAACCACAAATTAATAAATGGAGTTTCCAATATCCTTGTCTTTCACACAGTCATGACATTGTGTTTATGCAACTTATTTTGGTTTCTATGTCGAATCTTGCAAATACCTTTGACAGCTAGAATAACCACCAAGGATTGCCTGGAACAGTATAATGAATGTAGAACAGTATAGAAAAACTCTAAGAAAAAGACAAGCAGTGTTCTTGGTCAGATAATGAGACGAGAGACATTGGATAATTAGTTTAGTTAGCTTAGTTTAGTCGATGGATCAACATCACCGCACACGGGTGTAACCCATAAGTGCTCCGTTCTTCTCCTAACTCAAGCCTGAGTCTGAAGAAACTCAGATCAGTGCACGAACTCCGTAGCACCGGCGATGATTCCTAAATACTTTGGGTAGATTTTTAACTCCAAATTTTGCCCGGGCAGCGCCGTTAGGCTACATTTTTTCGTTTTCCAACTGCCAAGGGATTGTTTACGTGCGCAACAATAGGCCTACACACGGGCGTCCGATCTCACTACCCAGAGACCAAGGGAATTTATTACTAGAGGCCCACGTGAAAAAAAAAAATCCCGGCCCTCACCGGGTCTTGAACCCGGAGCCTCCAGCACTCGAGGCGGACACCATACCTCGAGACCACGCAGTCCTCCGAGAGACATTGGATAGCATTGTGGCGACTTGAGATATCAATGGTGGAAGAGGGAGAAACGGCTAGAGCATTTATGAAGAATGCATCGAAAAATTGGTATCAACAGAATTTCCCCAGAACACCAAGGACATAGATCTGTGGAGAGACGAACGTTAACGCAACTTTGCAAGGCAATGGATGATGATAATTCTCAATCAATACGACTGGATTTTCTATTCTTCTTCTAATGATGTTGTCTCTACTTCTTCTTCTTATTCTTCTTCTTCTTCTTCTTCTTCTTCTTCTTCTTCTTCTTCTTCTTCTTCTTCTTCTTCTTCTTCTTCTTCTTCTTCTTCTTCTTCTTCTTCTTCTTCTTCTTCTTCTTCTTCTTCTTCTGTTTCTTTCTCCTCCTCCTTCCTCCCTCCTCCTTTCCCCTCCTCCTTTTCCCTTTCTTCTTCTTCTTCTTCTTCTTCTTCTTCTTCTTCTTCTTCTTCTTCTTCTTCTTCTTCTTCTTCTTCTTCTTCTTCTTCTTCTTCTTCTTCTTCTTCTTCTTCTTCTTCTTCTTCTAGTTTCCCTCCTCCTCTTCCCCCTCTTCTTCTTCTGTCTTTATATTCCAACTTAGCATGGGTACTCAACTATTTACATTAAACATTCTATTTTGCTTTACAAAAACCTTGCTATAGGGGTTTCAAATGAAAACCTTAAAAGTCTGATAGAAATTACAATAAACATGCTATTGTCTTGTAACCTGTTGGTATTGTTTGTAATGACCTTAAGAGCGTTAAGTACGTGACATCGCGGTGCTGGCGAATATGATGACGTCATAAGGACAATTTAAAGATGGTCGCTCTGCTTTTGACATACACCAGTGATTAGCAGCGTGCTGTTATCCGTAGTTTTGTTTTTTGTTTTTATTTATCAATGAAGGGGGAAACATGTACAAATTCAGGCGAATGAATTTCCAGTATGGTGATGCATGCCTGTCAGTTCAGCAAGTGTAAAGTGGGAGTGGAAGATTCATATACGGCGTGACTTCTGTGGTAGACTATTCAAGGCAGGGTCAGGCACACCGAGTAGTGACTCTAGATTCGATGTTTCTACAGGAATCCACTATGTCGGCACTGGAGGTCTTGCATTGAACGCAGTGGTGACTATATCGAAAAACATATACATTTGTTCCTTACTTTTTCAAAATCAATTTACAAAAGAAAGAAAAAAATAAACAATTAAAGTTTTATTGAAGCCCCTCGTATTAATTAGTAATTTACTTTGATTCTTAACGTGTCTGTACAATATAGTTCAGAATTGTCTCTAAGTTTATTGCGTGCCTCGCGCGTGTGCGTGTGTGTGTGTGTGTGTGTGTGTACGTGCGTGCGTGCGTGTGTGAGTGTGTGCGCACGTGTGTGTGTGTGTGTGTACGTGCGTGCGTGCATGTGTGAGTGTGTGCACACGTGTGTGTGTGTGTGTGTAGTGCGTATTGTCCACACGCGGTCTACTAGTTCTAGTGCACTGGACATATTTTTGCGTGTGTATTAACTCTCCCTATTACCAGTATCCCTCACTATCAGTCGAATCTACTGCGACTCTTGAAGTACTTCTAAGTGACGACCCCAAGTCAAGGATTAGAAATCAACATTTTAGGTCAACAGTTATTGACATTTTAAGAAACTAAAGAAAGATAACCAGTAATATTCTTCTTAATTATTATTATATTTTGATGTTGTCCCCTTTTATCCAAAACTGGTGAATACTGGTGACATGAAAATGCCGAGGTATTGATAATTGTTAATGGCTCATTCATGTATTTTGGGAAATACAAATGATTTCTATAGGACACATTAAAGGACATGTTGGAATACATACGTTTCTTATTGGGAAAATACCAGGAGAACCAAAAACTTAAAAAGATTTAATGTGAGAACTTAAATAATTGGACAACAACAGATAATAATAATAATAATATAATAATAATAATAATAATAATAATAATAATAATAATAATAATAATAATAATAACAGAAGCAACACCTTCATTAAAATATCAGATGATTGAAAGAAATGGAACGACATCATCACTAATGACTACTACAACTACTACTACTACTACTACTACTACTACTACTACTACTACTACTACTACTACTACTACTACTACTACTACTACTACTACTACTACTACTACTACTACTACTACTTCTACTACTACTACTACTACTACTACTACTACTACTACTACTACTACTACTACGACTTTTACTACTATTACTGCCACTACTGCTACTGCTGCTGCTACTACTACTACTACTACTACTACTACTGCTGCTGCTGCTGCTGCTGCTGCTGCTGCTACTACTACTACTACTACTACTGCTGCTGCTGCTGCTGCTGCTACTACTACTACTACTACTACTACTACTACTACTTCTACTACTACTACTACTACTACTACTACTACTACTACTACTACTACTACTACTATTTCTACATATCACCACAATACTGTTTCAAAAACAGTTTACTTAGAAAAGTGCTGCTTTATATTTTACTCTACAAGTCTAAGAATGCAAACCATTGACTCTGCTACCTACTTTTAAATTAATTAATTAATAATAATAATAATAATCAGCAGCTGCAATAGCAGTAGTAGCAGCAGCAGTAACAGCAGCAGTAACAGCAGCAGCATCAATGGTATATGTAATGGTAGTAATAGGAGCAGCAGCAGCAATAGTAGTAGTAGTAGTGGCAGTAGTAGTAGTAGTAGTAGTAGTAGTAGTAGTAGTAGTAGTAGTAATAGTAGTATAAGTAATAGCAGCAGCAGCAGCTGTAGCAGCAGTAGTAGTAGTAGTAGTGGCAGTGGTAGAGTAGTAGTGGTGGTGGTAGTGGTGGTGGTAGTGGTAGTGGTGGTGGTAGTGGTAGTGGTAGTGGTAATGGTAGTGGTGGTGGTAGTGGTAGTGGTAGTGGTAATCAGTTATCAGTTATCTGTTGGGGTATCTTCGTTGCACTCCGGACATGTCCATAGGTGCTCAGATCCTCCCCCCAGCATATGCATCAGCGTCCGGTGGCTAATAGTGCCAGTTCTGTGTTGGTTGACGAGGCGCTTTGTTTTCCCGATGTACCTCTCGCGTCTGGCTGTGCCGATTCTTACTCCCAGGTCTTTCATCCTGGAAAGCGATGTGGAATCACTGGTGTCAAAATCCTCTGTTCTCGCCATATCTTTAAGGGCGTTAATGACATCGGCACGATCCATGGGCTGGCCATCTACAGGGGAGTAGTACGTTACGTCCTAACTGATTAGGATTTCTGGATTGTGGTGCTGGATTGACCCCAATCCAGCTGGATTAGGGTTAGGGTTAGAGGTTAGGGGTTAGGGTTAGGGTTAGGGGTTAGGGTTAGGGGTTAGGGTTAAGGTTAGGGTTTTTGTCTTCTCCTAATTAGATTTTCTGGATTAACCTCGCTGGATTTCCCCCAATCCAGCTCGGGACCAGGGCGGTTTGGGTAGGGTAGGGTATTTAGGTCATATGTAAGGGTCGATAATTCTAATAAAAGACGTGTTTTTCTAAGAGCAGATAACTGAGTTGTGTGTATAATATTTTAACTAATTGTAGGAAATAAAATAAAAATAAAAGACAAGCAGAGGCGGGCGGGCGGCGGGCGCAGGAGCAAGCGCTGCCGACCGGTCGCGTGGAGCGGTCGACCCCAGTAAAGCAGTGTCTTGTAGTACCCAATTGCCAGTCATTGCTGAGTGCCCACAAGGCCGGTCAGTGACGAGTGCGGGTAGTGGGGCTAGACGGTTCGAACCCTCGAGCCGCGCCGGGTGTCACATGAAAATTGTAATAAGTAAAAAGGTATATATGGCGTGTATATGATCTGTATGGGGTCGTAGTGGCTTATAAAACTATCATCATTTAGATTACACCTCTTCACATTAAAAAACCCTTTAAAAAAATAAAAAAAGGGAAAACCGGGCCCATTTTTTTTTAGGGGTTTTTTAAAAGG
>JACEFZ010019958.1:0-134317 GCA_014155875.1 Cepaea nemoralis | reverse complement strand
TCCCTTCCATCTCATCTCACTATGCCTAGTATATTCATTTTCATTTTTCCCCATTTCTCTTAGAACATTTTTTAAAACGTTCCTAGCTCATTAATGTCCTAACTTTCCCAACGTTTCCTACTCTAAATTTATTTAGTTTAGTTATTGTTTTAGTTTTGCCATCAGTAGCTGGTGACGGTCTGGTGTAAACGTGGCTCATGCCCGGTCCCTACCGGACGAGGATGTCCAAAAGACAGCCATTAACGTCGTTCACCTATTTCTGAAATGTGGGGTCGCCATGAAATCTTGGAAGATAAGGTGGGGGTTTCCCCTTCCCTTTTCCACATTCACAACGGTGGTCTTTTAACTCTGCCTTTGACAGCCTTTTCCCCAAATGTCGGACAAGTGAGTGCCCTGCCTGCTCAGCTGCAGAGTTGTCCACTTACCTTTGGATACTCGGTCCCCGAGCTGTGTTAGCCACACCGGGGTTTGGTGTTCCATCCTCTACCGCGGGGAGGTGCAGTTGGGATTTTCCCTTCCTAAAGTTATGGTCTATGACCAAACCTCTCCAGTACTTTTTAGATATAACATCAGTAACAGTATATGTGCGGATGATACAGTATTGATTGCAGACAACCTCTCGTTAAATGTGTTGACCAATGTTTAAAATGTTCAATAAGCGGAGTAATATTTGTTGTCGTTGAATTATCACATTAATCTGAGAATACATGAACCTTCCACATTAGCCTCTGGTGAGACTGCATTTACTGACCCCCGTGAATGCGTGTAGTTAATGGTAATTTAGACACTATTCCATCTGCATGTTTGTATTCAATAAATATTCCATGATTGTAATGCAGCTTTTATTTGCTCACTAGAATACTTGAACCGATGGGGGTTGAAATGGTTGAAAACTGATATTTTGTAATTTAATTGCAGCGCATTTGCAATTGTACCACCGCATTAAAACGTCGTTTCTGTTTTCCCATCGTTAACTTTAAATTGACAAGAATAAACCGGGTTTGTGTTCACCATTATTAAATACGATTGGTTCTCTCGGACTATGACGATTTATAGTAAAACAGACATTGGATTAGTGATGTAAAATTATAACATTCACTATGACTACCAAATATCCATTCGCATATATACGATTTATAATCAAAGATAAATCAGTAATGTGTGAATCATAGCTAGAAACAGTTCATTCTTGTGTTTTGTCATGATTTAAATTAGACAATACACTACCATTGCATTACTTCAGGAAAGATAGAAAAGTATAGCATAGCTACAAACAAATGGTTCTCGTTATCCGTTACTATTTATAGTTAATGTTGATCTAGTTTTGTGTTCACAACAGCTACAAATGATAAATTATCTTGCGCCTTCACGATGTATAACTGAGTACAAATCTACATTATATTATGTTCAGCAAGATTAGAAATTGATAGTTAATGTCTGGTGTTACAATTCATAATTAAATATTAAGCATTATTGTCTTCATCACGGCCATAAACGGCCAATTCTCGTTTATTTTTATGATATATAATTAAAGACAACACAGAATTGTGTTTACCGGAGTTGGAAACTTTTAGTTTTCGTTTGCTGCAACAAATTATAATCACAGATGAGACAGTACCGTGATTACCACAGCTACAAGCAGTCAGTTTTCCTGCACTGTTATGATTTATGATCAAAGATAAACAACTGTTAAGTTAATAATGGCTACAAACGACTCGTTGCCATGTAATGTTGGCATAGTGTTTGGCTTTAGAATGATCTACCTAACTATTCCATTCGCTGTCATCATTGTAATCAAGACTGTGTTTATTGTATATGTGGCAAACCGAACGTCCAGCATGCTAAAACATAATAAAGCCTTTGTAACATCGTTATCTATCACAGATTTGATGTTAGGAGTAACCTACGTATGTATTGGGGACTGCGAGAACCTAATCATGAAGCTGGGTATATCCCAGCCTAAGTATTTTGAGAGCTTTCTGCTGGGTGCGTGGCACAGTTCTGTGGTGACATGTTTAGCCCACTTTGGAATTCTGGCCATGGAAAAGTACATTCACATTGCGCATCCATTTCTCTACATGAGGGTAGCCACAAAACGAAATGCCTACATTATTATATTGTGTCTGTGGACATTTGGATTGTGTCATATGTTAGTTCCAGTCTTGGTTTACACCGACGATCACTATCATGAGAAGTGCATTCTACTTCATCCCCCGGTAGAGTACTACTGTGTTGGGGCTTTCGTTTACCTCGTCAGTTGTGTTACAGTCCTTGTGTCTAACTTCAAGATAGCATGTCTGGCTTTTAGGAACAAAACGGCGATCATAGCTCGGAGACATCGCATGCGTGGTGACAGTGGTCAAGTGACATTGAAAGATCAGTTTCTGGCAGCCGTCACAAGTGTCAAGTTTTTCTCAATCATGTTTGGAATATACCTGGTCTGCTCATTTCCATCAGCGGTGTGTGTTGGTGTCAACATTTTCCATCCTGTACCAGCATTTATTTATTTACCATCCATTTATTTAGTACCGGTCAACTCTATACTTTTTGTGCTTATCTGGTTCTTCGTGAATAGAAATTTTACACAGGCTGCCATGCAGACATTTTCTGATGTGAAAACCTTCTTCTGCAAGGCACAATTGTTGTTGAAATCGTGCTGTAGGTGTCTTAAATAGACACCAACCTCTTCTTTAGATACAAGTATTAGAATTGGCATTCTTCTTTTTTTTTAAAATCTAGTCAATTTTGTATTAAACTGTTTTATAATTGGGACTCTTCGCTGATTGTCGAAGATTAAGACTGAGCGCTTATGGGAATGTCCCGAATGCTGTTTTGTCGATTATTGCCTCAATGCAAGTCAGCTTTCACACACAGACACTTAACATGCATTAACACATACATACTCACGTATATAAAAACAGTGATACATACACACTTCATTAACACAATCAAAAACATCCACTAAATAACACACCAACACACATACTCATACGCACACCTCACACATTTCTCATACACACACACATACCCACTCGCAATCAGAAAGAAAATAACAAACATTCACTTATCCGTACTCTCAAACTCTCTCTATTTCTATCCATCCATCCATCCATCCATCCATCCATCCATCCATCCATCCATCAATCAATCCATCCATCCATCCATCCATCCATCTACCCATGTATCCATCCATTAATCCACCTATACATCCATCCATAAATACATCCATCCATCCATATATCCACCGATCCATCGATACATACATCCATTAATTCATCCATCCATCCATCCATACATACACCCATACATCCATACATTCATCCATGTATCCATCCATACACCAATCCATCCATCCATCCATCCACCCATCTACCCATCCATCCATCCATACATTCATCTATTCATCCATACACCAATCCATCCATGCATCCATCCATCCATGCATCCATCCATCCATAGAGCCACACATTCATCCATAAATCCATCAATCTATCCATTCATGGCTTGGACAGAACATTGATGGCAGGAATGGGTCCTTAAACACCTTGCAGGGGTCCATTAGCACGGAGATGGACACGGGACATGGAAGACACCTTGGGCGTGATCATGCGTGAGGCAAGACATGGAAGACACCTCTGACGTGATCATGTGTGAGACAGGACATGGAAGATACCTTGGACGTGATCATGTTTGAGGCAAGACGTGGAGGACACCTTTGACGTGATCATGTACAGGACAGGATAATCAAGACATATTAGGCGTGGTAGTGTGTGGGGCAGGACAACTGACCAATGGTCAAGTGTCTGGTCACCAGGACGTGATGGGCGCGACGCTCTGTGATGAACCTGCTACATGATGGTGATGTTTTATCGACATCACTCAACGCAGGAACAAGCCAATTAGGGCTGGGTTTATAACAGAAAAGTCGAGGTATGATGCTGATTGCTCCCACCCCCTTCCCTCGGAGTGGAGAGGCAAGCGAGAGAGGAAGAGATTGATAGAGGGATAGAGAGGGAGAGACAGGAAGAGAAATAAAGAGCGAGGGAATAAATGAGAGAGGGGTTGGAGGGAGAGAGAGGGGGGGGGGGAGGAGAAAGCGCGAGAAAGAGGAACGGGAAGAAGACAGATGGGGGGGGGGCTGGGGATAATTGGAGAATGGGGAGGGAGAGAGGGGAAATGGAAGGAGAGAAGTAAAGAGATAGTGGGGGAGTGAGAGAGCGAGAGAGAGAGAGAGAGAGAAAGAGAGAGAGAGAGAGAGAGAGAGAGAGAGAGAGAGAGAGAGAGAGAGAGAGAGAGAGAGAGAGAGAGAGAGAGAGGGGATGGGGGAGGGAAGACCGTGGCTGAGAGATTAAAGAGCCCGCTTCTGGATCAGAATGTCTGGGGTTCGATCCCTGCACTGGGCTGGGAGCTCTCCCAAGAAACATTGGTCTCTAGTGATATATCGCGTACACTGATGTTTGGATATTGAGTTGTGATATCCAGTCTGATTAGATAAGGGTAAAAAGAAAATCAGGAGGTCCCGAGTACAAGTTGCGAACTTTAACAAATATTTCTCTTTAATCGCATTCGAGAGTAGACCGTAAGGCCACCGTTCTGTCAAAGATGTTAGGGAAAGTAAACCAACCCATGGGTAGAAAGGAATATATTTAGATCAGTGGTTCTCAATCCACGTTTGGCCCATGCACCCCTTCACCATATGTTCAGAATGTCATCCCCACTTTCGTATTCCCTCCCTATAAATTCCCCCCGCCCCTACACAGTATATGTAAAAAGAAAGCTAAATTTAATAACATATACTAGAACAAGTCTAGACGTCTAATAGAAAACGTAATTTGCGGGTCTACTTACATTATAAAATGAATTTCAGAAGGGCGAGAAGTAGAGAACTTTAAAATATGGAAGGAAACAATATTCAAGTACATGTTTCTTGTATTAACGCGATCTTGAAATAATCTTAACCCCCCCCCCCCCCCCCCCCCCCCTTTTCCGAAACCCTAAAATTTCCCTGTTTGGGGAAATTCCCCACCGGTTGAAAACCACTGGTCTAGAGGAAGTAAATATTACACAAAAAAGTACCCAAGTGAACATTACACAAAAAAGTACCCTAGTGAACAGTACACAAAAAAGAACCGATGTGAACAATAAGCAAATAAATACCGAATTGAATATTACACAAATAAGTGCCGAATTGAACATTACATAAAAAGTACCGAAGTAAACATTTCACAAATAAGTATCGAAGTGAACATTACACAAGTAATACCGAAGTGAATATTACACAAGTAAGTGATATGTTTTATTTCGCATATACCTTACAGGACATCGCTGTCAACACCAGCACTTTACAACTGTCGATGATTTCTTGGCAAGATTACGCTCAGTGGTTTGCCATTGCTTACTGAGCGGCCGGCTCAATTATCCCGTAAGTTACCAACGCGGTGAGAACCGCTTCCAGTTCTCGCGCGCTGCGTTTCCCTAAGTGGATAAACGGGATTGCGGAGAAGGTCGTTTAACTCCTAGACCAGGGAGACCGGCACAAACAAATAAGTACCAAAGTGAATATTACACAAAAAAGTACAGAAGTCTACACTACACAAAAAAGTACCGAAGTGAATATTACACGGTGTGTCAGGTCTTAGGCTTACCAAACCCGACACTCCACATTGTGCCAACGGCTTCTGGCGGAAGAGCGCAATTGGGAGGATACAAGCCTTACCCTGATGCGAGGAAATGCAACCTAAAGACAAAATGTCATGGCAGGGCAGACCAAGCCCTAAGCCTTGGTTGGCGGCTGATCTAGGATCGAAGGTCAGACAGGTGGACAGTTAGAGCATTGCATTGCTGATCCGGCAGCTTCTGCAGCTTGTCTTGTTTCCAGATGTAGAGGTGTTACCTTTCCTCTGGAGTGAACTAGGCAGGCCGAGAGAGAGGGATCATGCTGCATGGGCAACACATGATCTCTATATTTTAGCCCAGGCGTTGTGCTATGGAGAGGAAATAACTCCATCCCTGGTCTTAACTGGTCTCGGAATCAAAGCGAAAGGCAACTGTTACGGGTTATAAGTCCCTGTCAATTGGCGTAGACATGGGGTGCCACGCGTTGCCTCTGACGGTGGGAGACACCTACAGGTGTCATTGATCAGCTACAGCCCGCCTCAAGGCAGCCCCCGGCCAATTGGGTGCTGATCCGCCACAGCCTGCCTGCTTCAATGGGTGCTTGGGGCTAGGACAAAATCTGAATCGCAGGCTGTAAAACCAGTGCACCAGGTACTAATAAAAAAGAAAAATAGAAACCTCAAGCTACGGCTTGAATGCAACCTGGAACGTGAGAACCATGTGTCTAGGATTTTCCACTGACTTGACCAATATTGACGATGTGAGAGAAACGGCTGTGATTGATGCCGGACTCAATCGTCTTAACATTGATATTGCTGGCCTGCAGGAGACTCGCTTCGCTGAGGAAGGGTCACTCAGGGAAAACAATTACACCTTTTTTGGACTGGTAGAGGGCAGGCAGAAAAAAGGCAAGAACAAGAACAAGGGCGATCGGAGCGACTGCAACAACTATAGGGGTATCTCACTTCTGTGTATTGTTGGATAAGTATTTGCCAGAATTGTTCTGCGCAGACTTCAAGTCCTACGGAGATCAAGTCTACCCCGAATCACAGTGTGGCTTTCGACAGAACCGGTCTACGATTGATATGATATTCTCATTGCGACAAATGCAAGAAAAATGCCGTGAACAGAATCAACCACTGTTTATTGCCTTCATCGACCTCACAAAGGCATTTGATTTGGTCAGTCGTGAAGGTCTGTTCAAGGCACTAAAGAAGATTGGCTGCCCACCAACTCTTCTGTCCATTGTGGAATCGTTCCACACAGGTAAGAAGGGTATTATCATGTTTGATGGTGCAACTTCTGAAGAGTTTGAAAGCAAGAGTTGAGTTAAGCAAGGTTGTGTACTAGCTCCCACCCTCTTTGGAATATACTATCCACTTCTACTGAAATATGCCTTGCATGATCAGGATGGTGGTATATGTCAGGGTCTTGCTTTCAGCAAGTACTCAGGCTCGTGTTCTTTGACAAGTGCGATACAAAACACAGTCACAGAATAACTTAACGTGACACGCTACAACTACAATTCCAAACACTTTATTCACACAGCTCACTCATCACAATCATTACATGCATTGTGCAGGTACAATAATATAATCAATAGATCTACAAATGCAATACAACTTACAGTCCTACAACCCAGGCGTACAGTCTCCTAATACTCACACAGGATTTCTATCTATTCGCGTTCAAACATACAATTCGCACATGCTCCATTCAAACCGTCTGTCCAGTGCCACAGTTCCCAGCCGTCTGTCCCTAACTCGCCGTGAGTTTCCGCTTAGCGGGATTGTGTCATAGCGTGGACTTCATATCCCACGCTTGCACTAACTGACCATCGCTGGCACAGCGTGGTTAGCGTCGTTCACTGTTGGGCCGTACTTGCCAGGCTCCGTCGAAGACGACGCAGTTGAACTGGCGGGGAGATTATGACATTCTCCCGCTCTCCTGTTCATGAAAGGGGAACCCTTTCATGTAAATTATATACATTATATTCAACTTGTCAGAATCGACCCGTTGTTAGTGATCTGACATAATACCTTGGTTAATATTGAAATATGTAGGTAATTGTAAGTTATATACACTCATTATTCAATGCTGCTATGAAGCAACACACTTCAAGTACCATCCCTTAGATGGATTCTTACCTCAGCTGTAATTTTACACAGCCAGTCCTGGTAGCTATCAGCGACACACGCAACTACCTCTCAACCAATAAACAAAAATACTAAAAACGTCAGGTCAGACCGTGAGCATCTCCCTATAAGATGACTCCAACATTCGACCCCCAACCTCCTTTAGTCGGAGAGTCTCATGTAGGTCTACAGCTTTGGCAATTATCTCCATGCATAATTGACGTCATCTTGACGTGTTACCAATCAGGCAACATGATGATGGTTTTTATACATTACACATTATCAACAATTTCAATTGTCTCCCTTAATTATAATCAAAATATATGGGAGGTAATTTTCACTTGCTTTCACACAAAATAAGTTACATTAGTAAATTAATTTCTTAGTGTCATAATTTGATACTTATTGACAAAAGTGAACTAATGTTCCCTGTTGTGAACAAGTAAATCAACTTATGATTCTGAGATTACATCTATAAAAATCCTCACATACAATTCGTATATGGAAACTTTCCACTCACAAAGATTATATCAAGTGTCACTTCTTTGTGAGTATTAACATACTGTCTGCTATCTTTCAAATTAATATTCATAAATACCGGAAGTACACAGTTGTTGTGTTCCGTTGTAGATAACACAATGTTTTTCGTCCGAAAGAAATGGAGTAAACAGTTTATAACACAGCTGTTGGATTAGTTCTTTCCTTCACAGTATGGATTAACTATTTCGTTCAAAGTGTGGCCTTTAATGTTATTGTGGAGTTTAAATGTCACAGTTAATCTCGCACAGATTAAAATAAATAGGAACATTCTGCTTCGCAGGTACCACGGATCTTTGATCAGTTCAGGTGAAGTAAGTCACGTTTGAAATCACGTAGTACTGTTCGTAACAATGTTTATGTATAATTAAAATACTACACCCTTTCTACCACATACTACTCAAGTATTCATCACAATTATTCTAATAATTATAAAATACACAATATATATATATATATATATATATATATATATATATATATATATATATATATATATATATATATATATATATATATATATATATATATATATATATATATATACAGTGGGACCATGTCCCTATCACACTTTTACACAGCATAACTGTAATGATTACATTATGGGCTGTGTTGCTGAGCGCTTTATTAGTTTGCAGATAGCTCATTTGTCTGCAGTGTGCGCTCAGGCACTATTTGGCTGTTGGGTGTGTCACACGGACATCTAGAGAGAAGGTCAGCAATCGAATTCTGTGTGCCACGTATATGCCTGACTTCAAAGCTGAAATCTTGAAGTAAAAGTGACCATCTTGCCACTCTGTGGTTGGTAGGTGTTCCTGTCGTGATAATCGTCAGCGGACTATTGTCAGTCTCAACTATAAAATGCCTGCCAAGGAGAAATCGGGATAGTTTTCTTACCGAAAATACAAGAGCGAGTGCCTAAATTTCAGGCGTAGACCAATGTCTTTCCCTTGCATTCAATTTGCGGCTTACTTATTACACAGGATGTAAAATTTGGTCGTATTCCTGGAGTAGTACTGCCCAATCGCTACGGAGCTCGCGTCCGTTCTCAATCTGAAAATGACATTCAAATTCGGCAATTTAAGGATCGGATTACTGGAAAAATAAGATAACACTTTATCAAATGCAGGTCTTAAGCATTCACTGTGTACAATTTTGTTTGGTTTGTCCTTTGTTAGTAGATTAGTGAAACATTCGGTCAATGTAGCAAAATTTGTATAAATTGTCTGTAATAATTCAAAAGACCTAAGACACTTCGCAACTCTTTCTTTGTTGTCGGAAGCGAAAATTTCAGAATTCTTGACACGATGTTATCGACAGTTGCTACAAAGCCATTGGAAATCTTATAGCCCAAAAATGATATTTCTTGGTAGGCTACGTCGACTTTCGATGGTTTGACTGTCAGTCCGTGCTGTCTGATGCGGTCGAATGTCAGTTGTAATGTTGTTATATGGTCTGTCATATTACTTGTATGAATGAAAATGTCGTCCATGTAGGAAATTATATTAGGGATGTCTGTCAGAAGAAGTCTCGTCATCCGTACAAAAGTTGCTGGGGCATTAACTAGCCCGAATGGAAGCTTGCACCATTCTTATAGTCCCCAGGGTGTGGCAAATGCTGTCAGGATGTATGCTTGTCATGGTGTACCGGTATTTGCCAATACCCTTTTGTCATGTCCAGTTTCGTAAAGTAACGTGAGTCTGTCAGTTCAGTCAGTATGTCTTCACAGTTTCTCATTGGTTCTAAATCCAACTGTGTGATGTTGTTTAATTTACGATAGTCAACACAAAGTCTTATCGTGTCGTCCTTCTTTTTCAAATCACGATCGGTGAACAAAAATGAGATTGTGACCGTCTAATGATATTGTTCTTCTCTAAGTCTATAATTTCTTGATGAAGTTTGTCCTTGTAATGTATGGGAATGGAGTATGGTCTGCATTTTATGGGTGTGTCAGATGTTAGAATAATGTGATGATGCACTAAGTCTGTCTGTCCTGGATGATTGGAAAAAATGCTGCTGTATTCCTGTATCAGTTGTCTGCAACTGTCAGTCTCTGTCGGGGTAAGTTTCGGATTTATTCTGATGTCTTGCAGATTGTTTGTCGTGTCAAGTGATGGGGTCGGTATTTCGTCGGTATCGTCGTCGTCTGGGTGGTCCACTATCGTCGTGCTTGCTGCTAGTTTCGTCTTGGTCCTCTTCTCTGTTGTAAGTATGGTTTAAGCATGTTTATGTGGAATATTTTATGTTTGTCCTTGATTGCAATCTCATAGTCTACAGATGAGATCTGTCTTAGAACTTTGAAAGGTCCCTGCCATGAGTCTGTCAGTAGATGTCTGTCGCTTGGCAATAGAAGTAGTACGTCCTGTCCAGGATGTCAATGTTATTGTCCCGTTTCCTCTGTTTGCGTACTGTCGGTAAATAGCACCTGATTGTTTCAGTGCTTCTTTAGCTAACACACAAGATTTCATTATCCT
Source organism: Cepaea nemoralis (assembly GCA_014155875.1). Taxonomy (NCBI): domain Eukaryota; kingdom Metazoa; phylum Mollusca; class Gastropoda; order Stylommatophora; family Helicidae; genus Cepaea; species Cepaea nemoralis. Next base: position 123,555 of record JACEFZ010019958.1, on the reverse strand, counting down.
ATCACGCAATGATGTTACATGTTCATATGATGATACTGGTTTATGTACAGTTACACTTTCAGTTAACATAGAATGGTACATAGATAATGAGCCGCGTGGTTTGGCTCCAATACAAGTTCAAATGGTGCAGAAACCGGTACTGGAATGAGGTACTTCACGATATGCAAATAGTATGGCAGGTAAATAAGTATACCAGTCTTCAAGGGTGTTCCTGGGTAACTTTTGATAACATATGCTTAAGATAGCCGTTAATCTTCTCTATAATTCCCGTTGAGTGAGGGTGGTACGGGCTGTTAAAGCACTGCTTTACTCCTAACATTCTAGTAAAGGCTTGAGTGGCTGCAGCTATGAACTGACTCCCCCGATCTGAGAGAATAGTATCGGGAAACCTTACTCTAGAGAAAATGTGGAAGAAAACTTCCATTACATCTTTGGCAGTTATGTTTTTAAGCGGAATAGCTTCTGGCCATCTACTACAGAGGTCAATTATCGTTAGAATAAATTTATTTCCTCTTGCTGTTACATGGTTTAGAGGACCTACTATGTCAACAGAGATCTTTTCAAAAGGTCTACTTGCTAAATCTGTTACTTGCAGTTCAGCTTGCGGGTGTTTACCCTTTTTGACAAGCTTCTGGCAGATGTCACAAGTTCTGCAATATACCTTAGTGTCACTGCAGAATTTAGGCCAGTAAAATTGAGTAAGTAACCTAGATCTAGTTTTTGAATAAGCCATATGCCCTGCAAAGGGTATATCATGAGCTAGATGTAACGCTTGTTTGCGGTGTTCTATTGGTAACACCGTTTTCTCAGTGGTGCTTGTACCTTTGGTGTAGTACCGTGTGAGGATACCACTTTTTAGAGCAAAATGCTATCTAGCATTTTTGGTTACTTTTGGCTTTTGGCCTATTAAGTTAAAATACTTGTGCAAAGATGAATCTGCCTTTTGGGCTGTTATAAACTTTTCCCTCATGGTTTCAGGAGGTACTATTACTGGGTTTAACATTTGCAAGGCTTCTAACTGATTTATTTCATCTTGCACCTTTGCAGTAGATCTAGTTACTGCGTTTGTATTATCAATAACATTGCAAGGTGATGTTACATTTAGACCAATACACTCATGTGATGAAGTTAATGAATTTGCAAACATACATTCATTCAATGGTGATAATACATTGTCAACAGTGAATTGAGATGACGATGATATTGTATTATCGACAATACATGTGGCAGTAGATGTTATACTGTCATGTGGCATATCATTTACTTCCGGAAGGTTACCAACAATAATGTCGCAACAAGGGTTGGATAGTGCTGTGCATTTGACCTTTCCAGTAAGAAATGGTGTGTCAATGTATGCCCATGCAAGCGGTTATTTCTCGATGTTACCTGAGAAAGTTCTGCATGTAACATGTTTGCCTGTATAATCTGATGGTACAATAAAGTCTCTCTTTAACCCAATAAGAGTACATCCGCTATCCCGTAAAACAGTGGCAGCTCTGCCATTAACAAATCCATTGTGGATGTTTAGTTTACCATTGCTGTTAATTACCAAGTTGGCTTCTTCACTGGTAATAGGTACTGAGTGGCCGCATGTTAATATGCCATACTCATGAAAACGATCACAGATGGTACATTTATCAAGATGAAACACGTCAATGGATTGTGCTGAATTAACAGGATGATCTTCTACCTTTTCCTCATCTGAGGAAGAGCTATCAAACAAGACTGCATTGGCCTTTCTGGTCATTTGTTTGCCTTTACATGAGTGACGCCAGTGGCCATAAGCTTCGCAAAGGAAGCATTTTGTTAGCCGTTTATAGCTCTTTCTTTCCTTATCTTGCTTATCTATAAAGTTTTGCAAGTATGTAAGGTACCCAGGGTGTTTATCACACATCTCATTTTGATTGTGTGCAAGATGACAATATCTGCATTGGTAATACATCTCAGTAGATTGTTTAAATGATTTTGGTTTATTGTAGGACTTCATTCTGTAATAGTTAGCAGCTGCTACAAAATCTATGTCAGTCACACCAATAGTAAAGCACTGTTTGTTGGCTGTAAAATAAGCCGACCCACGTTTCTCAATCTGTTGTACACTCTCACACTCGCATTCTTGTAAAATTTCGAAAATGGTGGAGGTAGAGATGTAATAATCTTATCTCTCAAAATAAGGTCTTTGCCAGAGTGTTACTAGGGGTTATGTTGTATGCACCCTGGCAACTTAAGAATGAACACGTCCAATAGCACAAAGAATAGCAGTTCCACAAGCCGACCGAACGAATACATACCTTTATTCACAATACCATTAATTCATAATACATTAGAACAGTTCATCAACTTACAGTTTGTACTGCGTCATTACCGGGCCCTCAATCCAGCGAGCGACACGGCTCACCCAGTTTTCTGTACTGCCGTGTGTTTACAGGCCTGATGTGTACCGGTCGTCGCTCTCGCGGTAACACAGATTCTACAACACTCTAACGCTGTCCATGCCGCCTTACTCGTAGGCTTTCCTCTTCACCTTTGAACACTCTCCATCTTCATCTGATACAGCTGGTCTTGGCAATTTTCACGATGTCAACCTGGCTGTGTTTCCCGGACCAACTGCCTTCTCCCTTGTCCGCCCACTGTGTTCAAACCACCTCACGTGCCCTCAGTCCTGCCGCTCGATTGGCTACTATCTTTAGCCCGTTACCGGTGTCTTTTCCTTATAGCTCTCCGTGATTATTTATCACTCTTCATGTCTCAACAATCTATGTTGCTGTTACTCAGGTCTTAAGTAATCCGACTCATGGCATATGCCCCCCGCAATTTCAAAAATGTTCTACATTTTTGGGTTCTTCCTTATCTCTACACTTGACATGAGTCAGCTTGGTCGCACATGCCTGTCCCCTGGTCGCACATATCTGTCTACTGCCTCATGCCTTTGAGCTTGCTTCTCAGTTCCCTTTAACTTCCCTCTGTGTTACGTTGATATTCTGCCATACCTTCACACAAATTATAATGTCGGACACGAATATCCGTCTATTCCCAAATAGACCTCGTGTGGCCTCAACCCCCTTTGTGTTCGGCAAGTTGAGGACCAACCTACTATGAGTCCCAATGTCCCACCCCGGACATTCCCATAAGGTTCCTCATTTATACCTCGGTATAAGCAACTGACACCCTCCCCAGCCCTTAAGCCCTGGGTGCAGGAACGTGTGTATTGCAGACATATCAATTTCACCCATATTTTGTTTAAGCTCTATCTTGCTCCTGAGTAGTCTATGCTACGACTGTGGATCTCTTTGGTGCGGGTACCTATGACTCTTGTATTTGTCTTGTCAACGTGTGTGCGTGGTCGGCTGCCATTAGTTACTTGTGCTCTATGACTATCTATTCCCTTCATTTGCCTTCTGTTTATCCCTGGTGTTCTTGCTACTAACTTTTTCCTTGTAGTGTTCCTAATACCATGACCCTTATATACCTTTATATACATCTACTACCATGCCAAAGTACTACATGTTAACATATTATATGTACACCGTACTCCCACTTGGTACTATTATCAATGGTACTACTAATAATCCAACTCCACTATCCTTGTATCCTTTCCTCCAATTTCACTTGCACTCTGTTCTCTCTCTCTCTCTCTCTCTCTCTCTCTCTCTCTCTCTCTCTCTCTCTCTCTCTCTCTCTTCATCCTTTCATCGTTTGGCTTTCTCTCTCTCTCTTTTTTGTTTAATTATTATGTACTATGTCTCCCAACCCGCATACTAGAACCTCAAATGCTCCATCTATGCCTGTACGCTTCCTGTATACCGTTGTGCACGTATCCAGGTTGTGTTCAAATTGATTCTCATTTGCACAAGTTCCTACTCTCAATCTTCTCGTCCCCTTTCTCTCACTTCACTGTCACTCAACCTATTCTTATGTTATATACATGTTACCACCATTACATAAATTTCTCCTACTAATTGTACATGTCTGTCTCTCCGATATACAATATTGTCATAAAACCTGAATAATATATAAAATTGGACTCACATGTACTATTGCAAGCACTATTCCAACTTTCACTCGCCCATCATTATCATCCTTGTGACATCAATATGTATTACTGGTAGTAGTGTCTCAGTTACCTTATTCTTCTTTTCCTTTTATGTTATGGGTGTCATCTGTGATGTATCGTGGTTTTAGACCCACTGTTAACCTTCCTGCTTTCACAGATGTCGATTTCACCAACATCTCATCTTACACGTACTGTGTTACAATCAGGTACTAGTACAATCAATAATGTTACAATTACATGCAGTACTGATTACAAATATACATGGCATGATGATCATGATCATAAGAATGTACTGATGTTTATGTATGTACCTAAAGCCATTAAAATGATATTTATCTATATCTATGTGTATTATGAGTTTTGTTTATTGAATGATTGTGAATGTTATTAACTATTACTCCCTTAATTGGTTCTGGCTGGTATGTCTTCTCTGGCTGTATCACGTAACATTCAGATTCTCAATCGTCACTGTCGTCTGCATGTCTCAGCCTCTTCAGTCCGCTAGTGAGGTAACATCTTTGAGGTCTCTTCGACACTATCTCTTCTGCTCAGTCATTTATACCCCTTAACTATCTGAAATTAATAACAGCCTTGGGTGTATATATCCATACATACATATACATATTTACATTCACAATTGCGTCTTATGTTACCGCAATCATATCACATTTCCTACATTGACTTGTTATCATGGTCAGTACCACAACCTTGTATGAACGCATGGTTTCCTAGATGATAGTTATACCGTATGCCCTATTGTACTATCGGGATTCTGTCCCTAATCTGACCAGATCATTTTGTCATATAGTCGGTGTAACGTTTCTTAGGCCATGTTATTGCTAGCATTCACAACTCCATGTATATATTTTAACCACACTATTTCACATCTTTAATGTTTTTTTTTCTTCTCTGATGACTCTACCATAACATCATGTCAATTCAATCTACCTTATACTTATCAATGCATTCATTCTACCACAACAAGTGCATATATATATATATATATATATATATATATATATATATATATATATATATATATATATATATATATATATATATATATATATATATATATATATATATATATACTAATCACATACATAAAGCCTTTATCCAATCTATACAATATCTACAATATACATATCACACAATAAGAGTTTCATGTTGGAACATGTGAATACTCCTTAACATGTAGTATTGTACAATGCTTTGTGTCTTCTTGTGTAAGATATGTTGTTATTGGCTTGAACTTATCTATTTCTTTTGTCTTCTTTTTCCTTTCCTCATCTGTTAGACCTATACTTTTCCAATACCTATTCCAATTCCTTATTTTGATGTCTCCTGTTCGTTTATTGATTTGATCTTTTGGAATTTCGTCATGTTGCCATTTTGCTAACAGAGCGTCTGTGCCAGTGTACCGCACATGTGGCCTCTTTGGGGGAATTTCATTCTCCCAACCAGATTCTGTGTCGTCTGTACCATCTGTTTGTTTTATCTTCACCTTCTCTTTTGACCTTTCTTCTTGAGTGTTTTTCTTCTTGTATCCGACCTCTTCGTCATGTAACCTACACCCAGATACTGACCTACTCTCTAGTACTGAACATGCTTGTTGTACAATTTGTTTTTCTAACATGTTAGCACATGTATGAGTCAAGTATGGCATAAACCATTGTTTCACCGTTGCTGTGCTGTCGTTGAATTGTGGGCAATCCACTCTAAAGTTTTCAACACAAAGGCTACTTTATCATTTTCGTACTCTGTTAGGTTTGACCTAAAATTTAATGTATCCCACGTCAGTTCTTGCTGTGTCAACTGTCTTACTTCTTCGCAATTATCAACTGGTCCGTGCCTGTCGTCCATGATTGTGTCGTTATCGTCGGGACACGTTCCCTGTACGGTCCCTATACTAGGGTCCCTTGTTTGTCCTTGATATCTTCTGTATTCTTCGTCTGTCTGGTAAATGTCTGTTCCTGTGTCTGATGAGTCATCCTCTACTTTATTTTTAATGTCTTCTGTCTTGAATGTCCATGCCGCATTGCAATCTGCTATTTCTAAGTTCTCTTTTTCCCATTTGTTTATGTCCTGGGGTGTGCACTCTTTGACCTCTGGGATGTTGCCCAATATTAGCTCTGTTGTGGGATGTGGTAACACCGCCGCTTTTTTCCGCCCCTTGTAGTAAGGACAGTCAATGTCTGTCCAAGCTACTCTATACTGCTCTAACGTCCCGCCAAATGTTCTGCAAGTCACCCTGTCGTCTGTATAGTCTTCGTCTCTTACCATCTTCCTGTCTACCCCCAAAATTGTAGTCCCTGTGTCTCTAACCATTTTCACTGCAAAACCATTCACTAACGCTCGTCGAACGTCTAGATTTACGTTTGTTATGTATGCAGAGTTGGCTTCCTGCATATACACTTTGTTGTCAGTCATGTCGCCCTGACTGTCATATATGTGTGTTGCATTCGTGTCTCGTTGTTCGTCCTCGTCGCTGCTGGACATGGCGTATGCCATGTTGGTGTCTTCATTCAGTTTTCTCAGACAACACGTCCTTGCCAGGTGGCCATAGCTTCTACACAGCCAGCATTTCAGACTGTCTCTATAGTCTGCCTCCCTATTGCTTCTTCTGACCGACATGTTCTTGAGGTATGACTTATACTCAGGATTTCGGTCGCACATTTCCAACGACCTGTGTTGGCGGCCACAATATTTACATTCTCTTACTGGCCCAGTTCGAACTACGTCCGCTTGTCTCGGTGGGACTTGTGTATATCTATTCGTTGGTTGATATTTACTTCTGGGACCGTATGATTGCCTTCGATCAGAGAACCTGGCAGCTGCCCCTACTATTAGTTCTGGCTGTGCCCCCTCTGCAAAAATCTCCCTATGGGCATTATAATACGTCTCACCCTTGGACTCCATTTCAGATATTGTGGCGCATTTATTTTCAAGCAGGAACGTTGCCATGGAGTCTGGCACTGCTGAAATAACTTTATCTCTCAGCATCAGGTCTATAATCTTCTCGGTGTCGTTGCCTACTCTAGTTGCCTTCAGTCATTTGACATATATATATTGAGTTTCGGCCACGAAATCCATGAAGGTTTGGTTCGACTTTGGAGTCAGCACTCTAAATGCGGTTCTAAGACCCGCCTCATCTAAACTGAAATGTGCCAAGATTCTTTCTTTGACATAGTTGTAATCAGTTCGCAGATGTTCTGGGATGCCCTCTACTACCTTCAATGGTTCCAAGGCCAAATGCTTATGGAAGAGGATCGCCCACTCTTCCACTGGCACCTTGTAGTGGTTCATCAACAGTTCGAATCCCCTTGTGTGAAGTTCCTGATGATACCTTGATATCTTCGAATGGGGTCCAATTCTTTGGCTGCCAATTTAGTTTTCGCAACTTCAGTCTCTTTCTCCAGTTCTAGCATCTTTACTTTAATACTGTGTTCAAACCACCTCACGTGCCCTCAGTCCTGCCGCTCGATTGGCTACTATCTTTAGCCCGTTACCGGTGTCTTTTCCTTATAGCTCTCCGTGATTATTTATCACTCTTCATGTCTCAACAATCTATGTTGCTGTTACTCAGGTTTTAAGTAATCCGACTCATGGCAGTCTTTCAGTTTCTCAAAATTGTTGTTTAGTTTGGCTGCTGACAGCCACTTACTAGAAATATCCTGTACTACTGAGATGTAGTGAGATAACGTTTGTGTTGGTTTAGGAGATACTTTGCTAAACTGTTCACTGTAGCCTGCTTCATCTAACAGGAAATGTGACATAATTTTGGACTTAATATATTGATAATCCTTCCTAAGGTCTTTGGGAATGGTCTCTATCACTTTAAGAGGTTCCCCGGAAAGACTTCTCATATATATAATGTTCCATTCAGTCTCTGGGATCTTATAATGGTCCATGATGGTTTGAAAATTTTGGGTGAAGGCTGCAATGCAGTCCCCCGTGGTGAAATTTTTCACGATCCCTTGGTACTTTTTGTACCGATTTTCTTTCTCTAGTCTTTCTGACTTTTTAGACTCTTTGTCTGTTAATGTTTCAGCTTCCAGCTGTTTAATTTTTAATTGCATTTCGAGTTCTTCCCTCTTACTTTGGGCTGGAATCTCAGCTTTTCTTACATCGGCATTGGCCGCTAATTCAGCCTGTTTCAAAGCAGTATCTGATTCTGCTTGTTTAGTTTTGGCAGCCAACTCAGCTTGTTTCAAAGCAGTATCTGATTCCGCCTTTCTAGCCTCAGATTCTACTTCTGATTTTCTAGTATCGGCCTCTAATTCTGCCTTTTTCAACTCTCTTTCTGCCGTTCTGTCTTCACGTTCTCTAGCTTTTTCCTGCAATGCGACTTGCTCTGCATATTTTGCCTCACTCCATTTTGTCAACTCATCACCAGATAACTTCAATTTCAAACCAGATTCTATGAAAGCATTCAATGTAGACATGATGAAATGTGTCAGGTACAATGAATACACACACAGTTAAATATGGTGTTAGTAAATCAAATACAATAATTTGTACAATATTTCTATGATACAGCTCGTGCTTAGACTTGCATATAAAAGTGTATAAGAAAAAATGGATAATACTCAAGTGATCCTAGAGAACTGTATCAAATACTGGCTCCTTGATTGTTACTGCTCGGAAAAACAATGGACTTTCTACCCGGAAAAATGGACTATACTAGCCAACGGGTTCAGCTGGCACGAAAACTTGTTGCTTTTTGGAAGAAGAAAAAGTAGGACATGTACGTTTATGAGGTGTATGCGATGTCAACTAAGTTTTTGTAGGTTTGTGTGTGCTGTCAAGTATGTTTGTTAGTCGTATTGTCGTCCGTTCAACACAATCAACAACTTACTTTCCATGATGCTTTCTTTCACAAAACTTTTCGATTACACTTACGTTCACTCCTATTTCACAACTATTTTCAAGATGGATACTGCATTCACGTACACATCTATCGTTCAAATCCAACCCACGTTCACACTTCTGGTTCAACAAACTTCAACACGGACGAGCAACTCACGTTCACACTTGTCAGGGTCTTGCTTTCAGCAAGTACTCAGGCTCGTGTTCTTTGACAAGTGCGATGCAAAACACAGTCACAGAATAACTTGACGTGACACGCTACATCTACAATTCCAAACACTTTATTCACACAGCTCACTCATCACAATCATTACATGCATTGTGCAGCTACAATAATATAATCAATAGATCTACAAATGCAATACAACTTACAGTCCTACAATCCAGGCGTACAGTCTCCTAATACTCACAAGGCTTTCTATCTATTCGCGTTCAAACACACAATTCACACAAGCTCAATTCAAACCGTCTGTCCAGTGCCAAAGTTCCCAGCCGCCTGTCCCTAACTCGCCGTGAGTTTCCGCTTAGCGAGATTGTGTCATAGCGTGGACTTCATGTCCCACGCTTGCACTAACTGACCATCGCTGGTACTGCCGTATTCGCCAGGCTCCGTCGAAGACGACGAGGTGGAACTGGCGGGGTGATTATGACAGTATATACATTCACTAACGCTCAGATGGCGGCCACTACAATGCTCAGAGACTGAAGGCCAAGACCAAAATTAGGAGGGTACTGATCAGAGAGTTGCTTTTTGCATATAATGCTGCAGTTACGACCCACTCTGAGGAATAATTGCAATGTCTACTATCTGCATTCCCCAATGCTTGTTCTGAATTTGGTTTAACAATTAGCAAAGACACAGATTATGTCACAAGGTACACATGGGGTACCATCAATCTTTATTGACGAGACCGAACTAGAGATGGTAGACTATTTTACATATCTAGGATCAGTGGTAAATAGCAAATTATCCCTCGATCAGGAAATCAATATCCGGATTGTTAAGGCAGCAACAACAATAAACAGGTTAAGAAAAAGAGTCTGGGAGAACAGGAAGCTTACTGCCAAAGAAAAAGTCCTTGTCTATCAAGCCTGTGTCCTTAGTACTCTTCTTTATGGCAGTCAAACCTGGACAACTTACTCACACCAAGAGAAACGTTTAAACAGCTTTCATATGCGGTGTCTGCGAAGAATACTTGGTATTAAGTGGCAAGACAAAATAACAAATACTGAAGTATTGGAAAGATCAGGTTGTGTGACGGTTTATTCCATGCTCAGTCTTAGTAGACTTAGATGGATAGGACATCTTAGGTGGATGGATGATGGTAGAATACCAAAGGACATCTTTTTTGGTGAATTACAGATGAGTAAGAGATCTCAGGGTCGGCCTCTACTATGATACAAATATGTGTGTAAGCGGGACATGATTGATACAGGCATTGATAATGCACATTGGGAGCAAGTCGCCGCTGAGCGTGTTGCATGGAGGGCAAACATCAGAAATGGAGTAAAGACAAAGAAAAAATTATTGCAGATAAGTCACACACCGAGCGTGTGCGACGTAAGATTGTGCATGATGGTTGAAATGATCACGTGTTCACATGCACCCACTGTGAACGAACATTTACAGCGCGAATTGGCCTTATCAGTCACATTCGCTACCGCCATAGGCAAAAGTTATTATAACTTTTTAAAGCACAAACTATCGTCTGTCAAGACGGCAAGGTGGCAATGAATATTACACGAATAAATACCGAAGTGAACATTACACAATTAAGTGACCAAGCGAATATTACACAAATAAATAAAGAAGTAAATGTTACATAAATAAGTATCCAAGTAAGCATTACACAAATAAGCACCGAAGTAGACATTAAATTTAAAAACAATTCTTAAATAAACATTACATGAATAAGTACCGAAGCAAACATTACATAAATGAGTACGAAAGTAAACATTACACAAATATTTTTTTTCGCATATTCTTTACAGGACATCAATAGTTACAAATAGTGGAAGTAAGACATATTTTGGGGAGCAGCACTCCCGATAAATAATTGTATGTGAGTTATAACGCCCCCGCGGAGCAGCGCAAAAACGGACCAGATGTGACCTAGTTTTTTAAAACTAGCGGTATTTGGTGATACTTCAGGTGTCTTACGGAGCGAGAGGTCGGAATAGGGCACGTGGGCGAGGCGACCGGAAGGGCGCGGGGTGTGATGACAGATGATCGAAGTCAATACAATTGACAGCTTGATGATCGATAATGAGCTATTACTCTAGTGTAGAGCAAATCGGACTTCGTTACCCGACCCCATTCAACGTCAAGGAGGGTATGTTACCACCGACTCAGAATGGTAGGCCTGGGGCTTATTAATCCGACTATGAATGTTTCAATGGTAAAGAGGACTTGTTACAATCTAATTAAATAAAGTAAAAGCCCATCATTGTTTGAATGTTTATCGTTGTTGTAGAATAGCATAAACATAAGCTAATTAACTTAGACTATTTTCTTATTTATAGTAGGTTCACCAAAAATATTTATTGTAATTTAAAAAAAAATATTCCATTGAAATAGCATACTTGGTGATTTTTGTAAATAATTGTTCCAATATAATAGCATAATAATAATGCAAGTTATTTCTCTTCTGCAGGCAAAAATTAATTGTCTCCCTTTGATATTTTCTCCAGTAAACATCTTGCACGCGCAACCGAGCAGGGTTAATGATAGGTTAACCTGCACGTCAAGACACATTTCTCAGTGATAAGCGTGTCTTGGGATAAAATAGATATTAATATGTCGACATGCTGTGCGCAAGGTTTCTAACGACTTATACTACATGTCCCTGTGCACGCCTGATTCTGTCTATCTTTTAAGGGTGGTTTTATATCTCTCCTTTCTTTCTGTCTCTCTTTCTCTATCTATATCTCTTCATTTCTGTCTCGCTCTTTCTCTCTGTTTGCATATGTGATATCAGTATTTTATGACTGGGCGTCTATAAAAGGTAGGTGACACAAACGTATAGTCCCAGTAATTTTAGAACCGTTATTTCATTCTGCCCAGCCAGCGAATCGACAAACGTGTCTATCTGCCATGAACTTAGCGCGATCACGCAGGCGGTAGGGCTCTTCGTGGGTGGTCAGACACTCATAAATCCAGGGTGATTAATCGCCGGGCATCTGGTCACTGAAAGAAGTCGTAACATGTTTTTGGGGAATGTGTTTTACTGTTCTACTTCACTCCCTCATTTATTTCCCCGCCTCCCCCTTTCTAAAGAAAGATATTTAAAAAATACCGAGATGATCGCAAGTAAATATAAATAATGTGTGTGTGTGTGTGTGTGTGTGTGTGTGTGTGTGTGTGTGTGTGTGTGTGTGTGTGTGTGTGTGTGACGGATCGCTATACAGCCCTACAATGTTATCACAGCAACGGTTCAAACTGTAAAATTAAACGAGACCCAACCCAATCGTAATTGTGTGTGTGTGTGTGTGTGTGTGTGTGTGTGTGTGTGTGTGTGTGTGTGTGTGTGTGTGTGTGTGTGTGTGATTCCCTTCCGAGAGTTTGACATAAATTTCACATATGTGTGAAAGTTAGTAGTAGGCGAGGTGGTTATGGACACCCATTTCTAGAGGAAATCTGAATGGGTCAGCAAAACAAGCCTTAAGAAGGTGAATTTTCAAAGCTCACACGTTAGGATACTTAACTGCTTCCGGTTTTGTATATGTAAAAAGATAAACTTGAAATATTGAAAGTAATATTAAAAATAGTATTGTTGATGTTTAAAATGAAAAGTAAAGATGGCGGCATGGGTTAGGAGGTCTACCATTAACAATTTCGATGCATATTTACGGATCCGATCGTCAGAAATCCTTAGGATTTTCCATTATATATCTAATGAAAAGTGACCGATTATATATTATATTGGCAGATATTACTGTCTGTAGTGGATGGGACGTAAACACTATCATCATACTAAGGGCGATGTTGTAACAGTGTAAAGGACTAACAAAGACTTGGTTTCATATCAATAGGGTTTATTTTCTTGATGATGACAAGTGCTATTAAGATGGCGTCCGTTCAGCTTCAGGCCCTGATCTTGACTGCCCCCTGACAACCAACTACGTCACGACTTGAGCATCTCTCTTCCCATTCTCCCCTGATGCTCAATCGTGCCGTAGCCTTTTCCCACTTTCCCACCTAATACTCTACTTCTGTTACAATGTGACAGAGACATAAGATTCGTCTTCGGGCTGTGTGATGGTGTAAAGTCAGTCACTCGGTCACGTGTCTAAGGAATACATCCAAAAACGTAGTTAATGACTAAAAACGGACCACGTGGAGGAGTTACATTCACCCGATTACTTGCATAGTGGTGCATCCCGGTACACATGGGTAATGGTTATATCCGATCAAAGATTGTGATGCTTCCGGTCACATGTATAAGGGTACACCTGAGACACACGCGCAATCGTCACCTCTACTCAAAGATGGCGTTGCATTCGGTCACATATATAATGGTACACGAGGGTAATGGCTACAACAGGACCATTTGGGGGATCACCGCTTCCGGTCACATGCATAAGGGTACATCCGGAACACGTTAGTAATTGTTACATCCGGTCAAAAAAAATGGTGACGCATTCGGTCACATTTGTAATGGTACATCTTGAATATATGGCTAAGTGGGGTACTACAAAAAGAGTTTCCTGTAGGTTGGTTAACAAGGAGACCTAACTCATGATGATCACCATGTATGCGAGTACCTCGTCAACATTGGCATCCGAAGTCTAAAATGGTCTCCTTTCTCTCTCTTTTATATGGCTATGTCATCCTAGGGTCACCAAGTAATACCAAATGAAGTCACGGTATCAATACAACATAGGTAATTTCGACTGTAGTATACGCGAAAATCGAAAATTGATTAAAGAAATTAGACGTAGACAGTCAAAATTTTATTTACATGTTAGGATAAGAAATAAACTAGAGACCTTGGTGACAACTTGCACGATCAAAAGGAACAGACCAAGGGGAAGACCGAGAAGTAAATACCCAGGAAGGCTTTGCCACATGACATGGTCGAGACAGGGACACTGAGCTGATCCACGACTGTGGTGATCGAGGGAAATGGCGAGTCATGACCGCCGATGGTTTCCGGCATCTCACATGATGGATGATAGAAGGATATGCGAGTGTAAACAATCCATTACAGTGTCCGACTAAATCGTACTCGTAGACACAGAGGAGAGGTGTGATCACCGATGCCAGTCGGGGAGGGCATATCTTTACATAAGAGCTATCGGGTCATATAACGAAGGGTGGATAGCGCATGCTTTCAGATGTGTGATATTACACACGAACACAAGACACTGTCCCGACTCAACCTTAGGCGTCGCATTAACATGCCCTTCTACGTGACCGCTGACCTGATAGTGATGTTAGCACGACTCAAAGCAAACATTTTACACGTTCACTACCTCTATGTGTGTCTATACGGGACTTTACAGCTTTCCCCAGAAACCCATTTCAAATCCAAATATATGTTTTACAACTTGTCTGCTTATTCTGCTACGTTTCACGACCAGACAAAGGTACAGATTATATGTATCAGTTCAACATTCAAATAAGAAAATATGTTAAGCAAATTATTAAAATGTTTGCCGAATACAGAAATACGTCGACCAAACTTATAAATATCCCCACCAAACTTACGAAAAGTAGGGAAATTTGTGAACTTATTAATATCTACTTTATCCCAAGACACTCTTATCACTGAGACACATGTCTTGACGTGCAGGTAAACCTTTCATTAACAACTGCTTGGTTGAGCGCGCAAAATGTTTACTGGAGAAAATATCTAGGGGAGCCAATTATTTCTGGTCTGCACAAGGGAAATAACTTGCATTATTATTATTATGCTATTATAGTGTAAAATTATTTACAAAAATCAACTGTGCTATTTTAATTGAATATTTTTTTTTTTAAATTACAATATTCATTTATGGTAAACCTACTCGGAATAAGACAACATTCCTTCGTTAATTAACTTATTTCTTTATGTTATTCTACCAACAACGATACAATTTTAAACCTTGATAGGCTCTTACTTTATTTAGTGATGTTGTAACAAGTCCGATTTACCATTACAACATTCAGCGTCGGATTAATAAGCCCTAGGCCTATCATTATAAGTTGGTGGTGATCTACCCTCCTTGACGTTGAATGAGGTCGGGTAATAATCTAAAATTCTGATTTGCTCTTCACCAGAGTAATAGGCCATTATTGATCATCGATATTCAATCCTATTGACTTCGATCATCGATCCCCTCACCCCACGCCCTCGCCGTTCGCCTCTCTTGTGTGCCCTGTTCCCGCTGCTCGCTCCCGGAGAGACCAGAAGTACCACCAAAACCGCGAATTTTGAACAACTAGGTCAAATGTTGTCCGTTTTTGCGTTGTACCGCTGGAGGCGTTATAACTCACATAGAACGATATATCGGGTGTGCTGCACCCCAAATAAGACTTGTCTCCTCCATTTGTAACTATTGACATCGCAGTCAACACCAGCATTTTTCAGCAGCTGTGTATGTCTTGTCAAGTTTAACTTTCAGTAGTTTGCCATTGCTTTCTGAACGACCGGCTCACATATCCCCTAAGTAACCAACGCGACACGATCCGCTGCCGAATCTCGTCCAGATTTTTTTCGTACGAGCGAATACGGGATTACAAATAACATCCTTACCTCCTAGGCCAGGGAGATTGGCACAAATATGAGTATCAAAGTCAACATTACCAATTCGTGTACCAAAGTAAGCATTACACAAATGAATACCGAAGTAAACATTACACAAATGAGTATCGAAGTCGGACACACTAGCCTCTGAGATGCATCACTGAGTGTGCCCGACTTCCCTCGGAGGAGGAACGAAGAAGATGTCCCAGGCTATATTGGGTAACAGGAAAGGTTATAGTGAATAAGTTCACGGCATAATATTGATCACATCACCCTTTGAGGGCCGATGGGCATTTACAAACATGGAGCTAGCACCAAATACCATATGGCCTCCAGGAATGGTAAATGATTCTTTACTTACTTTGCTTACTTTACTTACTCTATTTACTTTATTTACTCCACTTTATTTACTTTACTTTATTTACTTTACTTACTTTACTAATTGATATCTTTTTGTAATGTTGATAATGCCACACTGAAACCATTTTATAACTAGATCTCTTCTTTATATTCTTGGGAAAATGGGTAGTGACCTCTGACCTATAGCATTAACACAACATGAAATCGCTTTATTGCCCAGGTGCCCATACTATCAAAAGCCAAACACACAGACATGGCTTTGAATATCCTCAATGTAGACATTACTCTTGAAATGTTCAACTGTCGCATTCGCCAGAGATACAAGTCAACCAATCATTTTCCTGCACTTGTCACATATCAATTACTTTATCTCTCGTGATTGTGTTTAACAAACAAACAATTAATTATTGCCGCAATCAACATCACGTCATACGGGTGTAACCCATAAGTACTCCGTTCGACTCCTCACTCAAGTCTTAACAGATTTCACATTTAAATTTTCATTGTCGATAAAAGGATTGTTTCGCCGTAGAAAAGTAATACATTATATGAGTAACTTGACCCATGTCAACAGTTGGTTAAAGCAATGTATTACCACAATGCAGCGGGAGCGTTTATATAGTCGCTAGAGGGCTATACTGATAATGTCATAAGCACAGTGGGACGTGGGTTCAACGCTTACGTTCGTCGTCCGCTAAGTGAGGGAACGTCTGGCCGCATATGTGCACGTAGGCCTACACAGTGTGATGTTCTAGCATATCACAGACCCATTGCAAGTTCCTGTGTGGGGACGTTACAAAATATATCACAATACACTACATATTGTAACATTAATGTGTTTGATCTATACGTTGTTGGGTTCTCCCACTTCAACACAACACTGTGTCAACATATACGCGTGTACGATCAGCGTTGCCAGTAGTTGGTTGAGCTCAATCTTTAGCCCTCAAATCCCGAAACAACCAAATAAATCAATCTGATTATTGCTCGCTGAATTTAGGCGCCTGTTGTACCTTGCCAGATAGAGAAGACCTGATCATTTCGGAGCCACATCGATTGACGGATGTCAGTCCCGGCGTTCTGACAAGTTTTGAGCTACAGCCTGTAATGGGTGACGTTGTAATATTCTAGTATTATAAGTATCCGTGTCCAGCGTGAGTCGCGTGGTTGTATACCCGCCTCACACGCCAGTGATCCGGAGTTAGATACCGGGTCCAGTCAGGGATATACACTATCGACGAGCTCAAACGAAAGCAAAACTCGAGTCTAGTGCTTCCAATCTGACGTGGACAAGGCCTTAGGTTCGTGCAGGAATACAATCAGCGTATCCAGTAGTGGGTTGTGTTCAATCTTTATACACGCGTGTTTTTATACTTTGTTGGTTTATTTCAGCGGGTTTTATTCTGTTCACGTCGGGGTGCCAAGGCTTGACATAACTGACTGATGTTGGGCACGGATTTGTTTCGAGATTAGGTGTTAATTACAAGGTGATTTGCATGCACTACTTAATTTATCTCTTTTTAATAGTGAAAGCTTTCCAAAATGACATTTTTATATACATTTTATTGTATATGTTATTGTTTTCACACTCATTGTCAAATTCCAAAATACTAAGACATATATAAAAACATTATATATATATATATATATATATATATATATATATATATATATATATATATATATATATATATATATATATATATATATATATATATATATATATATATATATATATATATGACAGTAGACGGTACTACTTAACTACTTAATTTATCTCTTTTTAATAGTGAAAGCTTTCCAAAATGACATTTTTATATACATTTTATTGTATATGTTATTGTTTTCACACTCATTGTCAAATTCCAAAATACTAAGACTTATATAAAAACATTATATATATATATATATATATATATATATATATATATATATATATATATATATATATATATATATATATATATAATATCATATATATATGACAGTAGACGGTACTACCTGCTTTCTGTTAGCGCCGAATATTGGGCGTGGCTTATCAAACCCGACACCCCACATTGTGCCAACGGCGTCGTGCGAAAGAGCGCAATTGGGAGGGTACAAGCCTTATCCTGGAAGGAAATGCAACCTAATGACAAAATATCATGGCGGGGCAGACCAGGCCCTAAGCCATCAGGATTAGTAAAGCACTAACAACAGATTAACAGGTTAATAAAAAAGAGTCTGGGAAATAGGAAGCTTACTGCCAAAAGAAAAGTCCTTGTCTATCAAGCCTTAGTACACTTCTTAATGGCAGTGAAGACTGTATCAACTTACTCACACTAAGAGAAACGTTTAAACAGCTTTCATATGCGGTGTCTGCGAAGAATACTTGGTATTAAGCGACAAAATCACAAACACTGAAGTTTTGGAAAGATCCAGATTGTGTGACAGTTTGTTCCATGCTCAGTCTTCGTAGACTTAGATGGATAACACACGTTAGGAGGATTTATGATGGTAGAATGCCAAAAGGACATCTTTTTTGATGAATTACAGATGGGTATGAGATCTCAGGGTGGGCCTCTACTACGATACAAAGATGTATGTAAACGGGACATGATTGATACAGGCATTGATAATGCAGATTGGGTGCAAGACGCCGCTGAAAGTGTTGCATGGAGGGCAAACATCAGAAATGGAATAAAGATAAAGGAGAAAATGATTGCAGATAAGTCACACGCCGAGCGTACGAGACGTAAGATAGTGCATGATGGTGCAAAAGGCCGTGTGTATCAGTCACATTCGCTACCGCAATGGGCTGTAGTTATTATGCCTCTTTGAAGCACAATTTAACAAACAATCGTCTATCAAGACGGCAAGGTGCCAATGTAATGTATATAAGCCTTTCCAAAACAATGGAATTGTTTTCTCCTACTATATGGGGTGAGCTTGAGTATGTATGTGTTTATTATGTGTGTGTCATGTGTATGTGTTTATTATGTGTGTGTCATGTGTATGTGTTTATTATGTGTGTGTCATGTGTATGTGTTTTTTATGTGTGTGGCATGTGTATGTGTTTATTATGTGTGTGTCATGTGTATGTGTTTATTATGTGTGTGTCATGTGTATGTGTTTATTATGTGTGTGTCATGTGTATGTGTTTATTATGTGTGTGTCATGTGTATGTGTTTATTATGTGTGTGAAGGACTGTATGAGTGTGTTTTGCTTTATGTATAAATGATGTTTATTGATTAGAAATAGTGAGATAGATAGAGAGGGAGGTAAATTGAGAGAGAGTGATAGAGAGAGAGAGAGAGAGAGAGAGAGAGTGAGTGAGAGAGAGAGAGAGAGAGAGAGAGAGAGAGAGTGAGAGAGAGAGAGAGAAAGAGAGACGACGAGAGAAGAAGAGATATATATAATGTTGGCACGAGTAAATATTTGTTAGTGTGTGATTGTGAGTGGGTATATGTGCATGCGAGGGAGTGTGTATTTGTGAGTTAATGAGGCTGTGCATAATTGTGGGAGATTGTGTAAATGATATATGTATGTAGGTATGTATGTATGTGTTTACATGTGTCAGGTCTTAGTCAGATATGATTGAGTGTTATGACAGTAGACGGTACTACCTGCCTTCTGTTAGCGCCGAATGTTGGGCGACGCTAACAAATCCGACACTCCACATTGTGCCAACGGCTTAGGGCAGAGTAGTGTATGTAATTGGGAGAGTACAAGCCTTACCCTAGTGAGAGGAAATGCATCCTAAAGAATAAATGTCATGTCAGGGCAGACCAGGCTCTAAACTTTGGTCGGCAACTGGTCTAGGATGGAAGCTCCGACAGGCGGACAGTTAGAGTATTTATTTGCTGATCCGGCAGCTTCTGTAGCTTGTCTTGTTCCAGACTAATTAGTATTAGCTTTCCTCTGGAGTAAACTGGACAGGCCGAGAGAGGGATAATGCTGCTTGGGCAACACATTGTCTCTAAATTCAGCCCAGGGTTTGTGTTAAGGAGAGGTATAACTCCATTTTACAAAATGTCATGCCAGTCATATGTCTGTACATGTTTAGCTAAGTGTGTGTGTGTGTGTGTGTGTGTGTGTGTGTGTGTGTGTGTGTGCGTGTGCGTGCCTACCTGCCTGCATGTCTCATAACATGGTAATATGAATAGTTTATATTTACAGCATTCATTTAAGAATTTTTTTTTTCTAGGTGAATGTAACATGCATAATAGTTAATTTATGTGCGAAAGATGAATGGATGAATCGGCCTGCGTGACCATATTGTGACTCTTTCATAACAAAGTTTGTTCATTCAGCTCTCCATCTGAAGAAATGTTTGACTAAATGTGAAGCCATCTCTAGAATTTTTATCAATGATCCAAAGTGCGATCTGCAGAAAACAAAATTAAAAAAAAACAACAAAACAAACAAACATGGAAGTTGAGTGTGACTGCTGTAGAACTTAAAGTCAGTAGTAGACTGGTAAAAGTAATGTAGAGGTTAAAGAGATTGAAGAACTTGTTTCACACACCTGCAAACAATTTAAGGCACAAATCTGGAGAACGTGCATCTCTCCTAGGGCAGCATATGGATGTCAGCACTAAATATGATTTGGGTATATTGAGTAATGACAAGGAAATACAAAACAAATTCAATATAGAAGTACAGAACAGATTTGATATATTGTCTGATCTAGAGATCCTATTCCAGGATGTGGATGATCAATGGGAAATGTTGAAGAATTCAATTAGTTTGGCTGCAGAAACATCTATTACAAAATTAAAGAAGGTAGTAAGAAAGGTGAAGGGAAAAATTTTCCCCAAAGGAAAAAAAAAAACAAAAATTTCTGAAAAAAAATTCCAGGGTTTTTTTTTATGTCACAAATATGTTTGTAAAAGGGTTTTATGACGGAATACCCCATTTTAAGGTAAACAATTTAATCCGGACTGGGGCCAAAACCAGAATGTGTGTTCTTTAAAATAAAATTTCATAGGGGCGGGGCGGAATTTAAAATTATTTAGTTTGGGCCCGTGAAAGGGGATTTAAACCAAGGAAGGGACAAATTTATTCTGCCAAATTTGGGGAAGAAATTAAAAAATTTTTCTAAGGGTAAAAGGGATGAAAGGGGGGTATAGGGGTTCCCCCAAAAACCATTAGTCGCTCTTAGAGTGAAACATTATCAAACCCACTGAGGCAAACATTAGCAAGTTCTCCTAATAAAAAACATTAGAAGACCTCCGAGGAAAAATTATCGTCTCTCCAATTGAAAAACTTTGTAATCCTTCACGTAGTGAAAAAATTATCGTTTTATGAGTAACAAACTTAGTCAAGTTCCAAGAGAGAAACATTGTAAGATTACAAGAACAAACATTAGTCAAGTACTCTCACTAGTAGTAGCAAACATTAGTCAAGTACTCTCACTAGTAGTAGACAAACATTAGTCAAGTACTCTCACTAGTAGTAGACAAACATTAGTCAAGTACTCTCACTAGTAGTTTAGACAACATTAGTCAGTACTCTCACTAGTAGTAGACAAACATTAGTCAAGTACTCTCACTAGTAGTAGACAAACATTAGTCACGTAACTCTCACTAGTAGTAGACCAAACATTAGTCAAGTACTCTCACTAGTAGTAGACAAACATTAGTCAATTACTCTCATAGTAGTAGACAAACATTAGTCAAGTACTCTCACTAGTAGTAGACAAACATTAGTCAAGTACTCTCACTAGTAGTAGACAAACATTAGTCAAGTACTCTCACTAGTAGTAGACAAACATTAGTCAAGTACTCTCACTAGTAGTTAGACAAACATTAGTCAAGTACTCTCACTAGTAGTAGACAAACATTAGTCAAGTACTCTCACTAGTAGTAGACAAACATTAGTCAAGTACTCTCACTAGTAGTAGACAACAGTAGTCAATTACTCTCACTAGTAGTAGACAAACATTAGTCAAGTACTCTCACTAGTAGTAGACAAACATTAGGCAAGTACTCTCACTAGTAGGTAGACAAACATAGTCAAGTACTCTCACTAGTAGTAGACAAACATTAGTCAAGTACTCTCACTAGTAGTAGTAGACAAACATTAGTCAAGTACATACTCACTAGAGATAGACAAACATTAGTCAAGTACTCTCAATAGTAGTAGACAAACATAGTCCAAGTACTCTCACTAGTAGTAGAAACAAACATTAGTCAAGTACTCTCACTAGTAGTAGACAAACATTAGTCAAGTACTCTCACTAGTAGCTAGACAACATAGATCAATTACCTCTCACTAGTAGTAGACAAACATTAGTCAAGTACTTCTCACTAGTAAGTAGACAAACATTAGTCAAGTACTCTCACTAGTAGTGAGACAAACATAGTCAAGTACTCCTCACTAGTAGTAGCACAAACATATAGTCAAGATACGCTCAACTAGTAGTAGACAATACCTGAGTCAAGTACTACGCACTAGTAGTAGACAGACATTTAGTCAAAGTACCTCTCACTAGTAGTAGAAAAACATTAGTAAATACTCTCACTAGTAGTAGAAAACATTAGTCAAGTACTCTCACTAGTAGTAGACAAACATTAGTCAAGTACTCTCACTAGTAGTAGACAAACATTAGTCAAGTACTCCATAGTAGAAAAAATTTTTTAATAGTAGAAAAAATTTTTTTAATAGTGGGAAAAAATTTTTTTAACTAGTAGTAACAAACATTAGTCAAGTACTCTCACTAGTAGTAGACAAACATTAGTCAAGTACTCTCACTAGTAGTAGACAAACATTAGTAAAGTACTCTCACTAGTAGTAGACAAACATTAGTCAAGTACTCTCACTAGTAGTAGACAAACATTAGTCAAGTACTCTCACTAGTAGTAGACAAACATTAGTCAAGTACTCTCACTAGTAGTAGACAAACATTAGTCAGTACTCTCACTAGTAGTAGACAACATTAGTCAAGTACTCTCACTAGTAGTAGACAAACATTAGTCAGTACTCTCACTAGTATAGACAAACATTAGTCAAGTACTCTCACTAGTAGTAGCAAACATTAGTCAAGTACTCTCACTAGTAGTAAACATTAGTCAAGTACTCTCACTAGTAGTAGACAAACATTAGTCAAGTACTCTCACTAGTAGTAGACAAACATTAGTCAAGTACTCTCACTAGTAGTAGACAAACATTAGTCAAGTACTCTCACTAGTAGTAGACAAACTTTAGTAAAGTACTCTCACTAGTAGTGACAACATTAGTCAAGTACTCTCACTAGTAGTAGACAAACATTAGTAAAGTACTCTCACTAGTAGTAGAAAAACATTAGTCAAGTACTCTCCTAGTAGTAGACAAACATTAGTCAAGTACTCTCACTAGTAGTAGACAAACATTAGTCAAGTACTCTCACTAGTAGTAGACAAACATTATCAAGTACTCTCACTAGTAGTAGACAAACATTAGTCAAGTACTCTCACTAGTAGTAGACAAACATTAGTCAAGTACTCTCACTAGTAGTAGAAAAACATAAGTCAAGTACTCTCACTAGTAGTAGACAACAATAAGTTTTTTAAAAAAAAAAAAGTTTTTTAAAAAAAAAAAAGTTTTTTAAAAAAAAAAAAGTTTTTTAAAAAAAAAAAAGTTTTTTAAAAAAAAAAAAGTTTTTTAAAAAAAAAAAAGTTTTTTAAAAAAAAAAAAGTTTTTTAAAAAAAAAAAGTTTTTTAAAAAAAAAAAAGTTTTTGGGAAAAAAAACCAAATTTATGGGAAAAAACAACAAAATTTATGGGAAAAAAAACCAAATTTATGGGAAAAAAAAAAATTTTTTTTAAAAAAAAAAAAAATTTTTTTTAAAAAAAAAAAAAATTTTTTTTAAAAAAAAAAAAAATTTTTTTTAAAAAAAAAAAAAATTTTTTTTAAAAAAAACATACCCCCCAAAAAAAAAAACATTACCCCCCAAAAAAAAAAACAAGTTTTTTGGGGAAAAACATTAGTCAAGTACTCTCACTAGTAGTAGACAAACATTAGTCAAGTACTCTCACTAGTAGTAGACAAACATTAGTCAAGTACTCTCACTAGTAGTAGAAAAACATTAGTAAAGTACTCTCACTAGTAGAAACAAACATAAGTCAAGTACTCTCACTAGTAGTAGACAACATTAGTCAAGTACTCTCACTAGTAGTAGACAAACATTAGTCAAGTACTCTCACTAGTAGTAGACAAACATTAGTCAAGTACTCTCACTAGTAGTAGACAAACATTAGTCAAGTACTCTCACTAGTAGTAGACAAACATTAGTCAAGTACTCTCACTAGTAGTAGACAAACATTAGTCAAGTACTCTCACTAGTAGTAGACAAACATTAGTCAAGTACTCTCACTAGTAGTAGACAAACATTAGTCAAGTACTCTCACTAGTAGAACAAACTTTAGTCAAGTACTCTCACTAGTAGAAAAAACATTAGTCAAGTACTCTCACTAGTAGTAGACAAACATTAGTCAAGTACTCTCACTAGTAGTAGACAAACATTAGTCAAGTACTCTCACTAGTAGTAGAAAAACATAGTCAAGTCTCTCACTAGTAGTAGACAAACATTAGTCAAGTACTCTCACTAGTAGTAGACAAACATTAGTCAAGTACTCTCACTAGTAGTAGACAAACATTAGTCAAGTACTCTCACTAGTAGTAGACAAACATTAGTCAAGTACTCTCACTAGTAGTAGACAAACATTAGTCAAGTACTCTCACTAGTAGTAGACAAACATTAGTCAAGTACTCTCCTAGTAGTAGACAAACATTAGTCAAGTACTCTCACTAGTAGTAGACAAACATTAGTCAGTACTCTCACTAGTAGTAGAAAAACTTTAGTCAAGTCTCTCACTAGTAGTAGACAAACATTAGTCAGTACTCTCACTAGTAGTAACAAACATTAGTCAAGTACTCTCACTAGTAGTAGACAAACATTAGTCAAGTACTCTCACTAGTAGTAGACAAACATTAGTCAAGTACTCTCACTAGTAGTAGACAAACATTAGTCAAGTACTCTCACTAGTAGTAGAAAACATTAGTCAAGTACTCTCACTAGTAGTAGACAAACATTAGTCAAGTACTCTCACTAGTAGTAGACAAACATTAGTAAAGTACTCTCACTAGTAGTAGACAAACATTAGTCAAGTACTCTCACTAGTAGTAGACAAACATTAGTAAAGTACTCTCACTAGTAGTAGACAAACATTAGTCAAGTACTCTCACTAGTAGTAGACAAACATTAGTCAAGTACTCTCACTAGTAGTAGACAAACATTAGTCAAGTACTCTCACTAGTAGTAGACAAACATTAGTCAAGTACTCTCACTAGTAGTAGACAAACATAAGTCAAGTACTCTCACTAGTAGTAGACAACATTAGTCAAGTACTCTCACTAGTAGTAGACAAACATTAGTCAAGTACTCTCACTAGTAGTAGACAAACATTAGTCAAGTACTCTCACTAGTAGTAGACAAACATTAGTCAAGTACTCTCACTAGTAGTAGACAAACATTAGTCAAAAACTCTCACTAGTAGTAGACAAAAATTAGTCAAGTACTCTCACTAGTAGTAGACAAACATTAGTCAAGTACTCTCACTAGTAGTAGACAAACATTAGTCAAGTACTCTCACTAGTAGTAGACAAACATTAGTATAAGAGACAGGTAGTAGACAAACATTAGTCAAGTACTCTCACTAGTAGTAGACAAACATTAGTCAAGTACTCTCACTAGTAGTAGACAAACATTAGTCAAGTACTCTCACTAGTAGTAGACAAACATTAGTCAAGTACTCTCACTAGTAGCAGACAAACATTAGTCAAGTACTCTCACTAGTATAGACAAACATTAGTCAAGTACTCTCACTAGTAGTAGACAAACATTAGTCAAGTACTCTCACTAGTAGTAGACAAACATTAGTCAAGTACTCTCACTAGTAGTAGACAAACATTAGTCAAGTACTCTCACTAGTAGTAGACAAACATTAGTCAAGTACTCTCACTAGTAGTAGACAAACATTAGTCAAGTACTCTCACTAGTAGTAGACAAACATTAGTCAAGTACTCTCACTAGTAGTAGACAAACATTAGTCAAGTACTCTCACCAGTAGTAGACAAACATTAGTCAAGTACTCTCACCAGTAGTAGACAAACATTAGTCAAGTACTCTCACTAGTAGTAGACAAACATTAGTCAAGTACTCTCACTAGTAGTAGACAAACATTAGTCAAGTACTCTCACTAGTAGTAGACAAACATTAGTCAAGTACTCTCACTAGTAGTAGACAAACATTAGTCAAGTACTCTCACTAGTAGTAGACAAACATTAGTCAAGTACTCTCACTAGTAGTAGACAAACATTAGTCAAGTACTCTCACTAGTAGTAGACAAATATTAGTCAAGTACTCTCACTAGTAGTAGACAAACATTAGTCAAGTACTCTCACTAGTAGTAGACAAACATTAGTCAAGTACTCTCACTAGTAGTAGACAAACATTAGTCAAGTACTCTCACTAGTAGTAGACAAACATTAGTCAAGTACTCTCACTAGTAGTAGACAAACATTAGTCAAGTACTCTCACTAGTAGTAGACAAACATTAGTCAAGTACTCTCACTAGTAGTAGACAAACATTAGTCAAGTACTCTCACTAGTAGTAGACAAACATTAGTCAAGTACTCTCACTAGTAGTAGACAAACATTAGTCAAGTACTCTCACTAGTAGTAGACAAACATTAGTCAAGTACTCTCACTAGTAGTAGACAAACATTAGTCAAGTACTCTCACTAGTAGTAGACAAACATTAGTCAAGTACTCTCACTAGTAGTAGACAAACATTAGTCAAGTACTCTCACTAGTAGTAGACAAACATTAGTCAAGTACTCTCACTAGTAGTAGACAAACATTAGTCAAGTACTCTCACTAGTAGTAGACAAACATTAGTCAAGTACTCTCACTAGTAGTAGACAAACATTAGTCAAGTACTCTCACTAGTAGTAGACAAACATTAGTCAAGTACTCTCACTAGTAGTAGACAAACATAAGTCAAGTACTCTCACTAGTAGTAGACAAACATTAGTCAAGTACTCTCACTAGTAGTAGACAAACATTAGTCAAGTACTCTCACTAGTAGTAGACAAACATTAGTCAAGTACTCTCACTAGTAGTAGACAAACATTAGTCAAGTATTCTCACTAGTAGTAGACAAACATTAGTCAAGTACTCTCACTAGTAGTAGACAAACATTAGTCAAGTACTCTCACTAGTAGTAGACAAACATTAGTCAAGTACTCTCACTAGTAGTAGACAAACATTAGTCAAGTACTCTCACTAGTAGTAGACAAACATTAGTCAAGTACTCTCACTAGTAGTAGACAAACATTAGTCAAGTACTCTCACTAGTAGTAGACAAACATTAGTCAAGTACTCTCACTAGTAGTAGAAACTATCAGCAGTAGCACGTGTGTGGACTACGCTCGAGGTCAAAACGATTTAACGTAAAAATGGCTAAGTACACACAGTAACCATCCCACCAGATATAGACCGCACTATTTTGGCTAAGTACACACAGTAACCATCCCACCAGATATAGACCGCACTATTTTGGCTAAGTACACACAGTAACCATCCCACCAGATATAGACCGCACTATTTTGGCTAAGTACACACAGTAACCATCCCACCAGATATAGACCGCACTATTTTGGCTAAGTACACACAGTAACTATCCCACCAGATATAGACCGCACTATTTTGGCTTAGTACACACAGTAACCATCCCACCAGATATAGACCGCACTATTTTGGCTAAGTACACACAGTAAACATCCCACCAGATATAGACCGCACTATTTTGGCTAAGTACACACAGTAACCATCCCACCAGATATAGACCGCACTATTTTGGCTAAGTACACACAGTAAACCATCCCACCAGATATAGACCGCACTATTTTGGCTAAGTACACACAGTAACCATCCCACCAGATATAGACCGCACTATTTTGGCTAAGTACACACAGTAACCATCCCACCAGATATAGACCGCACTATTTTGGCTAAGTACACACAGTAACCATCCCACCAGATATAGACCGCACTATTTTAGCTAAGTACACACAGTAACCATCCCACCAGATATAGACCGCACTATTTTGGCTAAGTAACACAGTAACCATCCCACCAGATATAGACCGCACTATTTTGGCTAAGTACACACAGTAACCATCCCACCAGATATAAGACCGCACTATTTTGGCTAAGTACACACAGTAACCATCCCACCAGATATAGACCGCACTATTTTGGCTAAGTACACACAGTAACCATCCCACCAGATATAGACCGCAATATTTTGGCTAAGTACACACAGTAACCATCCCACCAGATATAGACCGCACTATTTTCTTCTTAAACACTGGCATCTGATTATTCGAAGTGGCATTACCACCAGGATATTAACGATATTGTCTAGTCCTGACGTATTTAACTACTCCAAGTAACGCTTCTACAAGATGTTAACGATATTATTTCATCCTGAAATATCTAACTACACCAAGTGACGACATACGCTATTAATGATATTGTTTTATCCTGACATATCTAACTATTCGGAGTGACGTTCCCTCCATTTTATACTACACTGTTTTGTTCAGAAAGAACTCGGAGTGAGTTTACAACCAGATATTCACTGCGGTGGTTTGTCAAGAAATCAGACGAGTCAAAGACTGTGGTATTTAAATTTATTTAAATTTATATTTTACTTATTGTTAAACAATCGTGTGCATACATCAAAAGTGTTGACACAAACTGTTTCATTAAGCACATTGTCTTTGTACGAGGTAATGATTCCTTTTTTTTTCATGAAATGCTATATTTTCATGTTTATTCTAGAATTACAACAGCTGAAAATAGAGATGTTTGTTTGTTTACCCGTATGCCACATTCACAATTTAACATTGAATGCACATAATCCAGAGTAAATAATGTTGTGGGTAAATACAAATGACTACATTTACCAGTCATGGGGTATATGGACGGACGTATGCTGCTAGCCATATAGTTTTATAAATATGTCAGCACTTCAGCGGTGATCAGTATCACTTCCCGAGTCATTAGCTGGTACCCTTGTTAGACTCGGTAGAGCTGGCAGTCAAGTTTAATAGTTCCGGCTTGGTACGCATTAATACCCATGACCACTGGACCGACAAATAAGCGTCTCAGTCACTGGGCTATGGCAGGTGTTGAATAAATACGCTAACAATCTCATGGAACTAGAGATTCTGCACCAGCGACAAGCTACGAGTTCTAGGACATTTTCTTCATCAGTTTAAATAAAATGTTACTTGTTAGGTCACACTCAATCCCATCGTGTTTATTTGACTGTTTGTGATTTACTGGACAATATTACGTTCAGTAGTTGGCCATTGCGTTCTGAACGATCAACATTCATTCCATTAAAAAAAATCAACGCAATGCAGTCTGCTTTCAAATAGTCTGCGGATTGTTTCACGCCCAGTATGAGAGATTGTGAAAGGCGTTCGTTACCCCTTCCAGACATACGTCAATATTCCAAGAATTAGTCTGTGGAATTTAATTCCAAACTTTCATGTTCTTTAGTGATTGCGAAATGAATTTTAACATAATACGATACAGAAATGCTTCACGTCATGTCGGTGGCCGTGAACATATTTATCTACAGCGGAGTTGACAAACAACATCAGTGATTGACTGGTTACATGTGTTAGTGCTGTTATAGAAGATAATGGCTGTCCGGGACTGGTGAGGTTTCATTTAGTGGTATCACGAAATTACACTCCGAGCAATAAGTTAAACTAGCAATGGAAACATACGTTATATACATACGCGCGATCAAGAGGGTTTCAAAAGACTGTTAATTTCAAACCATGCTAAAATGTGTGAGTGCAATGTTTCAATTGTTATGTAAATTTGACATCGTAAACGTATTTCAATAACCATATCCCTGTGTTTGCAAGACATTCAATATACTCTGAACATTAAATAGTAATTGCTGGCATTGTGTTTAGTTAACTATTGAGAAGATATGGATATAGACATTAGGCTTTGCATTTTAAACTCTGTGTGATGCCAGTAGCAAAACATCTCTAATTGCTGTGACAAACAAAGAACATAGATAGCTTAATGGTATACATTCGGTCACAATAAAATGCATACATATAGTATGTATCAAATATTCAGACTAACAGTTTCTATCACACAAACGTAACCTGAGAGGATTCATAACGGAATGTAGTACCTGTCATTCTCTCACCCAAATGCAACCTTGACAGAACATGAACGCGGAAACAGGAAGATAGACTCTCCCATTACCTCACACAAATGCAACGGTGACATAACACGGTATAGAGTCAGAAAGGTTACAGAAACTGTGCCAGATGTAGCTGTTTTACTGTGACTGCAAGCGCCATTATGAAATGTTACATGTGTGAAGTCACAAAATGAATATTTGTCAACACTTACCGGTCGACATGTCGAATAATACAGACACGGAAATTATAACGGACTATTTTGGAATCTACTTGCTAGTAGTGTATATTTCCATGATTGTCAGCTGTATCTTATTATGTGAATGTATTATTGTGGTTGTCATAATATGGCGGACAGAAAGGCTGCACGGAAATACGAACTTACTTGTTGCATCTCTTGCAGTCAGTGATATGTTATTAGCCGGAGCATTCGTCTTCTTTCAGTCGGCAATCTTATTCGGAGTCTCAAAAGCAATGTGGTCACAAATCGACGTTTCTATTATCATCGGTGTCTTCTTTGGAGTCACCAACCAGTCAATAATGCACATGGCGGCAATCGCTATAGATCGGCATATTCAAATAGCTTATCCATTTTACTACATGAGATACATTACTAAACGGTATACATGGATCTGCATAACCAGTCTATGGATTATAGGACTGGCTTTTGTAATCGCCATACAAGTCGTTTATACTAATTTTGATACAGGAACTTGCTTTATATTCAAGCAATATGCATATGTTATTTTTACTATATGGTTTTTCATCCTTGTCTCTAGTATAATTATATGTGTTTGTTATTTTAAAATTGCTTATTTGGCATTCCAACACAAGAAGGCCGCCAATGCTAGGAGATTACGATCTACAGAATCTCCGACAGACATTCATATGAGCCACAATCGCAGTGCGGCTTTTAAAAGTGTCAAATTCTTCGCCGCTATGTTTGGTGTTTTTTCTGTGTGTACTTTTCCGCCCATTTTTATAACGTTAATTCAGTGTTTCCACAGTGTCCCAGGACACATTTACATGTTGTTCTTCATGCTTTTACCGGTAAATTCTGTGATTAATTATCTGATTTACGCAACAATGTACAAAGAATTTTCTTTAGCTTTAATGAAGACAATAAGAAATTTGAAATTGCACTGTTGTAAAAGAAACAACTTGGTCTAGATCGTGACGTCATGAGCAATGAAAACTAATTAAAGATCTAACATAGAAACAGCAGATACACCTCCAAACTTTTCAGCTGATTGTGAGCAAGAAGATAACCAAGTATCATGGTTTGAGAATAAAAGAGTTATCATTGTTATTAGTAAAGTACAGAATGGACAAATAGACAATTTCCTACAACTCCCATCACCTGCAGGTACAGCTCACTATTCTTTATCTCAGGAAGGTGCAAATGTGGCAATAAACAAAAGTAGACTTCGACGTGGTCGAATGGATACAAGAGCTCTCTAGCTCTTAAACTTCTGGCACGCTGATGATGATGTAATGGGATCCATTCCTACACGCGTCACTTTGGGCGTGAAAGTAAAAAAAAAAAAAAATTAGTGAAAGTAACATTACCTCGGACATCAACCTGGCTATGGGATTTATCGTAACGTCCTGCAAAGGAAATTGAATTTAATGTTTGTATAGGCTTCGATTGTCAGTGTCAGGAAAGCGCAGGCAATGAAACTGCAACATTAAAAGTGTCTTTAAGCCTCTGAAAACATCTTGTAAACAAAACATTCAGTTCACAGAAACGCTGCGCGGTAATACAGGTATGTGTTTTTCGGCGTTGATAATACGTTTTTAGCTCGAGTATTCATCTAATTTCAGTTACCAAACATATCCAGTATGGCGAAACAAACAGTGTTCTCTATTATTCCGAGGAATGTACATGTGTTTCGTATGCTTTTTTATTTTACCTAGAATGGTTAATTTTTGTTTTATTTTTATGTTGCATATCCCTTACAGGACGTTGCAGTCAACAACAGCATCTTTCAGCTGCTGTTGATGTACCAGACAAGATTACGCTCAGTAGTTTG
Organism: Cepaea nemoralis; assembly: GCA_014155875.1. Lineage (NCBI taxonomy): Eukaryota > Metazoa > Mollusca > Gastropoda > Stylommatophora > Helicidae > Cepaea > Cepaea nemoralis. The sequence continues at coordinate 91,245 of JACEFZ010019958.1, read as the reverse complement.
CCATTGCTTTCTGAGCGATGGTGAATGGGGATACAGTTAAGAAAATTAAAAGACGATTATCTATTGATCTTCAGTAACGGAAATAACTGAATAAATTTTGGAGTGAGACAGATAGAACTAAAAATAATTCGATGTGTAAGTGCATGCATCTTTACACTTGTAACAAACGCCTGTGAGGCCTGGACTCTTACTAAAGAAGCTAAACAGCGCATAAATGCCTTTGAATATAAAGCTTTTAGATGGGTTATTAGAATATCTTAGAAACCGAAAAGAACAAATGCATCCATTTGACAGGAACTGAATATTGAAGAAGGTTGGCTACAAAACACGATAAAACAAAGATAATTTACATATTTTGGTCACTTAAAACTGCCATGACAGTTTGAAGAGAACAATTATGTAGGGGTATATACCCACAGCCGGTCTCTCTGGCCGAGGGGTTACACGACTTTCTCCGTAATCCCGTTTACCCACACATGGTAACGCTGCGCGCAAGAATTGGAAGCGGTTCTACCCGCATTGGTGACTTGCGGGATAACTAAGCCGGCCGCTCAGAAAGCAATGGCAAACTACTGAGCGTAATCTTGCCAAGAAATCAACAATTTGCTGAAAGATGCTGATGTTGACAGCAATGTCCTATAAAGGATATGCGAAATTTAAAAAAATATGCCCACAGAGGGAGGAAGAGGAAGACCACAGATGTTTGTAGGATGTGGCAGATGATCTCCAGATGGGTGTATCGGACGCGGGACCTCTTGCTTATCTTGCTTACCATAGAGAAGTTTTCAGTAGGGTTGTTATTGGAGCGAAGTTCTGCAGAGGTTATGCTACTAATTGAATGAATGTGTTTTCTTGGGCCAAAGTGTTCAAATAAGAATGAACATGGGGGTTCAAAGTAAAGCAGATAGGGAATGCATTAACGTATTCCCCATTGTTCAAGAGTTTTATATGCAACTGATGGAAAAGAGTAACTCTACCATCGCGCATAACATAAACACAACAAACAAGCAAACAACAGCTTAAGTACGAAACAGAGAGGAATTATGTGGTCGAGGGCACGCTGCTAAATTATATTAATAAGCTGCGTTCAACAGGAACTCTATACAATGTGAACATAAATATAGATAAAACGAAATCATGCAGGTTAGTATATCTCTCAATCCACTCAATGTACTGATAATTAGTGCACCACTGAAGCAAGAAACACACTATTTCAAATATCTAATAAATGTGATCACAGAAGGATGATAGAAAAGTCTGAAACATCTAAATCAGATGTTAAAAGCAAGTATGCTTTTATATCAACCAACACTGATACTGAAACGTCCAAATACACCTATGTCCGTACAAGACAGATAATGCATGGCATATGCATGCCAACCCTATGCTACCAGTGCCAAACTTGGACACTATTTAAATCACACGTACACAAAATCATCACCAATGGGATGAAATGCCTAAGAAGAACTGCCAACTTAGCAATCCGATTAAGAAATGTTATCAAACAGATAATGGGATCAACACCTTGTGTCAAGTATATTAAAAGGCAAATGGTTCGGTCATCTCGTTAGAATGCAAAACATTTCAACTACCAGCACTGGCCCTACACCCAATAAGATCTGATATGAGAGCAAGAGAACGCCCGAGAAAATGGACTGACCACTATCAAAGTCACTATACAATGACATGGCATGACACTATCCAGTGCCACCCGTCGGGCGCTGGACGTTAGCGAATCTTCCCCACGATGTTTGAAGGCTTAAGTGGAGGTTCACGATGATGATGCTGTTGATTCAATCCCCATGTTCTCTTGTACTTGATGCTCACCTTTGATAAATACAATCATACAAACTTGTTAATGTGTTTTCCGTTATATTTTCACATTTACCTTGTGTGATATTAATGTCAATGATGCCTAAAATAGGCAAGAACATTCATGGGTCATATGATGAGACGAGAGGCATTGGAGAATATTGCGACAATGGGAAAGATCAGTGGGAAAGGAGGCAGCGGCAGATCAAGAGAAACGATGCTGTATGCACCGATATAGTGGCTTAGAGGAATAGTATCACCAGAGTTGATCCAGAACACCAAAGACCGAGATCTATGAAGAGACATCAAGGCCTACGCCAGCTGTCAGAACACGTGATGATGATGCTGATTTATATTTTCTCATTTACCTCTTCTCCCATTCGTCTATGCGGACTCACGTTGAGAAGTAGTTTTGTAGCTGGGAATTTTTAGCAACTTCGCAACTACAAAATGTTAGCAACTTCACATAACTTTTGCATACCTCTGTGACATGTAAGATACTAGAATATCTGGTCAGACAGAAACAAGTAAATGTCATCACTATATATTCATGAAATCGCTAATTTTATCTACACACTCTTATACAAACGCAACAGTGAGAAAACCCCACAACAGAAACATATAGTAAAGCAGACTATAGTAAACTATGTGAGATTTGTTTATTTCACTTTTAATACAAAGACCACAGTCCTACTTTCTACGTAGGAACAATCAAACAATTACCTTACAAAATTGTCTTTCATGATGATGAATAAAACAAACGCAGGAATTATATATGGCTAGTTTAAAAGCTGCATTGTTTATATTTCGGAGATCAATAGTTGTGATTTTAATTATATGAAAGTTTAGCTGTGTTTGCCAAATTATGACGTACATAATAGCTGCAGCGAAAACTACACTTGAAACTCTAGCTATTGATAAATATTGCTTCAGAAAGAACGAGGAACTGTTGACATGATTTTCGCTGCCAGCAAGTTACAAGAGAAATGTCAGGAAAAGAACTCCGAAATGTTTTCTATCTTCATTGATCTTACTAAGCTTTTGATACAGTCAGCAGTGAGGGACTGTGGAAGATTATGGCGAAATATGGCTGTCCACGAAAGTTTGTCCAGATAGTGCGGCTATTTCATGATGGTATGCAAGCAAGAGTACAGAAAATTGTGAACTGTCTGAGCCCTTTCCTGTCATCAATGGAGTGAAGTAAGACTGTGTCCTGGCACAAACACTGTTCAGCCTCATGTTTTCAGCTATGCTGACGAATGCCCTTCGAAAACAACGACATTGGAATAGACATTAGCTACCGCATGGATGGACGGTTATTCAGAAGGCTGAAAGCTAAAGCCAAAACTACCAGCGGCACCACCAGAGAGCTCCTGTTTGCTGACGAATGCGCTCTATATGCCAACTCATAGGAAGACATGCAACACATTTCAGCTTTCTCGTGTGCCTGTGCCAACTTTGAGCCTAATATCAACTTGGAGAAGACTGTAGTTATGTACCAGTCAGCTCCGGGGATTAATCGCACCGAGCCGAATATCAAAGTGAATGGTCATAGACTAGGTGTTGTGGACAATATCTTGGCAGCACTGTGTCACAGTCTGCCACAAGTGATGACGAAGTGAATACGAGAATCTCCAAGACCATCGCGGCCTTTGGCAGACCGGAAAAATGTGTAGGGCAGAAATGGAATAAGCCTGTAAGTTGAGTTGAGTTGAGTTAAGAACCGACATCACTGCACTCAGGACAATCCCATACGTGCTCCGTCCCCTCGTTCAACAGCCAGCGAAGAGTCATACTACTAATAGTTCCCACCGCTATCTGATTAAAAGTTCTCCTGGTCTTTCCTCTCAGTTTTGAGATTCTTCCAGAACCCCTGCCGATCCCTCGCAATCTCATTCTTTCCACATATGGGTTCTCAATCTGTTCCTCCGCCTTCTCCACATGGTCCCACAAGCGCACGACCACCTCCCCCTTGTCCATAGGCAAATACCACCAAGAGTTGCATTCCCTGCTAGCCTATCAGCCTGTTCATTCCCCCGTACCCCCGCATGACCAGGGCAAAATATCCATAGAATTCTCACAATCTGTGACCTATGAAGCGACGAGAGCCATTCCACACGAAACATTCCTTTCTCCACCTTACTAAGCATACTCTTTGAATCCGTAATAAAGACAACGTGTGTTGCAGTAGTCTCCTCTACCCACCAGAATGATTAAATAACAAGACAAAATCCTAGACACTGAAGTCCTAGAATGTGCGTCCATGCCCAGTATCCACATTGTCAAAGAACATTTCGAGCCAAAATAGGCCTTACGAGCCATCTTAGAATTCACGGCTGCAAACTTTCAATCCCACTAATTGAAATGAATGGTCATCATCATTCTTGATGGACAAACAACATTTTAATTAACACTCATCTTCTTGTCAGTGTGCGATAATATTCAGTCTCCAGTGTAATGAGATCACACATCGGGAATACTATTATCGTTGGCATTTTTACTGCATTAGCCAATCAATCATTAATGCACATGACGGCAATCGATTTCAATCGACACATTCAAATAGCTCACACAATTTAGTACATGAGAAATATGAAAAGTTACAAATGTGGCTGTTTATACTATGATCATCTATCATGAAATATGTTGTATCATACAAATGTGGCTGTTTATACCGATGATCATCTGTCGTGAAATAAGTTGTATCATACAAATGTGGCTTTTTATACTGATGATCATCTGTCATGAAATAAGTTGTATCATACAAATGTGGCTTTTTATACTGATGATCATCTGTCATGAAATAAGTTGTATCATACACATGTCGCTTTTTATACTGATGATCATCTGTCATGAAATAAGTTGTATCATACACATGTCGCTTTTTATACTGATGATCATCTGTCATGCAATAAGCAAAATGTTTATCTTTGATTAACAGCTATCAACACAGCTACTACACATCTCATGTATATCTCTCCTATAAATGACTGTTAATTCAATATTCTTGGTTATGCTTTCACCACATGTCTCTGGAGTCATCTATCAGAAATGAGTTTTCCACTGGTATATGCAACGGTATGTTTATTTGTGAGTTTCACTATGAGTTGACGAAACTGATTTTCTGAGGAAAATGTAAGGAATACCATCACCAGACAGAAAAACCAATGAGCAAGTCCTACAGGAAAAAAATAAAAAATGTTAACTGATTGGAGAAATTAAGTGTAGACAGTCAGCATTTTTGGACACATTATGAGGCGAAATAAACTGGAGAACCTGGTGACAATTGACGATATTTAGGCGAAAAGAACAATGGGAATGCAGGGAAGTAGATATCTGGAAGGCCAGTCCACTTTGCAAAATCGAGACACAAATATAGAGATAATGCACAACTGGTGAACGTGTAAGATGGCGAAAATTATGTTCTATGTTTAGTAGCATGACACGTGATGATGATGACTTCTTTGTGTTAATTTATTCTGGTTTTACAAAGTTGAAAAACATGTGTAACTGTTGTTCTGACACACTTTTAGTTAAGCAGATACATGATCCCTTTAAGCATGCACTGATATGTAGGGATATGGTAGAAAATGTTGACTGTAGATATAATTAGCAATGGCGAAGTGAAAGCTAAGAAAAGTCCAAAGATAACAGCGAAAAATGTCATACTTTTCATAACTGTCTTACGATTCTGTGTCAATACTATTTCACCGTTGTAACCCCAATTTTCTAATCTTCGAGCAGTAGCAGCTTTCTTGTGTTGGAAGGCCACACGTGCATTCCTAAAGTAACATGTGGATGTGATAGATGCACTTGTTATATACCATATGTAAGTTACGCAAAATTATTCAGATGGCGGATTTCTCGATATAAGATTCTGGTGTTATTTCCCAAGCGTGAATACTAACACGGGTATGGTCAAATACACAAGTCCGATCATCCAGATAGTGAGAAGCTCCTTTAAGTTACGTTCTTTGGTGATCTACGTTGTGTAGCAAAATGGATGAGAAATGTGGATGTAGCGATCAACGGCAACGAATCCCAAGTGAGTATATGAGATGAATGTAGCTCCGAAAGAAGTTCCCAACATCCAGCTGTTATTGAAGTTCTTAAGTTCTGTAGTGACGTAAGCCACACGCAACAGTATGTTAGTAGCGCATAAGGATGCAACAATTATGTCCGTGTTTGTATGAAAGCTTGTCGTAAGACATACTATAATAATAACTAACGAACTCTCACAAAGTATAAAAAAAACTAGCTGCAAATTAAAATATACAAATACGAGCTGAACATTAATATCTAAAGTCAGTTTTAGTGTATCGTCTGTCTCCATACTAGCAGAGATATACATTTGATTATTGACGAAACAGAAATGAAATCACGGCACTTAGATAGTTGTCACTATATGTTATCAGTTCATGTAACATATACGGAAGGTGTGTCTAACTAGCTGTGCGTTACATACGGTAATACTTGTTACTTCAGCGAGGCTTTATTGTCAAGTGGAGCCGAGACTTTCGAATCCAAAAGCAGCCACTAAATCTTTCACTTTTTATATTGTTGATTGTGTACTCTAATCGCTAGTTCTTTTCTCTATTTCTTTAAGTGTCGGTCACTACCCAAGAATGTATTTCTAATGCTGTCTCACTGGCCTCAAGGATTCTAACAATGGGAGTCTCTGTGGCGAAGTGGTCAAGCCGTTTGACTCGGGCTCCGAAGGTTGTGGGTTCGATTCCGAGCCGCGTCCTTCGGTTCACGAGTGAATCGCTGGAGCTACGGAGTCCGTGCTTTGTATGACACTTTCCGCCCTGCGGAAAGAGACCGAGCCATATGGGCTAAAACCCCGGTGCAATGAAGTCGACCCTGTCGACTTTTAAGCGACCTTTATTATCTAACAATGGATATGTCTATGTAGTGGATATCGAAGTGTATGGATTTAAACGTTACCCTCACTACTCCTGTGGGATACACATCTAACAAGAGACGTATTAGGTAAATGTTTAACTAACGTATATCAGATTTGGCTTCCCTACATGACAGCTACACTGGCAGTCACCTGCCACGTTATAATGTGAACGTGACCACGTACAATCAGCAGAACGGGCTGTTCTTCAAATGTCAGGCTTCGTTCGTAGCTTTTATTTGGTTTATATTTTTTTTTTACTTTGTGTACCCATCTGTTGGCAATTCTGAAATGGCTTACTGGCTTTTATTAAATATCAGGCACGCCAGCAAAGTATATGAGCAGGATGTAATAGATAATGCTATTTAACGAGCAATTGTTATAGTGCCATATATGTAGTTCACTTACCAAAATATAAATGATTCTTGTATCGATTTGTTTCCGGGTTGTCAACAAAGAATTAAAAACTTTGTTCGATTTTCCCTAAACAGTATGTTTCTGCCTAAAACATTACATTATGTTCTGTGTTAATTAATATACAATAAATATTGCATTTTATCTTATCTTACTCAAACACACACAAACGCACACGCACGAACGCACGCACGCACACACACACACACACACACACGTGTTATCCTTAACATGTGATTACATTTGCATAAACCATGCAATTGTCTTGTAACATTTTAATAATGTTTTTAAGAGTGTCAAGAGAGACATCAAAGTACAGACGAACACGATGTAGACGAACACTGTCACGTCATAAGTGTCACGAAAAAAAAACGTGATGTTTCGATCGATGACAGAAAGACGTGAAGGTCGTCTACCAAAAACCGACAAACCCCTTTGATGAGTGGGAGAATGTGGAATAAACAAGTCGCGACAACTGTCTGCACACTGTCGGCATTTCTGTATGATGTGGGTTGTTCGAGAAACGGACAATAGCGCCATACGTCTGCCAGGCGGTAGTTAGCCTTTGAAGTGTAGACGAAATGTCTGAATACACGGCGGATTGATTCTGTGATGTGGGAAAAAATTCCCTGGTTCACAGGCAGACAGGACTTTTGTTGTACGAGACAAAGGATGCCCAGATGAAAGCAAACTAGACAGCGGGGTGATTCCACACTGTCTAAAATAGAGGGAGAAAACCAGATTCTGGACTGTACAGCGTCTAGACAATTTGGTGACGTCACTCAAGCCTCGAAATTAAAACTAGTTGAGGTAAACAAAGTTGAGTTAGTCGACCACAAGTTCTGAAGTGATGAGGAGAGGAACGGCATTCTCAGTTGTGTTATAGAGCGAGATTATAATGTCAATTTGTTGATATAGATATATCGGCGGACATCGATCCAGTCTGTGATTATATAATCTCCATCTGCAACGAGAATTGCTATATGGTTCCATCTGGGTGTGCTTCGATATTCCACAGTGAAGCTAGAAACACAGTTATTGAAAATGATGGCTTGCAAACTGAAGACAGAGATTTCTGAGAGGCATCTTAAATTGGGTTTATACCCTCAGTTGGTCTGCGGGATCCTGGCTTCAGATGAGAAGGACATGCTAATGATATGTGTGTTTATTAAGTGATAGCTTGATCACTGAACAGTCAGAACATTATAGATAACACAGATACCAGGAACACTCATATAACTATATACATACCTGGAACATTTAGATTGTGTTATTGAGATGGGGAATCTGTTATAACCAGTGACAATAGAACAATTAAGATTTCCCAAATAACTGTAACAATAGTGATAGAATTCTGTGATTAACAAACAGTTAATAGCATAGGAGATTCACAGAGTATAGGAAATTGAAGAACAACATTAGACAGAGTTCGACATGGATGTCCAAGCATCCTAAGGGTTCGAGAGACAACGGAGAAAGTCGTCACGTGACCGGAGAAGCATCACCTGGGTGAGGTTGTCTGTCCGGAATACATGGTGCTGGTGTGTGTTCAGCACAATGATGAGAATGACTTTGCTCCTGGAAACACTGATCTGAGTCTATATACACCTTAGAATATACGACACACATTCTACACATTATACACACACACATTTCTCCCACACATACTCTTTGCTTTAATAAACTTCTTGTATTTATTTGTTGAAGCTAGAGTTGTCAAGTATGTTATGTTGGGGAAGAATGAGAGGGGGCATGATCCAGGGGTGAGTAAGAGTGAGAAGAAGGTGTCTTTAGACTGAGGGAGTGCTGTGGACGGAGTCTGGTGGATATCTCCAGGATAGTGATATTGAATTAAAATAAATGTGGGTGTTGATTCCCCTCACTCCAGGGACGACACTTAAGTAATAAAGTAAAGTATTACAACGACATCATTGGGGATCGTAAACGGAATCTTTGGACAGCGGGATCTCTTGTAGACGGGATCTTTTGACAGCGGGATCTCTTGACAATGGGGTCTTTTGACACGGGATGTCTCGACACGGGATCTTTAGTTAGAGGACGGGGATATCCTATTAGTGAGAATCCAGCTAGAGTGAATGTGGATAGGGGTTAAGACACTTATCTTACCTGTTCACAACCTCACACGTCTGCATAGGTCTGTGGTCCGGATTCTACTCTTGTCACTGAGTGATTGTGTTGTGTTGTGTTGTGTGTTATTAAATATATAGATTAATTGTACTTGTTCATTATCTATATATTTATCTTGGGGTTAATCTACACTCTAACTGCTGACTTACCTCTCTGAAAGATGGCTACTCCTAAGCTAGATCTGGCAGAACTAAGGGCAACGGGGGAAGCAATGGGTTTGTCGGGCTCTGCACTAACAGATTACATACAGGAGGTGGAGAGGATTTTCGCCAAGCAGAAAGGGAAAATAGGAGGGCCGAGATGGAATTGAGAAAGATGAAGTTGAGCAAGCTGCTAGGCAACTGGAAGCTGAGCAGGCAGTTAAGAAACTTGAAGTTGAGCAAGCTGCTAGGCAACTTGAAGCTGAGCAAGAAGCTCAGAAAAAAGAGCACGAGTACCGGATGCGGGAACTCGAGCTTAAGAGGCAATCTAGTGGGGAAACTGAGGGAGCAGTGGGAGGTTCCTCTCTCCCTGGCTCAACCCCAGTAGGTGGACATAGTTACCATGCTATGAAGTTCCCTCTAGCGATATACGAGGAGGACAAAGAGAAGATTGACCAGTACCTTCAATGCTTCGAGGCTATGTCGGTTGCTATGGGTCTGGAGCGTGATAAATGGAATCTTAAGCTATCCCAGGGATTACGCGGGACCGGTAACGTGGTTTATTCTCGCCTGCCACCAGGACATGAGAACAATTATGACGAGTTGAAGACGGCTCTGCTGAAACGATTCGAGATCACGTCACATACCTACGGGAAAAAATTTCGAGGAGCGAAACGAGAACCGGGGGAGTTGTTTTCCGCATACAGTCTGCGTCTGAAAGCCTATCTCTATAAGTGGATGGATTTGGCTGGGTTCGCTCATGACTATGAGAGTCTGGAAGAGCTCATGGTAGTCGACCAGATGCGAAAGCAAATGTCGAAACCTCTCAGGACATTCTTGGGAGAACAAGGGGCGGAACGTATTGACATGGTGACGTAATTGGCAGAACGGTTCGTCGAGGTACATGGGGAGGCAGCAGAAAACCTTTCTACCAACACCAAAAGTCAGGAAAAACATAACCTGAAGAAAGCCAAAAGCACGGGAACTAAGAAGGTGGAACCATATGTGAAAACTACAGAGGAGAATCTGGAGAAGACGAAAGAGGGAAGCAAGAGCACCTCGAGCTCTACCCAAAAACGACCATGGTCGGAGAAGTGGTGTTCGATTTGTAAGTCGCCCTCTCACAATACGAGGGAATGCAAATCGATGGCTAAGCGCCCTCACTTCGCAGCATGTCAAGTGACTTCAACCAAAGGAGGTGGACACTGACAATGCCAAGGTCGACAAGGAAACTCGCCACTAAACTCACCTGGGTGAGGTTGTCTGTCCGGAATACATGGTGCTGGTGTGTGTTCAGCACAATGATGATAATGACTTTGCTCCTTGAAACACTGATCTGAGTCTATATACACCTTAGAATATACGACACACATTCTACACATTATACACACACACATTTCTCCCACACATACTCTTTGCTTTAATAAACTTCTTGTATTTTTTTTTTGAAGCTAGAGTTGTCAAGTATGTTATGTTGGGGGAGAATGAGAGGGGGCATGATCCAGGGGTGAGTAAGAGTGAGAAGAAGGTGTCTTTAGACTGAGGGAGTGCTGTGGACGGAGTCTGGTGGATATCTCCAGGATAGTGATATTGAATTAAAATAAATGTGGGTGTTGATTCCCCTCACTCCAGGGACGACACTAAAGTAATAAAGTAAAGTATTACTACGACAATAAGGACAGTTTAAAGATCGTCGCCCCATTGTCTACATGCACCAAGGAAGAGCAGCCTTCTGTTACCCGTTTGTTGATCAGTAAAGGGGTTTATAGAAATGCATGGGTGAATGAAATTCTAGTATGGCGATCCATGCCTGTCAGTCCAGCAAGTGTATGCTTGGAGTAGGATGTTTCAAAACGGCGTGACTTCTGCCACAGACTGTTCACGATCGGTTCTGGAACACCAAGTAGTGACTCCAGAGTGGTTACACACGCGACCAATATAATTTTTATACAGGAATACAAGCACTTTACTTGCATTGGACTCAGTGGTGACTACATCGAAACACCAAACATGTGTTCTGTAATTGTTCAGAGTAAATTCAAAAAAAAAAAAAAAAAGATTCATATGATAACAATGGACACTGATAGTAAGGAAATGTAATCCATACGAAAAATCGGTCCAGTGGAATAGAAGTGGTATCGCGTGTATGGACTAAGCTTGAGTTAAAAGCAAGCGAAGCACCAAAAAAAAAAACAACAAAAAAAAAACAACAACAACAAAATCAACAACACCCAAAACAACCCACTTGAGCTGCCCATGGAATTGTCATCATTCTATATAAAATATATCTCCAAAGCTTGTAGTAATTTGTAGCGTGTTTACTAATTGTCCATGATTCCCAAACGTATGTTAAAACCGGTTCTATGTAAAACACAAGTCCCAAATGTTAAACACCTTCATTAGATGCGTTATAACAATGAAGATTAGTGAAAAGAATTCAGAATGTGGCTGGTCGTAGCAAAGTAGCATTCAAAGCTGATGCTATCATACAGAGAAAGAGATCAAAACCTGGATGGTCACATGGTATAATCGGGAAAAGAATATAGATATAATCCAAGACTCAAATGATCGCTTTAGATGGTGAGTCATGACATCCACGCCTCTCGAGTTGTCACATGTTGATGATGGATACAACAGCGGCATAAACAGGATACACTATGTTTTTGTAATAACATTAACCAGTAGATATTGATGATCACTTATTTAATTTTATTAAACATTTTGATGAACAAAGATTTACTTGTATTAAGCATGTTGTTCGACCATTATTTACTTGTACTAAACATGTTGATGGTCATTCATTTGGTTTAGGTTTAGGTTTGGTTTAGTCGACGGATCAACATCACAGCACACGGGTGTAACCCAATAAGTGCTCCCTTCTACTCCTAACCCAAACCCGAGTCCGGAGAATCTCAGCTCAGTGTATGAATTCCGTAGCACCGGCGAGGATCCTGAAATACTTTGGGTAGATTTTTAACTCGAAATTTTGCCCGGGCAGCTCCATTAAGCTACTCTTTTTCGATTTCCAACTGCCAAGGGATGTTTTACTTGCGCAGCAATGCACTCGGGCGTCCGATCTCACTATCTAGAGAACAGGGAAATATTGTTACTAGAAGTCCACGTGAAAAAATTCTGGTCCTCACCGGGGCTTGAACCCGGGATCTCTAGCACGCGAGGCGGACACAATACCTCGAGACCAGTAAATTACTTCTAACAAACATGTTGATAGACAATTACTCACTTTTATTACCCATTTTAATGGAAAATCATTAGCATGTATTAAAAATATTGATGGACAATTATTTAAAAACATTTTAATAGAGTTAAACATTCTAGCTACATTTCCTTTGCAGGGTGTCACAATGAACACCACATATTTCTGCTGTAAGTGATTTCCTGATAAGTTTACTTCCAATAGTTTTTCATTGCTCTCTGAACGACCGATACTCACGCCATTGTATAAAAACAGCGTCAGGAGGCATTATTCCAAATCCCCGGCAGCTGGTTTCGAACACCGTATGCGAGTTTACAAACTTGGTTGGTATGTCCTTCGTCACAGATCCGGATTTGATAGGGTATTATTCATTTGGTTTAATCGCTTTGTCAGGTAATTGTAACTTCTGTTTAATATTTTGATGTATTAATCGCTTTGACAGGTAATTGTAACTTCTATTTAATATTTTGATGTATTAATCGCTTTGACAGGTAATTGTAACTTCTATTTAATATTTTGATGTATTAATCGCGTTGACAGGTAATTGTAACTTCTGTTTAATATTTTGATGAACAATGATTTGTTTGCAATAAACAGTATTGGACACTCCCTTAATATTTATTAACTATTTTGACCGCCAAATATCTGCTTCATAACGCTTATTTTCTGTTTTTAAACATTTTGAAGGACACCAATTTACATTAATTTAACACATAGATAGAAAATCAGTTAGTTGTATTAAATAGTTCTAGGAACAATCATTAACTGTTACTAGGCAATTTGATTTATTCTCATTTACTCAATGACCATTTTTGTGGTATTATGTTGAGTTGAGCTGAGCTATGAACATCCATGACTGCATTCAGGACATTCCCATACGCGCTCCGTTCTCTTGTTCAACATGTAAACATTTACATGGCGGCACATATGCAGTAATACGCTAACGGTTGTTGTGCGTGGAGAGACACACTTTCCAGAAATGAAATCATATAAAATAATTGCAGGGACAATTACCACGACGAATTATATACTCCACAAAACCGTTAGAGTTAAGAATGTACGGCGTTTCGTTACCTCTTGCGTGTAGTAAAATGGATAGGCAATACGAATGAACCGATCTATTGCAATGATGGTCATATGCAACATTAACATAAGAACCATTCCAAATATCACGCGGAGCATAATACTGTTTATCTGATCTGACGTGCTAGGTGTTAACAAATTCGTTGCTACGGCTGATGTATCACTGCAAATATATGCTATTGCTATTAAACCGTAATTCACAGCTAGAGATACCACAGAAATATTACTGGTTTAATGTAATTTTTCCGTTCTCCATATTATGAGAATCACTGTCTAACATTTGCAGATGACAACGATGTTTTACAACGAAACGACAAGAAACACAGTATACGTGGTGGTTGGGTTTTGAATGTAACTTGTTTGTGTTGTATTTGGCGTCATAATCACAACAGAGCTCGTATCTTTCACTCATATAATCTACAACGAAGCACAATATTGTAGGTACTACTACACTTGATAAAATCATCTAGTATGCATGATTTGACATTGTATCATAGCAAATAGAGCATTTTATTTCAGGCTACTATCACAAAGATAAATGCATTCTTATTTAACAGAACTAAATAAAATGACTATCCGGAAATGTGTATGTTTAATTTCGTAATGTCACGACATTAAATGCGAAGCCACGATACTGACCATCAACTGAAGCAGTAGTTATAGACATGTGTGTGTCCATTCACAAGAGTTTAATGAAGGTTTAATGTGTTCAATGTATGAGAACAATCTTTCAATTGCTGTGTAAATGTGATCCGTTAACGACATTTCCTTAGTTGTATTACTGTGTTTGCAAAGCCCGCAATTTACTGCTGACATTTAAAGGGCAATTCTTGTCGTCTCGTCAAACTGACTACCAAACAGTACGTATACAAAACCTTGTTTAATATTTCGAATAGAGATCGATGTTGACAATCATAGATCTCCAATTCCTGCTGTAAAGGATGTACATATATATATAGTACACTGCAGTATCATAAGGTCACAGGAAGATCGTACACAAAGCGACAATTTGACAAAATCCTTTATAACGTATTCATAATCACGCATTCTCTGACACAAACTTAACAGTGAGAGAATTTGAGCGCAGAAAAAAAGAGATGCTTCAGACACTTTGATATATCGGCTTATGTTATTCTGACTACGAAGGCCTTTATCATACTTTACATCTGTAATGTAATAGGCACAGAGTTTTCGTCAATTACGTGATATTGTAAATTCCAAACTTGTCGAGAAGCTGAATAATACAGACGTGTGCACTACATGTGGTTATGTTGAATAATACAAAAGCGTGCACTACATGTGGTAAAGTTGAATAATACAGACACGTGAACTACTTGTCGTCAAGTTGAATAATGCAGACATTTCACTATATGTGGTTATGCTGAATAACAATGACGTGTGCACTTCATGTGGTAATGTTCAATAATACAGAAGTTTTCACTGCATGTGGTAAAGTTGGCTAATGCAGACGCGTACACACATTGCGAGATGTTGAATAATACAAACTCGGGCATTATAAATGAATATTTTGAAAGTTACATTGCTTATGTTTCCATGATCGTCGGCTTCGTCTTATTATGTGAATGTTTAAGTGTGGTTGCCATAATATGGCGGACAGAATCGCTGCACGGAAATACGAACTTGATTGTTGCATCACTAGCAGTCAATGATGTGTTATTATCATTAGCATTCGTCTATTTTCAGTTTGCAGCCGTATTCAGAGCCTCACATGTATTACCAACAAATATCGGATATACTATTACGCTTGGTATCTTCTTTGGATCAACTAATCAGTCAGTAATGCACATGGCGGCAATCGCGATAGATCGGTATATTCAGATAGCGCATCCATTTTACTACATGAGAAATATGGATAAGAGATACATTTATATCTGCCTGACCATTCTATGGGTCACAGAACTGGCTTTTGTGATCACATTACAAGTAGTTTATGTTGATATATATCAAGGAAGGTGTTTTACATTTAATCAATTTGAATTTGTTGTTTTCACAGGGTGGTTTCTTGTCTTTGTCTCTAGTATAATTATATGTGTTTGTTATTTTAAAATTGCTTATTTGGCATTCAAACACAAGAAGGCGGCTAATGCCAGGAGATTACAATCTATAGAATCCGTTAGAGATATTTATTTGAGCAACAATCGCAAGGCGGCTTTTAAAAGTGTCAAATTCTTTGCCGCCATGTTTGGTGTTTTTTCTGCGTGCACTTTGCCGCCATTAATTTTAAACTTTGTTAGATGTTTCTACAGCGTCCCAAGGCATATTTACACGTCATTCTTCTTGCTTTTACCGGCGAATTCTGTGATTAATTATGTGATTTACGCAACAATGTACTCGGAATTTTCTTCAGCTTCAAAGAAGACAATAAGAGATATAAAATCATACTGTTGTAAACGAAACAATGTCTAGAGTGTGTCTTAACAGATTCTGTGCCAGACAAAAAGTGGGTTTTAGAAATGGATCTCGGAAAATGGGAAGTAGCGGTGTGTCACAGTTATGTCTTCATGTTGTTAATATCGTAGAAGCCATGTTTTATTGCATGTTGTAATATTATGACATTTCGGCGATTATAAGTCCAAGGAAGATACGGGAAGTCTCAATGCAATCACAACTAAATAATGGTGCTGGCTTGATCTGCAGATTAGCATCACTTTGCAGTTCCTTAACAAAACTTTGCTCACATTTATTCCCGCCGAAAGTTTCACTCTCCCTGCCAGTTCTCCGATCGCATATACCCAAGGTGGCAGGTGTGCCCTGTGTCATCTTCGCCCTGGCCCGTACCTGACTCTTCTTTGAGGAACAATGCTTTTATCATTATTTTCTAAACTACTGCGGTTTTTTAAATATCACCATTTTAATCTGCCAGGGAATGTGAGTTCCCCGCTCTGTGGTCTATCGCTAATAGCAGAGTTCCCCAGAGATGTCCACTTACCCAGGTGGATACCCCAACGTAAAAAGAAACTAAAACTACTAAACTAAACTAAATTACACCTCAACATGTAACACTTATTATCAATGCAGACACCTGTGGCACGAGGCGGCATAGGACAGCAAAAATAAAAAGAAATTGAAAGGTGTTTTTAAGCAACATGGTGAGCGCGACTTTCTGTGAATACCCTGCTACAGAGACCGTCTCTTCTACTGACATACCCGAATAATTTTATTTGAATTGTCTTAATGGTTTTGATACCCGATATCGTGTAATCTACATCTGGCAATACTGCAGGAACAATGTTTACAATTCTAGATATATCACTATGGGGAGAAGAAAAAGATAAATAACTACTTACATTAAACAAAAACAATAACAATCCGAACAGCTAACAAACAGTGTCACTAGAATACTGTTTTTCCTTATGTTTCTTTAGTAGATGTGATTATTGTGTACTGTGAACAACTAGGGTCAGAAATAAATTTAAAGCATACACAGCTTATGGTCGTCTCTAAGAAGAACCGCATACCACAATGTAATACACTGGTAAATAAAAATATTCTTAAACACGTGAATCTAACAATATGCTGAGAAGAAGGGTCTTCAATAGATTAGAATACGAATCGCTATGACAAAGGAAGAATTTTGCACGATGGAAAACATACTGACCCAATAACTAGATGTCGAGCTAAAGACACTTAAAGTGCTACATAGACAGTGTGCTTTAATATGTATGAGAAGCTTGGACAATAAGCAGACAAGCTGAGAAAATCTGATGATAGTTGAGATGTGATTTCTGAGGGAAATGCGAAGAATATTACGGGGAGATAGAACAATAAGCGAGCAAGAATTTAAAAAAAAACACACACGAGAGCCGTAAACTGATTAGAGAATTTAGAAGTATACAGACAAGATGTGTTTTGTTCACGTTATTATAAGAAATGGACTACAAGTCTTAGTGACAGCTGGCAAGATTGATGGTAAAAGAACAAAGGGCAGGTAGAGATAAATATCTGGATGATATGGCACATGGCATATTCTAGACAGGAACATAGATCTGATTCACGTTTCTGATGATCGTATGAGATGACGAAACATGACCACCACCGCTTATCGGCATAGCACACGAAGATTTTGAAGATAACTAGAACGCGTCATCAAGTTTAATTTTCCCTGAGTTCATCATCATCTACACAGGGAAACATATTTAACAATTATTTGAAATCTCTACAACAGATGGTAACACAAGACAAGTACAATGTGAATGACATGTAGAAACGAATGACGTCTATACATGTCAAAGCTATATGTGCGCCATCTACATCGATCTGAGGTAGAACACTGGCACCGCTTGTCACTCACTCGTATCACGTGATGCACAGACATGCAGATATATATTGTGACATCTATAGCTTTTCTCACACAGGCAAACAATCCGTCCCCTTGCTTTAAACTAATGCGCCAAGATGGTAATTTTCATTGAAATCATCTTTCAAAACGAAAATCAGTCAATAAATACAGATAATTATTCATTTACTGTATTAACACTTTGGTGGACATTAATTTAATTTTAGCAAACATGTAAATGCACAACCATTTATTGTATTACACATGCTGGAGGACAATCACTTACATTTAACATTTGGATGGAATCTAATTTACTTGTACTAAACATTTTGTTGGACAATCATTTACGTGTAGTCAACTTGTAAATGCACAATAATTTATTTTATAACACACTAGCTGACCCGGCCCGGCTTCGCCCAGTCCCTGGTGGGGAGCATCTCATTTAATTCATATAAGAAGTCATATAAGTTCTCGTTCCCGTTACCGACTATCTGCCTGTCTGTCTGTCTGTCTGTCTGTCTGTCTGTCTGTCTGTCTGTGTCTGTCTGTCTGTCTGTCTGTTTGTCTATCTATCTATCTCTGTCTGTCTGTCTGTCTGTCTGTCTGTCTGTCTGTCTGTCTGTCTGTCTGTCTGTCTAATAGACCCATCCCTCTGTCTCTCCCTCCGTCTATCCCTCCCTCCCTGTCTGTTTGTCTATCTATCTATCTATCTATCTATCTATCTATCTATCTATCTATCTATCTATCTATCTATCTATCTATCTATCTATCTATCTATCTATCTATCTATCTATCTATATATCTATCTATCTATCTATCTATCTATCTATCTATCTATCTATCTATCTATCTGTCTGTCTGTCTGTCTGTCTGTCTGTCTGTCTGTCTGTCTGTCTGCCTGACCCGGCCCGGCTTCGCCCAGTCCCTGGTGGGGAGCATCTCATTTAATTCATATAAGTAGTCATATAAGTTCTCGTTCCCGTTACCGACTATCTGTCTGTCTGTCTGTCTGTCTGTCTGTCTGTCTGTCTGTCTGTCTGTCTGTCTGTCTGTCTGTCTGTCTGTCTGTCTGTGTCTGTCAGTCTGTTTGTCTATCTATCTATCTCTGTCTGTCTGTCTGTCTGTCTAATAGACCCATCCCTCTGTCTCTCCCTCCGTCTATCCCTCCCTCCCTCCCTGTCTGTTTATCTATCTATCTATCTATCTATCTATCTATCTATCTATCTATCTATCTATCTATCTATCTATCTATCTATCTATCTATCTATCTATCTATCTATCTATCTGTCTGTCTGTCTGTCTGTCTGTCTGACTGTCTGTCTGTCTGTCTGTCTGTCTGTCTGTCCTGTCTGCTGCCTGCCTGCCTGTCTGTCTGTCTGTCTGTCTGTCTGTCTGTCTGTCTGCCTGACCCGGCCCGGGTTCGCCCAGTCCCTGGTGTGGAGCATCTCATTTAATTCTGAGTAGGTAAGAATCCGCTCTGCCTTCAAAATGTTGACGTGAAGATTTTCTTCCTGCAGCTGCTTCTGTATTTGTTGATCAGTAAGCTCCATTTTTAGCCGCTTGACCACCCATCTGACTGTGTTTGAATCAGTGTTTCTGATTCTGGTGTCTTGGTCCTCCTTCCTCTCACAAGTTTTTGTGTTCGTCTGTGGGTAGTCGTCGCTCTTCTTATTGGTAGTTTCATTGACTGTAGGTTCAGATACTTTATTACAGCTTGCATGCAGACTCTCCAAAGGCAGGTTCGTCTTCTTGATAGTCTGGTCGGTTTTCTCACTATGCATCTTGGAAGCTGCTTGTTTCTTTGTGCTATTACGACGTGCCATTTTCCCCCCGTATCAGGCTGCTTGAAATGTGTAAGGCGTCTTGGCTTGATAGCGCTGAGAAGTGCTGTCAAGCGAATCGTGCCGATATGATGGCGGAAAACACTAAAGATGCGATGATATTGTTCAACATCTTTTAGATAACTTCTTAAGTATAGAAAGATGAGTTACAATGTTATGCATTATGCATTATTTTTATGTAAACTTTGAAAATGCCTTAAAGATTGTATCATTATTTATTATAACTCATATGCCGGTACATAACTATAGACAAAGAGTTTATAAATCTTTGAAAACGATACAACAATATGACTATAAGTTATACAACAATGTTATTAAAAGTTATGCCCCTTGAAATAACTTTTTCTAGAGTTAAGTCCCTTCGCTATATATAAATTTTAATGAAAAATGAAAAATGAAATAATACTGAGTAAGCAGGCGATTTCACACTAAAAAAATATCACATTTGGCAGCTCTGGAATGAAAGGAAGACGTGTAGAAAATTTTATCTCAATCGGATGGGCCGTTAGCGAAAAAATAAAGGACATACATATTTACATACATATTTACATACATACACTTTGTTTTATATATATAGATGGTGGTAGACAATGTGTTACTTATAATTAATATTTTCATGAAAAATAATTTACTTGCATTTTGATGGACAATCATTCATATTTAGCAAACATTTAAATGCACAATCATTTATTTTGATGTAGATGTTGGTGGACAATTATTTACTTATATTTAAACTTTTAATTGATAATATTTTGATTGCCAATAATTTTCCCTTGTTAAAAATGTTGATGACCAATCACTTAAAAGTTGCTTAAGGGTCGACAGCGTCGACTTAATTGCACCGGGTTTTATCTCATATGGCTCAGTCTCTTTGCGCAGCGCGGAAAGCGTCGCACGAAGCACAAACTCCGTAGCTCTAGCGACGACCCACAGGAGTCTCCGATCACCAGTCACTTAATTGTCGTAAACATTTAGAGAACATGCATCATTCCTTAGGCACAAAATGAATGTAGATCATTAAACATTTTGCATCTACTAAAGAATAATTTCGAGGATTGTGTAGTTAATTGCTACAGAATACCGTAGAACACGAAAGGAAATTATCTTCACATACTATCAGGGAGCCGAGTTTGGCAGTGGCCTACACGTCAGTCTATCTTATCGTTAGGTATGTGTTTGAATCCTTCTCCAGTTGGAGATTATAATTAAAATATTGACTTGTGCTCCCAGGTCGACCAAGCCTCAATAGGTTACCAGGAAATATTTTGGAAAGTAAAAGCAGCTGGCGTGGTATCGATCAAATCACCCACCCAGTGCTGATTGGTCTATACAAATGCGGGTCTGGTATTGATCAAATCACCCACCGGATGCTGACTGGTCGATACAAATGCGGGTCTGGTATTGATCAAATCACATACCCGGTGCTGATTGGTCTATACAAATGCGGGTCTGGAATTGATCAAATCACCCACCCGATACTGACTGGTCTATATAAATGCGGGTCTGGTATTGATCAAATCACCCACCCGGTGCTGATTGGTCTATACAAATGCGGGTCTGGTATTGATCAAATCACCCACCCGGTGCTGATTGGTCTATACCAGTGTTTCCCAACGTGGGGCCCACGCCCCACAGGGGGGCAATTCGACTATTAAGGGGGGCAATTCGAAAATGGAAGAAATCGGCTGGATATAACAAAACGGGGAGACTTGAGACTGAAGTTAACTAAATTGGAACCTGACATAAAATCTCTTTGTAGCAAGCATCAAGCGCAAGAATCTCACTAAATTAAAATAATTACTAATAATTAAAATAATATAGAACAATCTTTGCATTAAAATTATTTTGTACTTGAATTTCAGTTCTCCATTATTTGTTTTGAAAATTTACTTACTGTGTTTGCTAAATAATTTCCTAGTAATTTCTTCCCAAAACCTATCGGTCCTTTGGCTATGATCGGGTGCATTTGCTGCTCTCCCCCCAGTAGTGCGCCTGGTCTGGTCGGGGGCCGGGATGATCAAATAAAAACCCATCACATATCTTCAACTTAGATGTGGGCCTGGTCGACCACCGTGGGCAATAGCTTACAGTGAGACTAAGGGTCCACACACACACACAAAAAAGGGGGAGGCGGGGGAACTAGCTTGTCTGGGGTAACCGCCCCCCCCCCCAAAAAAAAAAAAAAAAAAATTCACCCAACACAACCGATACGCAGGGACGCGGGACCTGTGTGGGGCGGGGGGGGGGGGTTGGGCTCTGGCCCCTCTGGGAACCGTGAGCTCTTCTAAAAACATTTCAAGTTTCTTTAGTGAACATTTCAATTTTTTAATATTAAAAATGATGCATATGTTGGGGGGGGGGGGGGGGGGAGCATAAGAATTTTAGAAAGGCTTAGGTGGGGCATAGCACAAAAAAGGTTGGGAAACACTGGTCTATACACATGAGGGTCTGGCACCAAATGTTCAATGCGACTGAAGGGATGTAAAAGTCATTTACTGTATTTGTTACTGACTGACGTGTTTGTAGACCCCATCTTTCTTCTTCCAGGACTCAGACATTCCCTTACTGTTCTTGTTGTACCACAAAGACGCTCACTATGACCAAACTCTGTCAACTCTTCAAGACAGGATTATGATAGAAAGTCTGGTTTCTTTGATGTTCAGATCGTGTAAGGTGTCAGTGTTGTTGTTCTTCGTTACCTACGGAATGCTGAGTAGTAGTCGCACGGTATCAATTTTGTTGCAAATGGGTCGTCCCATAGTTTATCCATGCCTATGTCAGCCAAAACCGCACGTACTTAGCCAGGTAAGGCAGTTTGTAATGCAGATGAAAATTAGTATGCAGCTTTATATGCTTCTTCAGTTTCTGCACAATGGTTAGACGACTCTCTAATAATCATCATCATTGTCATGATCTTCCATAACGAACGGCGCCTACGATCATATCCCTCTACGAGCATCTGTCATCCGTTTCCTTGATACGTTCCAACACTGACCGTCTTTTATGCCACTCTTTCAAACCACAAAGGTTTTTCGTCTTCTGTCCACATCTATCTATAACACCCTCTATCTCCCAGACTGTCACACACATCTCATAACATGACCAAAGAATGTCTTCCCTGATGTGGGATAGCAACTGTCTTTGGGAAATCGTCTCTTGTTGTCCTTGGGCAATGGCCTTCTTAGAAGTCAGTGGGATTTTTAACATTCTACGTAGAATCCACATCTCAGTGAAGCCCAGTTTCTTTCTAATTTATAATAGTCTATACTATTGAAAGTAGCTTGGAAAGAGAGATGTAGGCATGGTTCCTGGTAGAAGAGACAAGCGATCGGCCAACAAGAAGATGGACGCCTTTATTGCAGTCACGTGAGGAATTGACCTATCAGAAACCATGCTGGACACATGCCACAAGGGACAAACTAGACATGGAAACGTACGATACAGAGGGACGGGTGGAGGGTCCATTGTTGTGTTAGTTATCTTTGAAGGGATCAATTTTCTGCACAGAACTTGCTAAAGAAGATACTGCGTCTTACTCTAAACAGAAGCACGTTCTGAATACATTTTTGAATATTTTGACCTGGAAACAATTATTGATGCAATTAATGGATCAACAGTTATTGAATTCCAAATAAACTTACCCCTTCACACCTCAATCAACTCCACAAAGAATACTACTTTTCATTATCTGTCTGGTTGGTTAGTGTTCAACTCTCTGACACTGTCCACTAGTTTGACCCAGTCTAAAATGTATAGCGTGAAAATTACAGAGAAGAATAGACGGCAGATCTATTATTGGCTGCACCACTCAACGAGTACTGAATATTCTAAACTTTTGGGGCTGGCATAGTATTGCCAACACCATTGACAACTTGTATTACTGTTAG
Source organism: Cepaea nemoralis (assembly GCA_014155875.1). Classification (NCBI taxonomy): domain Eukaryota; kingdom Metazoa; phylum Mollusca; class Gastropoda; order Stylommatophora; family Helicidae; genus Cepaea; species Cepaea nemoralis. The sequence continues at coordinate 67,506 of JACEFZ010019958.1, read as the reverse complement.
CTTGATAGTTCCGTCACCCTGCTACTGAGTGAGTGCGTGGCGCGACACTGTGAGCTGTGAATTTCGTGTGAAATGCTTTTGAATCTGCCCGAGGTTTTATGGAACGTGACTGCATGTTCGGAGCGATGGCAGCTGGCTATGTCCCAGAGTTGACCGGTTTTTGCCTTATGCAGAAATGCGTGGCTGCTGGGCTTCTGGTTGACTGCCACTGCCATGGACGATGAACTGTATTTTCGTGGACTGTGTGGGTGAACATCTAGGAAACATCCAGATGGTAAAATGACTGCCGATTCCATCAGAGATAAACTGGATGTTTCGTGGGGAACTATTGTGTTGACATTCTGGCCGCAGCATTATGCACAGTGTATCTGTGCGGGTTGTTATTTGTCGAGACTCCTGTCTTTTCCACTTTTCACATTGGGCATTGGGGAGCGTTTTATGTGATATTCACTGGCACAGGAACGGAGCATAATGGGGACTACCCGTTGCTGTGAAGTTGGAACTTTACTAACTAACTAACTAACTAACTAACATTACTGGTAGTATAGTTATTAAGAAACACATTTCAAGCATTACATTTGCTTTTGAAGCATTTTTCGTTTACTTTACTGAATTTTGTTCGTTGTTCCATAAGTTATAAAATTTAAAATTGAATGAAACTGAATCAAATAGTAAAATCCCAGGAGAACGTAATCTGGAATGCTGTGAGAATACGAAATTCCAATGGAAAGAATAAGCGGAAAAGTGCACACAGTAAAAACACCAAACATAATGGAAAAGTACTTGACACTTTTGATAGCCGCCATGTGATTGTTTCTCATCTCATTATCCATAGCTTGTAGTCTTCGTGCATTAGCGGCCTTATTATGTTTGAATGCCAAGAAAGCGATTTTCAAGTAACAAATGCAGGTAGCGATCAGTGTCAATATGTAAATGACAGACATTATGCAGTAATAAACTAGCTGTTTGTATAGTACCGCACTTTCCAGAGTTGAAACTATATAAAACAATTCCGCTGATAATTACCACAACGAATTCTATACTCCACAAAACCGTTAGAGTTACGAATGTACGGTGTTTTGTTACCTCCTTCAGGTAGTAAAATGGATAGACAACATGGATGAACCGATCTATTGCAATGAATGGCCATATGAAACATTAACATAATATTCATTCCAGAAATTACGCCGAACATAATAATGTTTATTTGATCTGACAGTCTGGTTGTTAAAAAATGTAGTTCTGATAATGTGGCGTTGAAAATATATGATATTGCTATTAAACCGTAATTCGCAGCTAGTGATGCTACAAATATGTTAGTGGTTTCATGCAATGTCTCCGTTCTCCATATGATGAGAATCACTGTCAAACATTCACAGATGCCAACGGTGTTCACAAATATGACAAGAAATGCAGTATACGTATTGGTTGGGTTCTGAATATAACATGTGCCTGTATAATTTGACGTCATGATCACAACAGAGCACTATCTATCACTCACAGAATCTAAAAGAAATCACAATACTGTAGATGTTACTACATTGGACAAAACCATGCACTTTGCGTGATACACATTGTCATCATATCAAGTATTGGATTATTTTCGACCAGTTGAGTTGAGTCAAGAACATACAGCACTCGTGACATTTCCATGCGCTCTCTGTCCTCAATGTAAACAACCAGCGAAAAGTCCCAGTATAGTGGTGTCAACTGAAATCTGATTATGTGTCCCTCTGATATTTCCTTAGAATTGCTTCCATAATTATTGCCTTAAGTGTATTTCCTTCTCAACATAATCATCCGGGGAAACACCGTATTCTAGATCTTGACAAAACCATAAACTGTACACGAAATAAAGTTGTATCATATCTAACACATCAGGTTTGTGGACATAATCACAGAAGTTAATTATATTATCTCTAACATAATTAACCAGGAAGACATTCTACTTGTTTGTCTCCGTTTGTAAATAACTACAATAAGCAGGCAGTGTCCAGTTTTAACATATCCATCATTATCATCGTCGCTTTCAACACATGGAAAGACTCTTGATCATTCGCCACTCTCCCTAATGGTGCATGTTCTTGCACATAATGACTTTATTAACCTGTGATATGGATGACCCCTTCCTCCTCTTCCTGGAAATATGGTTGCCATCACTGTTCTTTCTAATTCACCGTGACGCCTAATAGAGCAAACGTATTTTCATTTCCTAACCATGATAATGTTTGTGTTCCAGGTTCCTTCGATCTTCATTTCCTCTAAAATGTTAGTATTTATCTACCCCTTGATCCATTAAAGCAATGAAACATTACTGAAAGTAAACTTGAGAAGAAACACAAACGGCGAAAAAATGCTGGGTTTTACTGCGACGTCCTGTAAATGATATGACGTTGACGTTGTGATCACGGTATCCTAATAATTTGTCTGTGGTGTTTCATTTCCAACCCTAGATTCTCGTGGCTAGTGGTGGTGAAATTAATTCATTTCAACTGCTCCAACATCATTACGGAAGAAATACAAACTAGAATCAATCCTGGAAATAAGATATACTATGCACTACAACATCTACTAAAATCAAATGCGCTATCTCGTAACACCAAACTTACAATATACAAAACACTGATCAGACCAGTTGTTCTGTATGGCTCTGAAACCTGGAGTACAACGAAAGGGGACGAAGCCTTGTTACAAACCTTTGAGAACAAAGTTTTAAGACGTATCTTTGGACCCATTAGGGATACACAAAGTGGATAGTGGAAAAGAAGAAGTAACAAAGACATTTATGATCTGTTTAAGTCCCCGCTAATCACTAGTATCATGAAGGCTAATAGACTACAATGGCTGGGGCATATAGAAAGAATGGAAGACAATAGCGAAACAAAACTCGCTTACACTCAGGAAATAAATGACCGTAGACCCCGAGGTAGACCAAGAAGACGGTGGAGAGATAATATATATACAGACCTACAAGCACTTGGAATCAACGACTGACAAGAGAAGGTCATCCAGAGAGACGAATGGAGACGGATTGTATGTGCAGCAAAGAACCTCAATGACTCGGAATGCTGAAGAAGAAGATAGTACAATTCAGAAAAGCTTCACGTAATTACTGTACTGTGACATGATGAATCAGTCATCCACATTCCCAGTCCACCACATCCATAATAATACTTTTAATCTTGCACGGAGACCATCCGGATAGCAGAGATATTAATAACCTCGAACATTCCAGAACCTGGATGGGAAGGGAAAAAGCGCATGCCCGTCATTTGATTGGCTAACACTTGGGTAGTAACACTATCCACTAGGCCAGATTCAAAATCTGGTAGTTTGAGCTCGGATTCCATCAAGGAAGGATGCATTTCGATGTGGTGATCATAACGCCTTAAATATTCAATTTAATATATTGTTCTCTGGATAACAGGTACCACTTTAAAACAGATTTAAATGTGTGGTTATGCCTAGTTAGCGAAAGAGTATTTTTATGAGGAAAATGTGAAAGTAAAAACAGAACTTCATTCGTGAAGGTATTCTGAATACTGCTTCTTCAGCCTGTCAGGTCTTCCACGCAGTATACTCTAATGGCCTATCATTCCCCTGTTGTGACTGGTTGCGTATGCTTGATGATTGTAAATTACACTCAATGCAGATTAGCAAACCCTTTGCGCATTCTAGATTCGAATATGAATGCCTATCATCGCCACTCTTGATCAAACGGTAGTAATACTTTTGTGAATCTACGCCTATGATCAGAATGTGTGGTGTAACATGTACAATTTCCTTTGTAAATGCTGAGAATGGAGTGAGTTGGTGATTTTATAAGTAGCCTCTCACATTAGTAGAAGGGTAAATGCTTCAATATCCATATGTATGCAGGAGGTGTATTGCACGCCAGAATTACAAAGTTTCTGTGATGCCTGGTGGCTAGATTACGCTCAGGAGAATTAATACAATTTCTCTCTGAAGTATTACACTGGTACCTTTACTGTTGGTGGGTTCATATGAACCAGATCCTAAAAGGACAATGTGTGTTCGAACCCGTGTCTTAGTTGGCTGAATATATTGTATGGCTCATGCAAATTTACAGGGAAAGACATGTTTTTCCATATGTGCTTTGTTACCTATGTGAACAATTGCTTATGCAATTTGGCTTCTCATACTTACTGTAGTAGATATGGACATTACTCGGTGGGGAAAGAGCACATGATGATGGTGATGATATGATGTACTTGTGAGCCGAGTCTAGTTTGAAAGGAGTGAGGTCTGGCATTGCTGTATGAGTGTGTATGGAGAAGGACATCCATGTAACAAAAATACCACCCATTGGTTGGTCACTGTTTATTTGCAGTTTGTCACATTGTGTTACATATTGCATATTGCAGTTGCAAATGATGCCTATCTTCCTTCTGCCTCACAATGCCTGTCTCATGTTGCTATTTCACAATGCTTGCTCATGATGCTTGTCTTACAATGCCTGCTTCATAATGCCGGCTTTACTGTGTCTGTTCCTCATTGTGCCCAGGTGTACTGTGGTTTAAACATTGTAGGAACTTAGACATATAAAATGCTTGTAATTGTGTTAAGCTACCCCTGTCTCAGCATATGGGTTTGTGCCTATCACAGATAAAGGTGAATAATGAAAACATATCACCCACAGTCCATCAGAGTGGAATACACTCCATCATCAACAAGGAGAGGTGTGTTTGGTCAACACCCTCCCCTCACCTCCCCATTTCCATCTGTGTATATTGATGTTTGATAACATTGTCTTTGAACAAATGTAAAGAAATGCTGTACCCTTTTATATATCAACAGAGAACAGGGATGGTGGAGAGGCCCTCTTATTTTATCTGGGACAACCAATCAAGAGTCCCAGACTCAGAACTACTCCCTATAGATTAAATCCAGGGATAACCACAGAAGACCACAGGCTGATTTGCCAGCCTTTATCTTCATGACATGACATGCCTTGGTCCAAGTCAACTGAGAATCACTGTTTATGAACAGGAACCAGGATTGGTCTACATTTGTTAACCCTGTCTTGGAGTGCCGGAAAACAATGCTTTATTATAAAGATGACCCCTGTCTACAGTTTGCCTCGGTCAGGCTCATGGAGAGTTAATCCTGTGCCCCATGGAACACCTACCTTTCTCCTAGAATCCGAAATACCGGAATTTCTCAGGAAGTTTTACCTCAGCTCCTTAACAGCTGAAAGTCAATGGGAGAACAACAGTTCTATGTGATGCAATTCCATCATCTGGATTATTGTGATCATTATTATTATCATTATCATCTGAGAGCTGAAACAAGTCTCTTGTTGTTAACCCCATTCGAAGAAACCTGGTGAAGTAAATCTTGCAGTGGTTTGTTCATCTGAGACTTAACTTCGAGAACACCCAGCATGGTGCTCACACAGTGATTGTTTGGTGAGACTTGAAACGTGGGTGAAATCGGACTCGCTAGGTGAGATGCTGCAGTATATTGGATATTGTTCCTACCCCTGGGTGTCTTCAGCACGTCATGAATAACATGCACAGAGAATACATCTCCCATTGTCAGGAGAGTGATATCCTCAACCATTTGAAGTACCCCAGTTGTCAGCTTCACAGGCAGTCTGGTCAACATTGGGATTCAGTACAATATCATCACCTCAAATTCTGTTCTCAGGAGGGAATGATCTTGCATGGGACTTATTACAGGGAGTCTGCTACCTGGAGCTTTCCCAACATCAATTGCTGATGATAACAGGATGCTAATGATCCAGAACAGTAGTTCTTTCCTTGGGTTTGCCCATAACAAGGATTCTATAATTTTCCCCAGGGACAGTGAAGGGATGAAAGTACAATGAATCAATTGGGTAGAAAGAGTTTAGAGATGTGATGGAGGAGAGTTGGAAAGTTTTGAGATTGGGTGTCTGTTGGTGGGTTTTTGAGGATGTACTCATTTTCCATTTTCATACTCACATTGCATATGATTGTTTTTCGAAGTGTAATGGTTGAGATGGAACATGGGTCTTCTCAACCCCTACAGTCAGCTCAATAAAAGATTGTGTTGAGAACAGTGTTGAAGTATATGTCCATGTAATGTCTTGGTCTGCTGGTGTGAAGTACATTCTTGTGTAATGTCCTGTCCAGCTGTTGCCAGGTACAATTCTTGGGCATGTCTTGTTCAACTGTTGTTGATGTCAGTGATATGTGAATGTTCTGTAGAAATGTTGTCCAGTATATCTCATGATGTATGTCTTGTTCAATTGTTGGTGTAACCATTTCCATGTGAATGTATGTCCAACTTTTGTCAAGAACCTGTCATGTAGATGTCTTGTTCAACAGGTGTTAGGTACAGTTATTGTTGAGCTTATGTCTACTACTGTTGAATCCTAAAGTCCTAAGGTCTAATTGGACAACTGACGTAGGTAAATGTGACACAAACAAAGTAAGGGAAGATCTAATGTGGCGGACTGAAAGCACACTGACAACATTATGGTGAGAGAACTGACACCTCGGTTGTACAGGGGCGAATAGTCCAGATCTCCTTATGGCCTTTGAGGGGACCGTTTCCTTCTTTAATAAATTTTCTGTGTAGATACTTGGGAATCTCACAGTGGGGGTTCTGAGCCAGGAGAACTGGTTCCTCAAAAGGGCTATTCGGGAATGATTTATCTATCTCATTTGAGATACCTCTAGACAAAATTTTGCCAAATCATACCCTTTATCTTGTCTAACAATTATACAAGATATATTTACAGAGACCACTAATAATTGGGTCCTCTGTCTTCTCCTAACATGTCACGCCTGTTACTATATTCATCTCCTTGGAGCTGACTAACGATATCAGCGACTGATTACATGTATCACTGCACTAATATAGAATGCAATGGCTTCCCGGGGTTGGCCATATTTAATTTAGTGACACCACGAAATAAACACATAGCAACGAGCTGACCACCAACTGAACCATTAGTTAACCACATTCGCCCATTTGTTTAAAAATAATTTTAATGTGACGTGTACATTTGATAATGAATAAAGTGCGCCAGGACAATGATTCAATTGCTGAGTAAATAAGACGTAGTTAACGTATTTCAACAACTGTACTTGTAACACTCTTTTGCTTAAATGTAATTAGCTGTCTGTAGATAGTTGAGTTGATTATAAAGAATGTGTTAATAACATTGACATGTGTATCAAGTTGAACAGAGCACGTTGTGAGAAGCCCACAAAATCTGTATTTAAGTGAGAACCGTTGGCATATATAATTTTTTGAGAAAGTTCTTTTTTTCAAGTATTAATTCACTTGTAGTGTCTCTGTGGCTAAGGGCTTGCGAACGCGGTTTGTGAGCCCGTATACCCGGGTTCGAAACACGGCGGTGCTGGTTTTTTCGAAAAAGGTATAGGGGCCGGTCGTTCAGAAAGCAATGGCAAACTACTGAACGTAACACTTGCCTAGTACATCAACAGCAGCTGAAAATGCTGGTGTTGACTGCAACGTCCCGTAAGGGATACGCAATAAACATTAGTTGATTAATTGGTTGATTGGGTGGTTGCTAAATGTGTGGTTGTTTGCTTAGCTGGTTGGGCAGTTGCTTAATTATGCAGTTGTTGAAATTAATGGTTGATTGAGGTGTTGGTTGATAGTGTGATTGTCTTTATTGCTAGGTTGATTGAGCGGTTGATTGATGTTATGGGTAACTGAGTGGCTGGTGGAGAGTTCTATGGGAGTCATAGTATTTTAACTCTTAAATCAGATGTCTTTACTTGCAGATTGTCTGAGACTTGAAAACGTCCTGCATCTTTTAAATGACGCAAGTGTAGAACCCTTTTCCCCGGCCCGTATCGACAGCAGCATTTTTACAGGGACTGTGTTGCGAAATTCGCCCTCCCCTCTCACATGTCGCCGAAACCAAAAGAGTGCTAGACTGCTACTAGAACTTCTGTATGTTGGAGCCACATGTTTCGCCCTGATCCGATATGGCTAGGTATTCAGTCGTACTACCCAAGAGATCATGGGAGGGCGTGATATCTTTAGATAATAATGGTTTTGGAAATCTGCCAGTCCTTTGCAGGAACTCGGTAGTCGAATGTCTAGCTACTACGCCACATCGGCTCCCATCGCCCAGCTGGACAGCAACTTCAAGGACACCTTGGACTTGAACAAGCGTGAGGCGGGATCACTGTGATTGCTGTATTTGTCTCAGCCACCGTCATGTTTGCCACGGCCGTGGTGTATTTATGTTCCATGCATGAAGCAGTTTGTCTTCAGTGTTGAGATTTGGAAGTGGAACATGTACAGGACTATTTGTCACGCCTTGAGGAGTGATAGATATATGGTGCTAGCTCCACAGTTGTATAGAGCAGTCATCACTATGTGAGTGGTTTGGTCGATATCTTGTTGGCTGCCTTAACTTCCCAAAGCAGTTCACAGTATTCATTTAAGCTGGGTCGACCTGAGAGCACAAGTCAATATTGTAAAAGTAATCTTCACCTCGAGGAGGAATCAAACCCATGCCCAACGGGCCGACATGGAATCGTGCTAGTCAATGATTTACTAGGCTATATGATTTTATAGAATGGCAATATATTATTCCTTTTTGGTCTACCGTATTCTAGGAATGTTTCTGTACCATTTAACTTCAAATGTCTAGAAATTGTGGTCAAGGGATTACGAATGCAAATACTATTTCCGCATACCGATTTTAAAACACAATTGCGGGAAATCTGGAAGCATACCGCCTTGCGATTGTTTTCTTACAATGCTATGAGTGCCGATCGTTCAGAAAGCAATGACAAACTATTGAATCTATACTTGTTAGGAAATCACAAACAACTGTAAAATGCCGAGGATGATTGCGACAAAATGCAACTAACGTTTAATAATTGAGAAATGTTCAATATTTTACTTTCGTGTAATGCAAAAGGAATGTTGCATGTTCTCAAAATTTTGAATATAAGTAAATGATTGACCATCAACATGTTTAACAAATGTATATAATTTACCATCAACAAAATGTTGAACACAGGTAAATGATTGTACATTAAAATGTTTAATAAAAGCAAATGACTTTCAAAATAAAAGTAAATGCATTTCCATCAAAGTTTTAATTAAAATAAATAATTGGCCACTTAAATATTCACAAAATGAAAATGTTTGTCTGTGAAAATGTTTATTAACAGTGAAGGAATTCCCTTGGAAAATTTAAATATAAGTGATGATTGTCTATCAAAAGGTTTAAGACGTGCAAATTATTGTTTGACAAAATGATTAATATCAGTAAATGATTGCCTGTCTAATATGTTTATTAATAGTAGATAATTATCACTCAGAATTTTAATGCAAGTTTATGATGTTACATTAAAATGTTTTATAAAGCAAATGATTGTTCGTCAAAATGTTTAAAAAACAGTCAATGATCGACAATCAAACTGATTAATACATGTAAAGGTTTTTTCCATAAAAATATTTAATATATGTATATGATTGTCCATCAATATGTTTAATATAAGTAAACGATTGTCGATCAACATGTGTAATATAAGTAAATGATCGTCCATCAACATGTTTAATATACGAAAATGATTGTCCATCAACATATTTAATTGTCAATCATAATCATCATCATCGTAATCGTCTTCTTCTATTTCTGCCGCCAAGCGTCGTGGGGATGGATAATTTGCGCTTTAGCACCCGAAGGACGGCACTGGTTTTGTTTTGTTTTTTTCATTCCGTGTGATTGTACAATATCTTTGATGTCGTCAATCCATTTTCTTCTTGGTCATCCTCTTGGTCTTGTCGCAGATGATCTTTGATGTAAGGCCAGTGGTGGTAATTGATGGTGTTGCATTCTAACGACATGGCCAAACCACTTGATCTTCTGTCTTTCAATAAATGTGGCACAAGGTGGTGATCCGACTGTTTGTCTAATAACTGCATTTCTTACTCGGTCTCGGATTGTTAAGTTGGCAGCTCTCCTCAGGCATTTCATCTCACATGTGGTGATTTTACGGAAGTGTGATTTGGATAAAGTCCAAGTTTGAGATTGGTAGCGTCAACATGATTAATATAAATAGATGATTGTCTTTCACATGTGTAATATAAGTAAATGATTGTCCTTCAATATATTTAATATACGTAAATGATTGTCCATTAATTTGTTTAATAAAAGTAAATAATTATCCATAAGCATGCTCAATAAAAGTAAATGATTGTCCATCAAGACGTTCAATATAAGTAAATGATTGTCCATGAGTACGTTCAATATGAGTAAATGATTGTCCAACAACATGCTCAATATAAGTAAATGATTGTCCAAAAATATGTTTTATATAAGTAAATGATTGTCCATCAATACGTTCAATATAAGTAAATGATTGTCCAACAACATGCTCAATATAAGTAAATGATTGTCCAAAAACATGTTCAATATAAGTCAATGAGTGTTCATCAATATGTTAATTATAAGTAAATGATTGTTCGTCAATATGTTAATTATACGTAAATGATTGTCCAGCAATATGTTTAATATAAGTAAATGATTGATAAATCAATATGTTTAATAAAACCAAATGATTGTCCATCAATATTAATTGATTTATTGTGTTAAGAAAAAGAGTGTATACCCGGTTATGCTACCGCTGTTGTATTCATCATCAACATGTGACATGTCGAGGGGCATAGGTGTCATAATATGCAGTCTGACATGCTAACCTTATTTTTGATTAGGTATGTATATGTTCGTGTCACGATTATGCTGTGTGGTCATCCGGGTGTTTGTCTTTGTGTTAGTGTTATACCGTAAGCTCTTAATGATGTTAACCATTGTATTTCTATGACCATGTCCTTCTCCTTTTATTTCACAAATTTCCATTGGTATAAAGCATGTAGGGAAGATATTTAACATTTGGAGCATTTTCAAAGCATTCACTATTGATCGAAATTTTTCACAAATAATTTAGACTGATGTCTGTAGATGATTTTCGTAAAATAAAGTTTTAGTTTATAAACACACACACACACACACACACACACGCACGCACGCACACACACGCACGCACGCACGCACGCACGCACACACAGACACACACACACTCACTCACACACACACACACACACACAATGAATACATACTACACAGTGAAGGTTTCTCTAAATATAAAATAATCTTGGTCAACAGACGTCATATTTCGTTGGTTTATTTACAACATCGCACCTTTATAGGTAACACTTTTTTTAACAAAAGATGTAGCGAACTCTTTGTTCATGGACGCGCAGATGAGGAAGTTGATCGCTGAATGGATGGGTATCAGTGAGAATAACCCCATATAAATGTTTTCTGACACCCGGTACAGCAGGTCAAGACTCGCGGAGAAGATTGGAGGAAACGTACACATGAAGAAAACCCCGAAAATAAGAGCGAAAATCTGGACACTTCTTAAAGCCATCTTGACGTTATTCCTTAGATGGATATCAGCTTGTGATATTGTATTGCCACGTCTTCGAGACTCTGCTGCTTTCTTGTGTTTGAAAGCCACGTAGGCGATAGCATGATAAGATAGCACAACAACACCACGATAAGACTTGTAAGGTAATCGGAGAAACCCTACCAGTAATACACAACTTCATTCATTCATTCATTCAGTAGCTTGTCCTTTGCAGACCTTCGCTCCCATAACAACCTTCCGGAAAACCTCTCGATCATAAGCAAGATGTCCCGCGTCCGATACACCCATCTGGAGATCATCCGCCACATCCTGCATCCATCTTCTCCTTGGCCATCCTTTCCCTCTCTTCCCAGGCATATACCCCTCCATTTTTGTTCTCTCCAAACTTTCGTGACGTTTCAAGTGACCAAAATATTTCAATTTTCTTTGTTTTTTTCATTTTTAATAGCCAACCTTCTTTAATATTAAGCTCTTGAAGTATTGATGCATTTGTCCTTTTCTTTACCCAAGATATTCTTAGAACTCGTCTATAACGTTTATATTCAAAGTCATTTATTTATGCGCTGCTCAGCTTGTTTAGTAAGTGCCCAGGTCTCACAGGCGTATGTTGCAAATGGGAAAGATGCATGCTGTTAAAAATCTAATTTTTGTAGTTCTGTCTGTCCCATTCCATAATTTATTCAATTGTTTCTGTCTCTGAAGAGCAATTGATAGTCGTCGTTTAATTTCTTGCATTGTGTCACCGTTGTTGGTAATCAATGACCCAAGATATTCAAAATTTTCTACCACCTCCAATTTGTCCCTATTAATATATATTTCTTTCTCCATGATGACTGATGTAATAAATTACACGGTATGTGATATTTATCATCTAGTAGACTGTCGGTGGGATAATGATAAAGATAGCATTAGTTATCCACAACACAAGTAGAATTAAATAATACCGCTTATTAGTCATCGCCTTCATATAGTAAAACGGATGAGCTATTTGAATATAGCGATCTACTGCTATAACTCCCATGTGCATGAGAGATAGATTGGTTGTTCCGGAGCACATCCCAAAAGTTAAACAGTTCATGAGCTTCACGTTTATCGAATATGAAAAGCGAAGCGAAGCAGCCGTTATTTGATTGTTGGTAAATGCTATAGATAGTAACAAATCATTTATTGCCAAAGATGTAACATACATGTTTGTGTTGCAGCGTAGTCTTTCTGTTGACCATTTTACAAAAATTACAACCAGGCATTCGGAAAATGACACAAAGCTGATGAATGCCGTAATGTACACAATAAACGAACCAAAATTATTTTTTATAGAACAGTCGAATGTTTCATTATATACCATGTTAATGATTAAAGATAATTTCTTTTTTTTAAAATATAAGACACGTGTTCAATGAATATAACTGACTTATAACAGGAGTTAATAATGACCACTAATGCACAGTTTGATGCATTTGAATTAGAATAAGTGGAAGGATTGTGTGCCGGTGTGAGAAAAAGCCGCAGATGCCACAATATATCTTGTCTGTGTATCACATGATGCGAGTTAGTGAGAATCTGCACCAGTGTGCTAACACAGTTCCAAGTAGATGATGTACAAATGGTCTTGGCATGTACAGAAGTCATTATGGGCTGCTTCAATCAACATGGCATGCATATCGCACGTGCCTTGTGTCTACAAGCTCTTGTAGAGACATCAATTAATTGTTAATGCCTTTTGCACTTTGAAGACGAAAAGTAAATACAACAACAAACTAATGCATTTTTATCTCTGGCTTTAAGTTTATGATAAACACAGGGCAAGTTAAGCTTGTCATCGTGTCCTGGTTATGTCATAATGCAAAACAGTATTATATTGCCAATGTTCATTAAATATTCGCATTGTTATTTTTTTGTTTAATGTAGCTAGCTATTTATATTCTTTCATCTTTCTGCTACGAAGCATTTAAAACGGTAAATTGTATGTCTACATCTGTTTGTGGTCGCTGAGGTATGGACATTTGCAGGTGACTATAGTGCTCATCAACCATATAAAGGAAGAGTGTCAAGTAGATGTCCTTCATGTTTATCGATATAGGAGTAAAAAAAAGATTTAAAATGCATTATTCATTGTATATCAATGAACACAGAATAAACTTGAAGTCTTGGAAACATTTGGAGAAAAGCAAAGTATTTACTTCTTTGCTGATTACTTGGACAGAAATCGATACAAAATTATCGTTGTCGAGTGAGCTACGTATATGCCAGTGTGACAATTGCTCGGTAAATAGCATACTTTATTACAGTCTCTACGTCCGCTCACACACAGTGACGTGTGCATGATTTCATTAAGCCGTTTCAGAACGGCCTGCAAGTGGATACACAAAGAAGTCACATTTAAACTATATAAATGCCACTAACGAGTTCTGACATTTGCTTGTGCGTCATTACGTTTTCATTATAACGTTCCAATATGGCAGATAGGAGGTTGAGATGCGGTTTGCTTGCGAATTGTCCTTATTATGGTTCTGTCTCCAAATACTGAGATAAATGCGTGAAGCAACACTATGATCTGTGGATTTTATATGGAATGCTTTTACATCTGTCCGCAATGGGTTGTATTGTGAACTGCAATTTCAGAAAAATTGACGACTGCTGGTTGCTGAACTAGATGGTTTGACTTTATGCAGTAATGTGGGTGCAACAGCTGGTTTTGTAGTTAAAGCCGCTTCCTTCGAGAATGAACTGTAACTTTAGTGGCGTACTGTTGTGTTGGCATTCTGGTAGCGGTCGTATGCACGTATGCCTGTGCGTGATCTTGGTTTGTCGGGACTGCTGTCTGTACCACTTCTCCCATGGGATAATGAGGAACATTCGGTGTGATATGCACGAAACATTATAGGGTGACCCTTTGCCCAATAACATGGCAACTGATTGTCTGTGTAACTATAATGTATGGAAGCCGAATATGGAAGACGTGCATTGAATGTTTGCCGGTTGCGTTTTCTTGTAGATGTATAACCAACAATATTGGGACATCCATATAATTATCAATATCCAATACACTGATACATCCATAGTTGGATAATACTTGAGGTCAGTGAAATAGCATCATAAATGTATTAACATGTATTGATCGACATTAATAGAAATTAAGGAATTAAGTAGAGTTTAGAGGTGCAGTTGACAATATAAACAGTGAAATTGCAGTTGACTAAATAAGCAGTGAAGCTGCAGTTGACAATATTAATAGTAAAAGCTTGAGTGGCTACTTCAGGATGCGAACTTGTCATCTCCACTTGACGACTAAGCCTCGATGAAAGAACCAGTATATCTAAAGGCTCTGCCAGTTGGACACCCCTCCAAATATGTTTAGAGAAACTGATAATGCATAGGCCTATCTCGAGTGTCGTGGTTTCGTTTCTGTTTAGTCAATAATCAAACATAACTTGCTGTTATGGAGACAAACTATACACATACATTTAATTTCGATATCAATATTTTTGCCGTATTTCTAAATTTTACAATAGCAGTTAGTTTTGTTGTAATTATTGAGAGTGTGTTAGTAACTGTGATAATTTGTCGTACGACAAGCTTGCATACAAACACGGACATAATTGTTGCATCCTTATGTGCAACAGACATACTCTTGAGCCTGGCTTACGTTACTCATTCAGTCATTGGTGTTTTTCTGTTTCACGCTGAAGAGCATATTCAATACTCTGTTAACAGCTTGGTTTTGGGAATCTCTTTGGGAGCTACAGTCATCTCATACACTCATTTGGGATTTGTTGCTATCGATCGGTACATCCACATTTCCCGTCCATTTTACTACATAAAGAAGATGACCAAAGGACGTAACTTCAAAGTGCTTCTCGCTATCTGGATTATCGGACTTGTGTATATGGCCATACCAGTGGTAGCATACAGGGATAGGAAGTACCACATCAATCATATATTTGTAAAACCACCCTTGGAATACTCTATTGTGTCCCACATAGGGTATATTATAAATGCATCTATCGCATCCACATGTTACTTTAAGATAGCTCGTGTGGCCTTTCAACACAAGAAAGCTGCCAATATTCGAAGATTACAAAATGGGGGTGACAACGGTGAGATAGTCTTGACACAGAATCGTAAGGCAGCAATGAAGAGTGTGAAATTTTTTGCCGTTAGCTTTGGAGTTTTCTTAGCTTTCACTTCGCCATTAATACTTTTTCCAGTAATTAGCATTTTTTGCGACATCCCTTTATATGTGCATATTCTTAAAGGAGTAATGTATCTTCTGAACTCATTACTTAATTGTTTAATTTATGCCTTCATGAGGAAAGAATTTACAAAATCTTTGAGGTCGACAATTATGAATGCTCTTCAGCGTTGTAACATGAGACGATAAAAGAAAATCGTTATAGTTTTCAATGATCCTCAAGAAAACCTACCCATAGTTAGGTAGAGCCAATTAACTTGAGTGGAATCTGTCTAGAAGAAGCAAACCTTACACGAATGCATGCCGATATCGGACACACTTAGAGATATAAAACTGGGTGTGAGGCATTTCCCCTGAACAAAGGAACTAGGAAGGAGAAGTATGTTTTTTTCTTTAAAATGTGTTCATCGTGTATTTTGTGTTCTGGAATGGTGTAGTAAGCATTCTTTTCACTCACTCAAGTATTAATTCATTTCTGCATCATTCACAAATTATGGTGAGAAAAGTACAGACAGGCACACTATGGTCTGAGTAGCAGGCTTCCATTCAAAGATCAAAAAT
This sequence comes from Cepaea nemoralis, assembly GCA_014155875.1. Taxonomy (NCBI): domain Eukaryota; kingdom Metazoa; phylum Mollusca; class Gastropoda; order Stylommatophora; family Helicidae; genus Cepaea; species Cepaea nemoralis. The sequence goes on along the minus strand of JACEFZ010019958.1, from coordinate 51,315 downwards.
AGAAAGGTTCTGTAGGATTTTTTTTTTACCAGAACACTCTGGTGTGGTGGGAAACGTGCTGACTAACAGAATCACCGGGGTGCACAGCTGGGAGGATTATTGTTGCATGAAAAGACAGATGTGATCGGGGCCCTTTAGATTCGTGTTTATGGTGCAAAAAGACATCTAGATCAGGGGTGGCCAACATTTTCAGCAGGCGGGCCAAATTTCAGAAATAATATTTTCTGCCGGGCCACGCACCTAATTCTTTTTCTTAATTAAAATAAACAAGCAAGAGTGCTACAGCTTCGATCATATCATCGCTTCTCACTCCGCGGGCCGCAACATGACTCTCGGCGGGCCGCATGTGGCCCGCGGGCCTCGTGTTGGCCACCCCTGATCTAGATCATCACGTATTGGAGATAATGGGGCTGCTGTGAGAGACCAGAGAATCTGACCGACACTCATGATTCCGAGGGAAGGTCAGACGGTAATATAATTCAACTGCTACTGGAACCATTAGTATTGTGACTCTTCGCTGGCTGTTGGAGATGAGGATAAAGGACGTATTACAATGACCCGAGTACTGCGATGTAGGTTCTTGAATCACATAAAGTCAACTCAAACTCTCCTTAATGTATGTTGCTATTGTTTCTGCTGCCGATCCTCCTCTATAGAAAATTGGAGATGGCTTCTCCAATTCTAAAAGACCTCTTGGTATAAGAAAACCCGAAACGACTCAATAAGACTCCTTAGGGATGGAGAAAGATTAGATAGTTAGGTGTTCTCACGGAAGGCCAATGGAGCACAGAGGACACTCCTCTGAGTACGCTGAAAGTCCTGGTGATTGCCTTGCCACATGTAGCTCCATAGTGATTATGTCCATTGATATTTATTATAAAGAAAACACTCATAAGAATGTAAAACTCTCAGTAACAATTAAAGAAACAACTCATAAACTTAAATTATAACAGTCTAGTGGGATAACAAAATGGGTAGGATTCCGGTGTATATACCTGGGTGAGACATAACAATCCACAACTTAAAAGATTATTACACACAAGAAAAACATTGTAAAACCATAAATGATATCTAATTATAATGGGATCGAAAACAATATCTTTAAAATATCTCTTATCTTAACACCACAGCTTCATTACAAAAAAGTCCCTTATAGCACATGAAACCTAAAGATAAACAGTTTATTATATACCACATAGTATCAATGATGCAAGGCTCATCACATAAATGTCAATGGTGATTATCTAGGATATTTTCACAAAATATCTGGAGAACGTCCATAGGATCTAAATTTCAAAAATTTCACCTCTGATGTTATCGGTATTTCTTCGATTGGTACAGCATTCAATTAGAAAAGGATACCAACATGGTGGTAAGCCAAATGTCATATGCTGAGGACTCCGTGAAAACATGAGAAGTCAATGAGGCTTAAGGGGAACTCACTCCTGACGAAATGACAAGGCGAATCCCAGTCATCTCTCATAGATGACTCCCTCTCTTGTAGATAATATATAACATTCTGGAATATACTATATTTTTAGCCAAATAACGACTTTTTCAGCCCAATGAAGAATCAACCTTTCCCTGTAGACAAAAAGTGCCAAACAATATAGCCATACCCACAGAAACAAGTGAAAAAGAAAAGACAACAATCACCAAACACCCAAAAAAAAAAAGAAAGAGAGAGAGAAAGAGCGAGAGAGAGAGAGAGAGAGAGAGAGAGAGAGAGAGAGAGAGAGAGAGAGAGAGAGAGAGAGAGAGAGAGCGAGAGAGCGAGCGATAGAGAGAGAGAGAAAGAGAGAGAGAAGGTGAAGGAATGATTACATGCCAGTAGGTCAGTCCGACCTGGACCTGGTGGGTCTCATCTCTCCAACATCTGTTGCAATCCTTTCTCCTCTATCTTGACATTATATGTCTGTCTCACTCCTGCCTTATGGAGGTGAATCATTCTCGTTCATTCAAGGTTCTAGTGAAGAGAATATCTGGTGGATATCAACACAGGTGATGCCATTTTCCGACTTGGCTTAGCTCCTCCTTCCTATATAAAGGTATAGATAAATTTTTCTTTATGTACACATTTATAAATAAATTCACTATTAATTCTCCGTACATGAATATACTTATAAAAACACATTTTCCTCTAAATATAGAGGCAAAGAAATTATTGCGATTTCCAGAAAAGTGTCATCTATAAAAACTGCAGGTGATATTATAGAACAGCCCCACGATAGTCCCTGTGGAAACACAACCAAACATGGAAACTTTGAATGGCTAGAGGAAGTGAAGTTCATTTCTCATATATTGTATGAACAGAACAAAAATAAAGTTTAGTCACTATCTCCCTAAGTCGAAGAAATAATCACCTATTCACTTTCTAAGATTACTCTATAACTTCATAAAGAACTCTACTATAAATTCAGATGTACTAATTCTTAAGTTAACCATGGTTTCCAACTTACAAAAAGCCATTATAAATTTTACAACAAAAATATCCCAACATCAAAACAACAGCAGCCGACTGGCGAACACGTCTTGTTCCGTCAGTTCATTCTTGAAGACTGAAAGCCAATATTGTCCTATTTTTCAAACATCCCGGGACTCCCTCATTAACATAAATAATGTTAATAGGTAGTTCCTTTGCCGCCCACTGAAAAATCTGTATTATGGGTGGGGTTTTGTTGACGTGTCAGAAATTGTACAAACAAGGAGGATAATTTGAAACAAAGGAGAATAACTTTCCCGGTTGTCACCCTTGTACTTGGCCAAGCGTTAATTTTTTCGTGACACTGATCTAGACAAACATGCACTGGGATGGGATCATTCCGCCATCTCACCTGTGATCAAACGCCAGATGTTTATCTATTCTTGCTTGTTTACAACTTTAGTCGTTGACAATTTTCCACTAGGAGAAGGGGCAAGGTGGAGAAGTGTTAGTTTTCGAAAACCTAGGCACGTTCACTTCAATAACCCTCTAACATAGAAACAGCCTTGGTCTCTATATTTTTGGGTTTTCAGTATGTTTCTGGCTGAACAGAACATATTATATTACAGTATACTTCCTCTTCTTCTACTTTATCTTACTTTCACTATGCTCACATTTCCATGCTTCTATTTCCATGCTCCTATTTCCAAGTCCACCCACATGTTGGCTGAAAGCAATATCCTCCTCTTCCATTACTTACCTTTATCTTACTTTCACCATGCTCCTATTCCCATGCTCCCTTTTCCAATGCTACCCACGTATTGGCTTAAAGCAATATCTTCCTCTTCCATTGCAACTGCATTTGTATGGAGCTCTTTATAGACTTTTTAACGATTGTTCGGATTATGCAGCTAAAAAGCTCTGCAGGACGACATAGCCATTTTCAAGCAAACGATCCTATACAGCCTTCTACAACTTGCATGGCAGGTTACAGTATAACTGTTCTCTTGCTGATCATATATGCCCTGATATGACAAGGGTGAGCGATTTATTAGTAATTAGTATGTTGTGATTATTTTGGTTTAGTTTAGTAAGCAATTACTTTCATTGCACTAGTATATCTCCATGGTGTTCTAGTGTCCATCCATATATAAAGGGTTCTCAACACAGTGCACGAATTCAGTAACAGAGACGAGATTTAAAATCACTAGTCAAATATATCTTTGCTATTATGGAGACAAACGATACGATTAAATTTACCCTAGATATTAATGTTTTTTTCTTTTCTTTCTATACATTTGTAAGCATGCGCACTATGCATATCTCACTTTTTCTCAGGAGTTTACGTACCTAACTATTTTCATTTGCTCGATGTTTTAAAAATTATTATCGGCCATTTACTATAGTTTGATTATATGTCTGTGCGTCTACATTCATGAGTATTTAAAAAAATATATATGTTGCATGTCGTTTGCAGGACGTTTAGATCAACTCCATGTTAATGTACGAGGCAATTGTAGGTTCATTAGTTTGCCAGTGTGTGTAAACATATATTATTTAATGGCTTGTTTTGTGCAGCACTTTACCTCCATAAGAGTCTGTCGAAGTTTCTCTCTATCATAAGCCAGACGTCCTTTCTGTTTCTGCCAAGTCTAAATATTTCCAAAATATTTCATTGCACTAGTATATCTCCATGGTGTTCTAGACTCTTGACTCAATATTCTAGTTTCTAAAAACCTATTCTTTCAAAATACGCAAGGTTATATATATATATATATATATATATATATATATATATATATATGTTTTCTTATTCTTCAAATGAATTAGTAATACGTTTCTGTAACATGTGTTTTCAAAAATGCATAATTGCTTTTTATTATTATGCATTAAGTGTTCTAATTTCACGTCTAATTGATATACATGAAATGCAATTCTATGCTATGACATATGTTACCACATAATATAGTCCTACTCTCGGTGATATGACATTTGTTACCAGAGTATATAGTCCTACTCTCGGTGATGTGACATTTGTTACTACATTATATAGCCAACAGTTATTACCACATAATGTAGTCATAATCTCAGTGCTATGACATTTGCTTCCACATTAAATAGTCCACAGTTATTACCACGTAACATAATGCAGTCATACTCTCAGTGCTATGACATGTGTTAACACATTATATAGTCCTTCTCTGGGTGCTATGATATTTGCTACCACATTATATAGTCAACATTTATTACCACATAATGTAGTCATACTATAAGTGCCATGATATTTGCTATAACATTATATTGTCATATTTCCAGTGCTTTGACATGTGTTACTAGATTATCTAGTCCTTCCCTCAGAACAATGCCATTTGTTACCACATTATATAGTCCACATTTATTACCACATAATGTAGTTATACTCTCCGTACTATGACGTTTGTTAACGCATTATATAGTCCACACGCATTACCACATAATTTAGTCCTACTCTAATTGCTATAACACTGAGTACTCTACGTGTTCCAGTCTGTACCGACTGTAATTGCGCTAGCTTTAACATTTAATTTCCATCGCCATTTATCAACAGTCTGTCTGTAATGAATCTAGATATACAAATCTGCCAATTGTGTAATTTTATTTTATCGAATTTATACATTTCGATGTTGTCATAATTGTTTTATAGTTTTTTTTCTTAATTTTACTTTTCTTTCATTGAGATATAAACTTTAATATCAACGTTGCTCTTGCATTGATTTGACCAGTTTCTTAAATACAGTGTGTGTAGTTGATAGCAATGCTGTGGTGTCTTCATATCTCAATTAATATGTTTTATGTAACATATAACACATATCTCATATCGTATTGTGTTTTTATTTTCATTGATTTATTCTATGCTTCTGTTTTAAATTTTTATGCCGAGTGATCATTGACAAAACTGCCGTGGCACACACATTTTGGTTCAAATATTCTAATGATAAAACACAAAGCTTTATATTATCCCCAACAAACAAGCAAGTTTAGTATCCTAAAATAATCAGCCATACCTTATTTAGCCTTGTTTCTTATTCTTTTCTCATAAGTATTCTCAGTAACGATTTTGATATGTTACTCCTAAGACTTACTGTGAGTTACGGTCTTTCTAAATATCTCTTTCCCACAACTAGATAGACAAAGGTAAACTCCCAAGAATATTCTTCATCTTGTAAATTGTCCATTTGCTATGGCTATTCCACTATTAACGACCTCAATACATCTTCCATCGGCTGTTATTAAAGTACCCAAACACTTTAATACAGTGACTTTTTTAAACTGGTTCCATGCGCTTTGGTGTTGCATTTAGGTATTTAGGCATTTACATTGTCTTTGTAATAACCATTACTTTTGTTTTTCTGTTGTTAAGACTAAGTCCTCTGTTTAGACTTTATGTTGTATTGATATCTATCCTTTCATGTACATACGATTCCATTTCAGCAACTAAAATCTTGTCATAAGCAGTACGCAGTTTGTTTACATTAAGCCCAATCTTTACACTGTCCATTAATATAAAACCTTCTTTTATTTTCAATCAGCTACTTGCTGTATGCTTTCTAATAATTGATAATTCCTGCATCTTTTGTACATATATTTTCTGCCTTCTTGTTGTCCTTCAATATCCTTGCACTGACTGCTCAGTCAGACTTGTTTTGTTTTGTTGCTTTTCGTGTATACAGGTATATATAAGGTGTCGTCATTGTTGGTTTGCATCCGAACACAAAGAGATCACATTTTTCCCTGTCCATATTTTCTCAAACATTCTGCAGGATGTTTTGTTGTACACCTCATCATCTATCAGGTTTCTTGCAGAGCGTCGTTCCCAACGTGGAGAGTCGAAAACCCTCTCGATCTCTGGTTTTTCCCCCGACTCATTGCACACCCATGTCAACAGTTGCGCATGCAAGTAACACAAATACAGGGACACACATACAACTGTCTTTGTTTCTGTTTTATGTCAAACATATCTGTTATCTTGCTATCTGTTGTACATTATATCTCCAATCGTTTATCATTTGTAGGTTAGCAACCGTCTGGAATTGTGTGATATAAATTCTTACAACCGTCAATAGCGCGATTAATAATTCCGCCACTACAACCCTATTTTACGACAACAAAACCAATAGCGACATTGGGCCGAAGAAGAGGATGAAAGAAGACTTGGGATTGGCATGCAAGGCGGAAAACGGTCTGTTTTGTTCACCAACCCAAGCACGGCGCAGGAGAAGATCTGAGATATCTGAGGGTGATGTATGGGAGGACCAACGAGTTCTCTGGTTAAGTATAAATGGAGTTTTATTTCACATTGATGACCACTACAACAATCTTATTACAATTCCGTAATATTGTATTATTTTAATATATGTTTTTCCTTCAATGAGTTGATAATTTTAGTTAATATGAGGGGAAACATAAATATGTATAAAAAACGTGGGGGTATGATGTCCTGTTGTGATTTTATTTTAGAATGATAGTTACGAGGTTAATGACTCGTTGGAGTGAGGTTTATTCTGAGAGATCGTTGATAGTGCTGGTTAGTGTATAAAAGAGATATAGTTGCGGCCATTTACTACAGATGGCATCTTCCAAATCAAATTTATTTATTAAATGAGGAAAGCATCAGCCGACAAGCAGACATCGCATTGAGCAAAGCGAATACAAGTCAGATCCTGAAACCTGTCGTCGATGTGTTTGAAGCCATTCAATCAACATGAAGGGAGTGGCTAGGTCCATCTAGATCTATATCTGACTTTGTGAATGTAGCAGCTTGACTGAGTTAGGCAGCTGATACAGTGAGGCCAAATACTAGTCCAAAGCAACTTCCTGCAGATTTTTTCTACCAGTATATGACAGATATCACAGATATCTTAGTTGTCTCTCTCTCTCTCTCTCTCTCTCTCTCTCTCTCTCTCTCTCTCTCTCTCTCTCTATATATATATATATATATATATATATATATATATATATATATATATATATATATATATATAAACTTATCCTGGAATGAAGAACACTCAAGAAAGTATAACATATATTCTACACTGACTGATTGCGATGGACTTGAAAGAGGGCATCGTCAGGAGGTATATATGTAGATAGAGATGAACATGTACATGATATTGTTTTTTTTTTTTAATGCATTAATTGTTGTATTTTTGTGACATTACTGATCAATAGCACCATTTAAGTGTAATAAATTTGAAAAATACGGGTCATTGTCTCTTTTGAGAGTTATCTTGTCGTAGTAAAATTGTTTTAATTAACAACCCTAGATTAATAATTATTTAGTTGGTAGTGGAGAGGCAAGGAACCACTAAAAGGAAATTTTGGGTATTCATAGAAAACTTTTCATTGGTTTCCTGGAGGTATGTCTTGGTTCTCCGAAATTCTATTTATGGTCTCAAGCCACTGAGCCAGTAACAGCTAAATTAACTATAACAGGCAGGATCACACTGTGATATAGAAACTTAGTATCCTTTATCTCTTTGGGGTTGACACAACAACCATACATAAGACACGTAGGGGATTGTAAGTCCGGAGTTTACTTTAATCAGAAGGTAGGGTAGAGCAGTTTGGAATAGTGACAATCACCTAGTCAGAAAATATCATATCATTAGATATAGGTAAAGTTATTTAGATAGTCTTAACTTAAACTTTGTGCTTTGCTTAAAGTCTATTCTCCAAGTATACAAGTGTAATTACCTTTAGAGAAGACAAGTAAAAGGTAAGAATGGCAGACACAGCCAGACTGAGGAACATTTCATGGAGACAGTCAAGCAATGTGACTTAACAGGTAAGGAGTTAGCTCAGTACGTTAGTGAAGAGTTCGAGAAAAACGAATGACTTCAAGTTGAGAAGGAAAAGGAGGAAAGAAGAGTACAAGTCGACTTAGAAAATAAGGAGAAGGATAGACAGGCAGAGAACAAGCATAAAGAAGACAACAACATGAACTGGCAAAGAGGAGGCTGAACCATGAAACCGAGTTACGACGAATGGAAATAATGAAACAACATAACCCCTCAACAGATCAAAGTGGATATTCAGCTGAACCACTAGGTGAAGCAGCTTCAGGTCGAGTGAATGCCATGTCGTTTCCACTGGATCTCTTCAACGAACAAGCAGACATCATCGAAAATTACTTATCAAGATTCGAGAGGATGTGTGTGATTCGCTGATTGGGGGAGTTCAAATGGGCAGTTAAATTGTCAGAAGGAATTGGCGGAGTCGCCTATAAAGTATTTTCTAGGATGCGACCGGAGGGGTTGGGCAATTATGACATCATGAGGTAAACCTTATTAGCCAGATTTGAAATAGATGCAGAGAACTACAAGAAACAGTTCACGACCGCTCGGAAAGAAGCTGGAGAGAGCCTTTCTCAATATGTAGAACAATTGAAATCCTACCTAAAGAAATGACGTACCATGTCTAGATTTGACGAAACGTATCAAGATCTATAAGAAATGTTTCTAATAGATTAACTTAAAGAGAAAGTGTCTCAGGACATGTGAGCATTGTTAACACAGAATGGAGCTGAAAGACTGGAGTCTACCATTACTTTTGCGGATAGATATGAAAAGTCGCAGAAATAGGCGGCAGGTAATCAACGATCTATCAACAATCTTCCTCGCGAGTTCCCTCAGAAGATAAGGGAGGACCGAAAACCAGAAACCAAATGGATCTATAGGATCAAATAAGACCACTACAATACAGAACCAGCAGGTAAAATGGGAAAAGAAGGCCTACTGCAACATTTGTAAAACTCATACTCACTACACAAAGGATTGCAGAAAGAAACCTCAACCTTATACCACAAAATGTGTGGTAAAATCTGAAGCAGCGAAGGTGAACCAGAAGGATCGTGTCAACCAAGAGACGCATCGGAACACTAACTCAGAACTGCCAGTCATAGAATCTGTCAACCTGAACGGATGGACCTCTATGATTCTGGTTTATTTTTCGACGCAATTGTACAAGCCTCATTGGTAAACCAAGAGCAAGTTACAGATGAACCCGTCGAAATTAAGGGATTTCTGAAACAGTCCGTACCTATGACCCTACCTGTGGCCAAGGTCTACATAACATCATGATATGTCACGGGAGAAATCAGAGCAGCAGTCATTGAAGACCCAGTCTTCCCTCTCATGCTCGGTTGTCGATATATCTCTTTAGGAGCACCAGTAGAGCCGAGGTTAACATCAGCGGTGACTACACGCCAACAAGCAAAGGAAACTCCGACGACAACGACACCCGCAAATCTTCAACCAGAAGATTTGAAACAAGCCCACGCCACAGATAATTCACTTGGAACTTGCTTTCGTAAGTTGCCAAAATCGCATACACCTCCTAGGAAAGATGATGTCTACATGAAAAACGGAATTCTTCACCGGAAGGCAGGAAATTTAGGACAGGAGTATTCACAACTCGTTGATCCAACTACTTACAGAACGCAAATCCTAGAGATGGGACACAGTATGCCGTTTAGCGGACATATGGGAATCAGTGCAACAACTCAACGAATCTCAGCCCACTACTACTGACCTGGAATAAACACGGACATCCAACGATATGCCAAATCATGCAAAGAATGTCAGAGAGTAGCCTTAAAGCACTAGACACCACCAGTGAAATTAGAGCAAATGCCCATCGCTAAAAATTTCAACAAGAAAGCAAACGATAGAGCGTTAGAGTTTGGAGAAAAAGTGCTATTACTTCTTCCCACAAGTCAAAACAAGTTGCAAATCGGTTGGGAAGGACCTTATGTAGTCAAGGAGAAAATTTCCAGAACACACTACAAGATCTCTATAAACATGAAAGATAAAATCTTTCATCTCAACCTGTAACGAAAGTAAAACAAGAGATCCGCCACCGAGACAACACATTTGATAGCAATGGCCGTAGCAACAGAAGTTGAACGTGCAACCTCAATGGGAAGTTGAGTATGCATGCAGTTCAAAGAGACTTATCGAGATGTGGACATTAGCCCAACATTAACGACGGATCAGCAGCAGCAGATTTGAGAGTGCTTAGAGAATTATGCAGAGATACTAACAGACAAGCCAGGACTGACCGATCTAGTAGAATTCGACTTGAAGTTGAAGGACCCAACACCTGTATAAGTCAAAACCTACCATGTTCCATACGCCAAAGTCAAACCTCTCGAAGATGAAATTCAACAACTGCTTTCAGCTGAGATAATAACACCTTCTGAATCTCCTTATAATGCAAGTGTAGTTCTATTGAGGAAACCCAGTGGTGAACATACATTATGCATTGATTATAGGCAGCTGAATGCTGTAACAGAGTTTCAACCGGAACCACTGCCAGATCTGAATCAACTTTTGACCAGCCTCAACAGAGCAATATACTTCACAAAGATATATCTCAGCAAGGGATATTATCAAATCCCAGTAAAAAACGGAAGTTAGACCGTTGTTAGCCTTTAGCGCTTCCTGATGGACACAACGAATTCAATGTTCTTCCTTTTGAATTAAGCAACGCACCTAGCGTCTTTTCTCGCATGATGAGGGAAACTATTAGGACCATTGGAACATCCACGTCTTAGCAACTTCATAGATGACATCCTTATTGCTACAGTAACATCCGAGGAACATCTTGAGACATTAAAGATACTGTTCAACAGCCTGAAAGAAGTGGGGTTGACAGCAAGACCAAAGAAGTGCCAGATGGTTTTCAGGCAATAAGAATTTTGGGGACACACAATATCTCAAGGTCAAATGCAACCTCTTGAAGGCAATGTGGAGAAACTAAAGAATGCACCGCGCCCCAGAACCAAACAGGATGTGCGATCTTTTGTATCCCTCTGGGAATTTATCAAAGATACATCCCGAACTTCAATTCCCTCTCATCTCCGTTGAAAAATCTCACTCGGAAAGGGGAACCAGAGAATGTCGTTTGGTCTGCTGACTGCGAGAAAGCATGCGCGGAGTTAAAGAAAGCTTTTACAGCTAAACCAGTTCTTCACCTGCCAGATCTCACACGTCCATGGTTACTTAGGACGGACGCAAGCAACATAGGAATTGGTGCCACCTTATTGCAAGGATTGGACAAGGAGCAATCAATACTCTTTCCAGTTGCCTATGCGAGTAGAAAATTGAATCAACTGAACGAAATTATTCTACAATTGAAAAGAAATGCTTAGCTTAGTTTGGGCAGTAGAGAAGTTCCATGCGTACCTTATGGGAAACATTTTACAATACAGTGCGATCATCAACCTCTCACGTTCCTGGCAGCATCCAGAAGCTTAAACATTCGACTTATGATATGGTCGTTACTCCTACAACCGTATTCATTTCAAGTAGAATATGTCCCTATTGAAGATTCGGTACAAGAATCAGAGGAATCAGAATCAGAATTTAGCAAACATGTAACTGTACAATCATTTATTGTATTACACGTGTTGGCGGACAATCATTTACATTTAACATTTGGATGGGATCTAATTTGCTTGTCCTAAAATTTTGTTGGCCAATTATTTACGTGTAGTCAACATTTAAATGCACAATCATTCATTTTATTGCAAATGTTGGTGGGCAATCAATTACTTATATGTAACATTGTGATTGATAATAATTTAATGTATTAAACATTTTGATGATCAATCTTTTAATTGTAGTAAACATTTTGATAACCAATTACTTAAATGTAGTATATATTTTGAGAACAAGCATCACCCCCTAGGCATCAAACAAATGTACGCCATTAAACATTTTGCAAACGTTAATTGTTACAGAGACCAGTAGATAAAGAAAGGGAACTATCGTCACATTCAATCAGATCAGGGAGCTGAGTTTAGCAGTGGCCTGCACGTCAGTCTATCAGATATGAGAGCCGCGTTTTGCAGTAGGCCTTCACGTTTGTCTACCTTAACCTTATGTATGTGTTTGAATCCTTCTCCAGTTGGAGATTATATTTAAAATGTTGACTTGTGCTCCCAAGTCGACACAGCCTGAACAGGTTACTAGGAAATAGTTTGGGAAGTAAAAGCATCTGGCGTGGTGTTGATGAAATCACCCACCCAGTGCTGATTGGTCTATACAAATGCGGGTGTGGTATTGATCAAATCACACACTCAGTGCTGATGGTCTATACAAATGCGGGTGTGGTATTGATCAAATCACCCACCCAGTACTGAATGGTCTATACAAATGCGGGTGTGGTATTGATCAAATCACACACTCAGTGCTGATGGTCTATACAAATGCGGGTGTGGTATTGATGAAATCACCCACCCGGTGCTGATTGTTCTATACAAATGCGGGTCTGGCACCAAATATTCAATGCGATGAAAGGATGTAAAAGTCACTTACTGTATTTGTTACTGACTGACGTTTTTGTAGACCCCATCTTTCTTCTTCCAGGACTCATGTATTCCCTTCCTGTTCTTGTTGTACCACAAATAAGCTCACTATGGCCATACTCTGTCAGCTCTTCAAGACAGGATTATGTTAGAAAGTCTGGTTTCTTTGATGTTCAGATCGTGTAAGGTGTCAGTGTTGTTCTTCGTTACCTACGGAATGCTGAGTAGTAGTCGCACGGTATCAATTTTGTTGCAAATGGTCGTGCCATAGTTTATCCATGCCTATGACAGCCAAAACCGCACGTACTTAGCCAAGTAAGGCAGTTTGTAATGTAGATGAAAATTAGTATGGAGCTTCATATGCTTCTTCAGCTTCTGCACAATGGTTGGACGACTCTCTAATAATCATCATCATTATCATGATGTTCCATAACGAACGGCGCCTACTATCATATCCCTCTACGAGCATCTGTCATCCGTTTCCTTGATACGTTCCAAAACTGATCATCTTTTATGCCACTCTTTCAAACCACAAATGCTTTCCGTCTTCTGTCCGTATCTATCTATAACACTCTCTATCTCCCTGACTGTCACACACATCTCATAACATGACCAAAGAACGTCTTCCCTGATGTGGGATAGCAAGTATCTTTGGGAAATAGTCTGCTGTAATTGGGCAATGGCCTTCTTAGAGGCCAGTGGGTTTCTTAACATTCTACGTAGAATCCACATCTCAGTGAAGCCCAGTTTCTTTCTAATTTATAATACTCTATACTAATGAAAGTGGCTTGGACAAAGAGATATAGGCATGGTTCCTTGCAGAAGAGACAAGGGGCCGGCCAACAAGAGGATGGATGCCCTTATTACAGTCACGTGAGGAATTGACCTATCAGAACCATGCTGGACACATGTCACAAGGAACAAACTAGACATGGAAATGCACGAGGCACGGGAACTGGTGGAGGGTCCATTGTTGTGTTAGTTATCTTTGAAGGGATCAATTTTCTGCACAGAACTTGCTAAATGAAGATACTGCGTCTTACTCTAAACAGAAGCATGTATTGAATAGGGACGCAGAGGTGTTTCCAAGGCACCAGGGCCGGGTTATAAACTGGCCAAGACCTATTGACGCGTCCTCGTCGAGCGTCCTGGGCAACAGGTCCCTTCGGGGTCCTGGCTAAAGTCAATAGGATCGCTGATTCCTCCGAAGTCGGAGAGTGTCTGCCTGTACGGCGAGGAACCACCAGTCTGCACACCAATAAGCCAGACATGGGACAACGGATACTCACGCAAAACTCAGGTCCTGTATGACATCACACTGATGTTGGACAACAGGATGTCTTCATCCGACATACAGGACTTCGCGTTGGAGCTCAAGCCAACGAACACAAGCAAGCAAGCATGTATTGAATACATTGTTGATTATTTTGACCTGGAAATCAACAGTTATTAAATTCCAAGTAAACAAACCCTTTTCATTATCTGCCCTGCTGTTTAGTGTTCAACTCTCTGACACTGTCCACCAGTTTGACCTAGCTACTACGTTATCTGTTACCGATCGTTGCCGGAGATGATTCTTACGGCGATTTCCGCTTTCTTGTTATTGTACCCCGATATTAAGGACATATAGAGTACTCGTGATGTTAAATTCCCCGATTATTTCAAGTTCGCGTTAAAAAAGGGACCAATTACATTATATAGTTTTTCCCTCCTCGGTTTACGTGTGTACATCTCGTGTTTCTGAAATTCGTTTCTCACACAGAGATACAGAGTGACCTTTTCAGACGTAAGTATACCCACAAATCACGTTTTATGTAGATGTATTTGTTTGTTCTAATATGTGTTATTAGATGTATCGTCCATTTTTATGTAAATCTTGTCATTTTCGACTATTAAAGTCGGGAGGCAGATCCCAAACGAAAATGATGAAAATTGCATGCTCTGATGTGTTATTTCAATGGCCGGAAATAGCCGTTTCCTTGTCAGCGATGACTATTTAATATTGTTATGGAATATTCACAGCGATTTTAATGCCAATGAATGCATGATTGCATTCAACGTCAAATTTAATATTTGTGTATATATTTTCATCACTCTGCATGGACGGGATCATTGATAATCTTTAATCTTTCCAACGGAACATCTTTTGTCAAAATTCAAATATCTACGGCAATCTACGCTGGCTGACAAGTCTCACCGCGCGTCGTCTGCGCGCGGCCTGACGTCATCACGGCATGGCGTGATGTATACATCTGAGTGTCTGGGTGTTTATATATAAACTGGGAGAGTTATAGTCCCTTGTGCGTGTTAATCTCCTTGACGACCAGCAGTTGTGTGAGTGTGTAGGTAGGGTCACAAACAGTGGAAAGGTCAAAACCGTTTTTTTTTATATCTTCCTTGTAAATTATAAACTTACACACAAACATTAATATCTCGCTTTAAAATTGACCCACAGACTTGAATAGGGTATCGTTGGATTTGTTTTTCAAGAGCTATCCAACTATGCAGGTTATAAAATTAAAAAGCAATTTAGAAAAAGTTACTAAAGTGGCTACTTTGACCCAATATAAAATGCACTATTGACACCTCGTATATAGTTATTAAGAAACACATTTAAGCATTACATTTGCTTTTGAAGCATTTTTCGTTTACTTTACTGAATGTTTTCTTAAACGCCGTTAAAAAAGCTTTGTTCGTTGTTCCATAAGTTATAAAATTTAAAATTGAATGAATATGAATCAAATAGTAAAATCCCAGGAGAACGTAATCTGGAATGCTGTAAGAATACGAAATTCCAATGGAAAGAATAAGTGGAAAAGTGCACACAGTGAAAACACCAAACATAATGGCAAAGTACTTGACACTTCTGACAGCCGCCATGCGATTGTTTCTCATCTCATTATCCATAGCTTGTAGTCTTCGTGCATTAGCGGCCTTATTATGTTTGAAAGCCAAGAAAGCGATTTTCAAGTAACAAATGCAGGTAGCAATCAGTGTAAATATGTAAATGACAGACATTATGCAGTAATAAACTAGCTGTTGTTGTATAGTTCCGCACTTTCCAGAGCTGAAATCATATAAAACAATTCCGCTGATAATTACCACAACGATTTCTATACTCCACAAAACCGTTAGAGTTACGAATGTACGGCGTTTCGTTACCTCCTTTAGGTAGTAAAATGGATAGGCAACATGGACGAACCGATCTATTGCAATGATGGCCATATGAAACATTAGCATAATATTCATTCCAGAAATTGCACCGAAAATAATAATGTTTATTTGATCTGACAGTCTGGTTGTTAAACAATGTAGTTCTGATAATGTGGTATTGAAAATATATGACATTGCTATTAAACAGTAATTCACAGCTAGAGATGCTACAAATATGTTAGTGGTTTCATGCAATGTGTCCGTTCTCCATATTATGAGAATCACTGTCAAACATTCACAGATGCCAACGGTGTTCATAAATATGACAAGAAATGCAGTATACGTATTGGTTGGGTTCTGAATGTAACATGTGCCTGTATAATTTGACGTCATGATCACAACAGAGCACTATCTATCACTCACAGAATCTAAAAGAAATCACAATACTCTAGATGTTACTACACTGGACAAAACAATGCACTTTACGTGATATACAGTGACATCATATAAACTACTGGATTGTTTTCGACCAGTTGAGTTGAGTCAAGAACATACATCACAGCACTCGTGACATTCCCTTACGCTTTCTGCCCTCATAATCAACAACCAGCGAAGAGTCCCTAATATAGTGGTGCCAATTGAAATCCGATTATGTGTCCCTTTAATATGTTATTGGACCTTCTTCCATAATCATTGAATTAAGTGTATCTCTAACATAATTAACCAGGAAGACTTCTACTTGTTTGTCTCCGTTTGTAAATTACAATAAGCACGCAATGTCCAGTTCGTCAACATATCCATCATTATTATCTTCGCTTTCAACACAGCCAACCGGAAAGACTCTCGATCATTCGCCACTCTCCCTATTGGTGCATGTTTTTGCTACCTGGTGACTTTAATAACCTGTGATATGGTTGACCCCTTCCTCCTCTTCCTAGGAATATGGTTGCCGTTACTGTTCTTTCTAATCTACCAGATGCCTAATTGGGTAAACGTATATTTATTTCCGAACCACGATACTGTTTGTGATCCAGGTTCCTTCGATGTTCATATCCTCTAAAATGTTAGTATGTATCTACTCCTTGTTCCATAAAAAGCAATGACAAACTACTAAAAGTAAACTTGAGAAGAAACACAGACAAAAAATGCTGGGTTTGACTGCAACGTCCTGTAAATGATATGACATTGACGTTATGATCACGGCATTCTAACAATTTGTCTGTGACGTTTCATTTCCAACCCTAGAATCTCTTGGCTTGTGATGGCGAAATTAATTCAGTCATAATACAATTCAGAAAAGCTTCACGTCATTACTGTATCTGTTACTATATTCATCTCCTTGGAGCTGACTAACGATATCAGCGACTGATTACGGGTATTACTGCACTGATATAGAATGCAATGGCTTCCCGGGGTTGGCCAAATCAAATTTTGTGACACCACGAAAAAAACCATAGCAACTAGCTGACCACCAACTGAAACATTAGTTAACTCATTTGCGCATTTGTTTAAAAATAATTTTAATGTGACGTGTACATTTGATAATGAATAAAGTGCGCGAGGACAATGATTCCATTGCTGAGTAAATAAGACGCAGCAAACGTATTTCAACAACTGTACTTGTAACACTCTTTTGTTTAAATGTAATCTAGCTCTTTGTAGATAGTGGAGTTGATTATAGAGAATGTGTAAATAACATTAACATGTGTATCAAGTTGAACAAGAGCACGTTGTGAGAAGCCCACAATTCTGTATTTAAGTGAGAAATCTTGGCATATATAATTATTTGAGAAAGTTCTTTTTCCAGCATTAAGACTCTTCCTTCCTGCCTGCCTGACTGCCTTCCTTCCTGCCTTCCTTCCTTACCTCCCTCCCTCCTTCCTTCCTGCCTGCCTGCCTGCCTGCCTTCCTTCCTTCCTTCCTACCTGCCTGCCTGCCTGCCTGCCTGCCTGCCTTCCTTCCTTCCTTCCTTCCTTCCTTCCTTCCTTCCTTCCTCTTGTCTGCTTATTTTTGTCTCTTTCCTACTTTCTCCTCTTCCTTCTTTTTCTCCTTATGCTCTTTCCGCTATCTTCTTTCTTCCGTCTCCTGCTTCTGTTTCCATTCTCCTCATTCTTATTACCCTTGTTCATCTCCATCTTCCCCTCCATGTATCCCTCCTCCTTCTTCTTCTCCTTCACAGTTTGCTGGATTAGGTGGTTAGATGTATGGCTGGTTGTTTGATTAATGTTTTTTTTCATTTGTTGTTGATTAGATGGTTGATCTTTTGGTTGCTTAGATGGGTGGTTTTTTGCTTAGCTGGTTGGGCAGTTGCTTAATTATGCAGTTGTTGAAATTAATGGTTGATTGAGGTGTTGGTTGATAGTGTGATTGTCGTTATTGCTAGGTTGCTTGAACTGTTGGTTGATGTTATAGGTAATTAAAAGGGCTCAAGGCGAGTTCTCTGGGAGTCATAGATGTTTAACTCTTAAATCAGATGTCTTTACTTGCAGATTGTCTGAAACTTGAAAATGTCCTTCATCTATCAAGTGAGGCACGTGTAGAACTGTTTTCCCCGGCCCGTATCGACAGTAGCATTTTTACAGGGACTGTGTTGCGAAATTCGCCTTCCCCTCTCAAGTGTCGCCGAAACCAACAGAGTGCTAGACCGTTACTTAAACTTCTGTATGGTGGAGCCACGTGTTTCGCCCTGATCCGATATGGCTAGGTATTCAGTCTTACTACCGAAGAGATCATGGGAGGGTGTGATATCTTTAGATAATAATGGATTTTGGGAAATCTGCCAGTTCTTTGCAGGGATGGAACTCGGTAGGCGAATGTCTAGCTACTACGCCACATCGGCTCCCATCGCCCAGCTGGACAGCAAACATACAAGACACCTTGGACTTGAACAAGCGTGAGGCGGGAACACTGTGATTGCTGTATTTGTCTCAGCCACCGCCATGTTTGCCATACATGAAACAGTTTTCTTCGATGTTGAGATGAGGAAGTGCAACATGTACATGACTATTTTTCACGCCTTGGGGAATGTTAGATATATGGTGCTAGAGCCATAGTTTTATAGAGCAGTCATCACTGTGTGCGTGGTTTGATCAATATCTTGTTGGTTGTCTTTACGTCGCAAAGCAATTTATAGTACTCATTTAAGCTGGGTCCACCTGAGAGCACAAGTCAATATTGTAAGAGTAATCTTCACCCCGAGGAGGAATCAAACCCATGGTCAACGGGCCGACATGCAATCGTGCTAGACAATGATTTACTAGGCTCCGTGATCTGAGAGAAGGGCAATATATAATTCCCTCTTGGTCTGCTGTATTGTAAGAATGTTTCTTTACCATTAAACGTCAAAAGGCTAAAAATTTTGATCAAGGGATTACGAACGCAAATAGCAATTCCGCATACCGCGTTTAAAACACAATTGGGAGAAATCTGGAAGCAGACCGCCTTGCGTTAGTTTTCTTACAATATGAGTGCCGATCATTCAGAAAGCAATGGCAAAATACTCAATCTATACTTGTTAAGAAATCGCAAACAGCTGTAAAATGCTGAGGTTGACTGCGAAAAAATGTAAACGATATGCAACTAACGTTTAATAATTGAGAAATGTTCATTGTTTCACATTCGTTTGATGAATAAGGAATGATGCATGTTCTCAAAATTTTGAATATAAATAAATGATTTACCATCAACTTTTTTGTTGTTTTGTTTTAGTTTTTATGCTACATATCCTTACAGGATGTTGCAGTCAACACCAGCATTTTTCAGCTGCTGTTGATGTACTAGGCAAGATTACGCTCAGCTTTCTGAGAGACCGGCTCACATACCCCCGTAAGTTATCAGAGTGGCGCGAACCACTGCCGATTCTCGCAAGCTTCGTTACTCACGAGAATATGCGGGATTACGGAGAAAGACGTTAACGCCTACGCCAGGGAGACAGGCTACAAAATTTTTACCACAGGTAAATGATTATAAATCAAAATGTTTAATAAAAGTAAATGACTTTCAAAATGCTACTTACAAGTAAATGCATTTCCTTCAATGTTTTAATTAAAATAAACAATTTTCCATTTAAATATTTGCCAACCGAAAATGTTTGTCCGTGAAAATGTTTATTAATAGTGAATGAATTCCCATGGAAAAATTAAATAGATGTAATGATTGTCTATCAAAATGTTTAAAATGTGTAAATGATTATCCGTCAAAATAATTTGTAAACGTAAATGATTGTCTATCAAATATGTTTATTAATAGCAGATGACTGTCACTCAGAATGTTAATCCAAGTTGATGATTGATTGATTGATTGATTGATCTAGGAACCGACATCACAGCATTCGGGACATTCCCATAAGCGCTCCGTCTCCATCCTCAGCAACCAGCGAAGAGTTCCAAAACTAATAGTTCCAGTAGCAATCTGATTATATGTCCGTCTCGCCTTTCCTCTGAGCATCGAGCGTCGGCCAGATCCCCTCGTCATTCCTCGCTGCCTCATTCTAACCAGACTATGGTGATCCATTTGCTCCTCCGAGGTGTACACGTGCTCCCACAAGGCCGCAACCACATCTGCCTTGTCATGCATCAATACTCCACCAAGTTCTGCCGAGCCAGCCAATCTGTCCGCCTGTTCATTCCCCAGCACACCGGCATGCCCAGGAGAAAAGATCCAGGTGATGCTTGCTACCCGTGACCTCCGAAGCGAAGCAAGCCACTCTGCACGAAGCTTGCCTGTTCTCACCCTTCTCAGCATGCTTTCTGAGTCAGTTACAATCACAATATGTGTATGTATCGTGTTTTGCTATCCAGCGGAAAGCTGCACTGTATTATGCTATCCAAGTTGATGATGTTACATTAACATGTTTCATAAAGCAAATGACCATCATCATCAAGTGCCGTGCCGGCTGGCGTAGGCGTTCATGGCTCTCCATAGATCTCGGTCTTTGGTTTTCTGGATCAACTCTGGTGCTGATATTCCTCCATGCCACCGTCTCAATCCATCCAGCATCACTTCTCTTGGTCTACCTCTGCCTCTCTTCCCCTCGATCTTTCCACTTGTTACGATGTTCTCCAATGCCTCTCTTCTCATCACGTGACCGAAAAAAGATGTTTGTCTCTGTCTTATTGTTGTATATAATGTTCTAGTTTCATTAGCCTGTTTCAGGCACTCGTCGTTAGTTACTCTGGCAGTCCAAGGAATTCGCAACATTCGTCTCAGGAACCACATCTCTGTTGCTTCTAATTTCTTCTTAATTTGTTCATTTACGTTCCAAGATTCACTGCCATACAGCAAAACTGGTTCTACATAGCATTTCAGCACTCTCTTTCTTACATTCAGTGATAGTGACTTATTGCATAAGATACTCTTCATTTTCTGAAAAGCGGCTTTTGCCTGCCCTATTCTACTCCTAATCTCTGTTGTACATCTTCCATCTGATGTTATAAATGCCCCTAGGTATCTAAAATTATCAACTTGGTTAAGGATTTTCCCTTATATTTCTATGTCACATTTTGGTGTCACCATTTTCTTTGATATTACCATTGTTACTGTTTTCTTGATATTCAAGGAGAGTCCTTTCCTTGCACTCTCTGTTACTACAACGTCTAATAATTGTTGTAGGTCTGTTGAATTATCCGCCACCAATACTGTGTCATCTGCATAGCGTATATTATTTATATTATAACCTCCAACTAGTATTCCTGGCATCTCTTTGATCTCTCTCATTATTACTTCGCTATACAGGGAGAAAAGATCTGGTGACAAGACACACCCTTGTCGTACTCCTAGCTTTATCTGTTCGTAACTACCCTCTTTATTTCCCATTTTAATTGCTGCTACTTGGTTCCAGTAAACATTCTTTATTATTCTTAAATCTTTTCCATCAATGTTGATATCTTCCAACATTTTAATCAGTTCATCATGTTTTACTTTATCAAATGCCTTAGTATAATCTATGAAGCACAAATATATGTCTCTCTGTTTCTCTATTGACCTTTCTATTAGTGTCCGTAATGTATAAATTGCATTGTTTGTGCCCTTTCCTTCCACAAATCCATACTGTTCTTCACTAATTTCCATTTTTATTTTCTTTTTGATTCTTCTCATTATGATTCTGAGTAGAAGCTTAGTGATATGGTTTATAAGGTTAATTGTACGAAAATCTTCACAATCAATTGCTCCTGGTCTTTTTGGTATAGCTATAAATAAAGATTTCAGCATATCACTGGGTAAATATCCACTGCTGTAAATATCATTCAACATTTTAGTTAATATATCTACTCCAAATTCTCCCAATACTTCCAATTCTTCTATTGTGATTTCATCTGGCCCAGCTGTTTTTCCTTTCTTCATACGTTTCATAGCGTCAGCGACTTCTTCTTTCAGAATAGGTGGACCTTCTAAGTTACTATCTTCTGTTAATTCTCCCCTTTCTCCTTCATATAATTCTCTTATATACTCATTCCACCTCTTCATTATAGCATCTTCCTCTAATATTATCTTTCCTGTTTTTGATTTCAAACACCCTGTATTTATTCTTATTTTTCTTCCTGTAAGCTCACTGATTTGTCTGTGCATATTTTCTGTATCTTTAATGGAATTTAATTCAATTATTTTGCATTGCTCGTTTAACCAACTTTCTTTAGCCTTCCCACATTTATCTTTTATTTCTTTATTTATCTTAGCGTATTCTTGTTTGTCATTTTTACTCTGTTTTCTGTTGTCCATCAGTTTTAAGATATCTTCATTCATCCATTTTTTCTTAGCTATTTTGCCTCTCTCCGGTAATACTTCTTTGCTAGTTTGATGAATGGAGTCCCTTAACATTTCCCATTGTTCATCTATACTCTGTATTTTAGTTATTGCATTGTACCTATTTTTCACAGTCACTCTGTATTGTTCTTGCATTTCTTTATCTATTTTCAGAACCTCTTTATTAAGTCTCATGTTCTTAACCATTTTTTCCCCTCTCTTTAATCTTACTTTTATTTGTCCACATAGTGGTACATGATCACTATTACAGTCAGCACCAGGCATTGTCTTTACATTAATTAAAGCGTTTCTAAATCTTTTATTAATTAGTATGTAGTCAATTTGATTGCGTATTTTCTTATCAGGGCTTATCCATGTGTACAGTCGTCTTTTATGGTGTTTAAACCATGTGTTTCCAATTATCATCTCATTGATATTTGCCCTTTCTATTAGCTTTTCCCCTCTTTCATTTCTTGTACCTAAACCATAATTCCCCACTACATCCTCCATTTTTCCCTTTCCTACTTTTGCATTAAAATCACCAAGTATTATTTTTATTTCTTGTGATCCAATTTGAGCCATCGCCATTTCTATTTCGTCGTTGTTTGTCAAAATTTAAAAAAAAAAGGTAAATGATCGACAATCAAAATGTTTAATACAAGTAAAAGTTTTTTTTTTTCCATCAAAATATTTAATATAAATATATGATTGCCTATCAATATGTTTAATATAAGTAAAAGATTGCCCATCAACATATTTAATATACGTATATGATTGTCTATCACATGTGTAATATAGTAAATGATTATCCATCAATATATTTAATATTCGTAAATGATTGTCCATCTATATATTTAATATACGTAAATGATTGTCCATCAATATGTTTAATATAAGTAAATAATTCTTAAATCAATATGTTTAATACAAGAAAATGATTTTCCATCAACATGTATTGATTTATTGTGTTAATACATTAAATGTATTATGCTACCGCTGTTGTATTCATCATCAGCACGTCACACGTCGAGAGGAGTGGTTGTCATAATTTGCAGTTTGAAATGTTAACCTTATTTTTTATCAGGCGTGTGTTCGTGTCTCGATTATCTGTGTGGCCATCCGGGTGTTTGTCCCTGTGTTAATATTATACCGTCAGCTTTAATTATGTTTAACCATTATATTGCTATGGCCATGTCCTTCTCAACTTCACAGTGAAGTTTTCTCTAAAATATAAAATAATTTTCGTCAACTGATGTCATATTTCATTGGATTGTCCAATTCCAATTTTCAAAACAAAAATCCCAAATTCGGCCTCGTTCAACCTTCCTCTTCAACTGTGGTTATTGTTGAGGTCCGTGGCTTATGTGGGTTTATTCACCCTAATTCTTGTCTTGTGCTCTCTTACGAGTGAGTCCTTTCTCGGACTGGTTGTGTTGGTTTGTGTCTGTAACGTCACCTGGGGGTCGGTCGGCGGCTATCCTATGTGCCGGTCTCCTATTGTGGTTCTCTTATTGGTGCAGGTTCCTGGCTCGTCGGACTTGACTGGCTGCAGTCCTTTGAAGGACCTGTCTCCTCTGGTGGTGTCTGTTGTTGGTGAAGGCTGCTGATTCCTCTGGCGTTGCTGGTTGCAGTACTTAAAAGGACTTTTTATTTGTTGTTGTTGTTTTTTTTTTTGCCTTCTTTTTTGTGTATTTCTCGACGGAGCTTCTTGACGGTTTCATTTTCTTGTTTGCGTAATATCTCTTTCCTCTCCCTGTTGATTCTTTCGCGCCTCTTGTCCATTTCGAGATATCTGCTTTCATGTTTCCTCTCCCATTCTGCTAGCTCGAGTTCATTCATTCTACCCAACGCTAGAAACTGCACCATTGTCATTGAAGCAGGGTACTTTGTGCCGCCGTCACTCTCCTCCCCAATGATTTCTCCAGTGGTCTCGTGGTATACCGGTTTCATCTTGGACTCAAGTACGGTGAAGTAGTCCTGTAACGTATCGGCCTTTTGTTGGGTTTCATCTTGCGGCTGTTCTGTGATCGTTTCCTTGGCTTCAGCTGGTTTGCTTTGGGTTAGTTCTCTTTTTAGCATTTCTCTCTTCGCTTTGATGTCCCGTAGAATCTCTTCATTCTTCTTTGCCGTCTGTGCCATTTGTTGCACTTCTTGCTTGATGTTTCGCTGTATCTCCTGTATTTCAGCCAGCAGCTTTTCATTGACGCTGGTCGTTGCCGGTGTTTGGAGTAGCTTGATTTGTTTTTTTAGCTCATCTATCTGGTCTTTCAGTTGAGTTTTTTCCACATGTGAGATGCTTGTGGCTGTCTCGCACCTCCGCCTTGCTTCGTTGTATGGTGTCTTTGTGTTGATGGCAAGCTTTAACACGTCTCTGTGTCGTTGCAGGTACGGACAACCCAAGTATCTTGCTCCGTGCTTGCCCTGGCAGTTGGCGCACTTTCTTTTGTTGTTAGGTGCTCGGAAGTCCGAGTCCAGCTTGGCCAGCGGACACTCCTTGAAGGCGTGGTGATCGGCGCAGTATCGACAGATTTCCGTCTCACTGCGGCATGTTGCTCTTCTGTGTCCGGCCCTCTGACATATTGAACATTGATTGACTCTTGGGATGAATCTCTCTGGCTGCTGCATTCTCTGGTTGAATGATACTGTGGTCGGCATTTCGCTGCCCTCCGACGTCACCACTGCCAAGGTTGTAGGTATCTTGGAGTAGGTGAGGAGCCGCTCCGCCTTCAAGAATCGGATGTGAAGATTCTCTTCTCGTAGCTGCACATCTTGGATGCCGCGTGTTTCTTGTTGTTGGACTTTCGACGTGACATTTCACCCCGTATCAGGCTGCTTGACTTGTTCAGGCGACTTGACTTGTTAGCGCTCGCAGTGCGAATGGACCGCAACATCACACCTTTATATCTCTCACTTTTGTAACAGGAGATGTAGCGAACTCTTTCTTCATGGACGCGTAGATGAGGAAGTTGATCACTGAATGGACAGGTGTCAGTGAGAATAACCCCACATAAATGTTTTCTTACACCGGATTCAGGAGACCAAGACCCGTGGAGAAGATTGGAGGAAACGTACATATGAAGAAAACCCCGAACATGAGAGCGAAAAACTGGACACTTCTGAAAGCCGTCTTGACGTTATTCCTTAGATGGATATCAGCTATGTTCGTGTTGCAGCGTAGTCATTCTGTTGACCATATTACAAAAATTGCAACCAGACATCGGAAAAATGACCCAAAGCTGATAAATGCCGAAATGTACACAATAAACGTGCCATAATGATTGTTTATAGAACACTCGAATGTATCATTATATACCATGTTACTGCCTAAAGATAATTTCTTTTTTTTTTTAAATATAAGACACAAGTTCAATGAATATAACTGACTTATATGTCATTGGTACCGTTCCCGTCTTTACAGACGATAGTTTGTGCTTTAAAAAGGCATAATAACTTTTACCTATGGCGGTAGCGAATGTGACTGATAAGGCCAATTCGCGCTGTAAATGTCCGTTCACAGTGAGTGCATGTGAACACGTGGTCACTTCCACCATAATGCACCATCTTACGTCTCACACGCTCGGTGTGTGACTTATCTGCAATAATTTTCTCCTTTGTCTTTATTCCATTTCTGATGTTTGCCCTCCATGCAACACGTTCAGCGGCGACTTGCTCCCAATGTGCATTATCAATGCCTGTATCAATCATGTCCCGCTTACACACATCTTTGTATCGTAGTAGAGGCCGACCCTGAGATCTCTTACCCATCTGTAATTCACCAAAACAGATGTCCTTTGGTATTCTACCATCATCCATCCTCCTAAGATGTCCTATCCATCTAGGTCTACGAAGACTGAGCATGGAATAAACCCTCACACAACCTGATCTTTCCAATACTTCAGTATTTGTGATTTTGTCTTGCCACTTAATACCAAGAATTCTTCGCAGACACCGCATATGAAAGCTGTTTAAACGTTTCTCTTGGTGTGAGTAAGTTGTCCAGGTTTCACTGCCATAAAGAAGAGTACTAAGGACACAGGCTTGATAGACATGGACTTTTGTTTTGGTAGTAAGTTTCCTGTTCTCCCAGACACTTTTTGCTAACATGTTCATTGTTGTTGTTGCCTTACCAATCCGGATGTTGATTTCCTGATCTAGTTATGATTTGCTATTTACCACTGATCCTAGATATATAAAATGGTCTACCATCTCTAGTTTGGCGTCGTCAATAAAGATTGATGGTACCTCATGTGCACCTTGTGACATAATCTGTGTCTTCTTTTTACTAATTGTTAAACCAAATTCAGAACAAGCGTTGGAGAATGCAGATAGTAGACATTGTAATTCTTCCTCAGAGTGGGTCGTAACTGCAGCATCATCTGCAAAAAACAACTCTCTGATCAGTACCCTCCTAATTTTGGTCTTGGCCTTCAATCTCTGAGCATTGTACAGGCCGCCATCTAGAGCGTGAGTGAATGTATATACCACCATCCTGATAACGAAAGGCATATTTCAGTAGAAGTGAAAAGTATATTCCAAAGAGGGTGGGAGCTAGTACACAACCACTCTTGATTTCAAACTCTTCAGAAGTTGCACCATCAAACTTGATTATACCCTTCATGCCTGTGTGGAACGATTCCACAATGGACAGAAGAGTTGGTGGGCAGGCAATCTTCTTTAGTGCCTTGAACAGACCCTCACGACTGACTTATAACAACAGTTAATAATGACCACTGATGCACAGTTTGATACATTTGGTTTAGAATTAGTGGAAGAATTGTGTGCCAGGTGTGAGAAAAAGACATAGATGCCACAATACATCTTGTCTGTGTATCACGTGATGCGAGTGAGTGAGAAGCTGCAGGTCGATGAATATGGCGCACAAATGGTCTTGGCATGCACAGACGGCTTTCTGAGCCACTTCAACATGGCATGCATATCGCACGTGCCTTGTGTCTACCATCTCTTGTAGAGATATCTATTAATTGTTGATGCTTGTTTGCACTTTGAAGACGAAACGTAAATACAACATCAAACTAATGCACTGCTATCTGTGGTTTGAAGTTTATTACAAACACCGGGCAAGTTAAGCTTTTTTAAGTTACCTGGTTATGTCATTGTGCAAAACAGTATTCTATTGCCAATGTTCATTATATATTCGCATTGTCATTGTTTCTGTTTATTAGTATCTAGTTTTTTTTTTATAGATTTTTTTTCTGCTTCGAAGCATTTAGAACGGTAAATTGTATGTCGACATCTGTTTGTGGTCTCTGAGGTATGGACAGTTGCAGATGACTATAGTGCTCATCAACCATATAAAGAAAGAGTGTCATATAGTAGCTATTTGAGGTCATGACTGGGGGAAAGGAGAACAGTGGGTTAAATAGATTACGTTAGATAAGCAGAGAGACGTTAAAGGTCAAATCAGATTGCAATATAAATATATGTATGTATCTGTGTGTGTGTGTGTGTGTGTGTGTGTGCATGTGTGTGTGTGTGTGTGTGTGTGTGTGCGTGCGTGTGTGCGTGTGTTATTCTATATAGGAGTAATAAAAGATAAACATAAATTAGTCATTGCACATCAATGAATCTGAATAGAACTTAGTCTTAGAAACATTTGGAGAAAATCAAAGTATTTACTTCTTTGCTGACTGCTCGGACAGAAATCGATTCAACAAATGTCATCGTTGTCAAGTGAACCACATATATAACAGTGTAGCAATTGCTCGTTAAATAGCATATATTATTACATTCTCTACGTTTGCTGACAAGCTCTGCCGTCTTCATGACGTGCAAAAGATATCAGTAAGCCGTTTCAGAACAGTCTGCAAGTGGATACACAAAGAAGTCACATTTAAACTAAATAAAAGCCACAAGCGAGTACTGACAATTGAAGAACGACCCTGCATGCACGTCGTTATGTTCACATGATAACGTTCCTATGGCGTATAGGCGGTTGGGCTTTTAAGTCCTCTATAGTGATTTTGCTTCTGGCTAAGGTTTGCTTAAGTACTTTCCTCATGTCGGACTGGTAGTGCATGGTTCCGTCGTCCAGCTACTAATTTAAGCGCGTCGAGCGACACTGTGAGCTGTGGATTTCATGTGGATTGCTTTTACATCTGCCAGCGCTGAATTGTTTTGTGATCTGTCTTTTCAGAAAAATCGAGGACGGCTGAACTAGGTGGTCTTGCCGTATGCAGTTAAGTGTGTGCAATTGCTGGCTTTCTTGTAACTGCCGCTTCCTTCGACAATGAACTGTAATTTTAGTGGCGGACTGTTGTGTTGCATTCTGGCAGCGGCCTTATTCACGTATGCTTGTGCGTGATGTTGGTTTGTCGGAACTGCTGTCTGTACCACTTCTTCCATTCGACAATAAGGAGCATTATGTGTGATATTCACTGGAACAGAAAACGGAGCATTATAGTGTGACCTTTTCCGTGAAGTTGGAACAGTTTCTAACTAACAATAACATGGCAACTGATTGTCGGTGTAACTAAAATGTATTGATGACGAATCTGGAAAACCATGCATTTAATGAAGGCCGATTACGTGGTCTTGGAGATGCGTAACCAACAATAGTAGAGCATCCATGTTTTACAAATGTTTTGCATATCCTTTACAGGACATTGCTGTCAACATCAGCATCTTTCAGCTGATTGTTGATTTCTTGGCAAGATTACGCTCTGTAGTTTGCCATTGCTTTCTGAGCGGCCGGCTCACATACCCCGTAAGTTACCGACGCGATTCGAACCACTGCTGATTCTCATCGTCGCCACGCTACTTACGAGAGTATACGAGATTACGGAGAAAAGTCGCTAACCTCTAGGCCAGGAAGCCGGCAGAGCATCTATAGAATTCGCAATATACTGAAACGTCCATTGTTTGATAATTCTTGAGGCCAGTGAAATACGAGCATTAGAATTGTAGTAACATGTGTTGATCGACCATTTTTAGAAATAGAGGATTGAAGTAGAGATCATATTGTGCAGTTGACTATACAAACAGTGAAAGCTTGAGGGGACACGAACCTGAGGCCTCCACTTGTCGACTAAACCTCGATGAAAGAACCAGTATACCTGAAGTCACTGCCAATTAGACACTCCTCCAAACATGTTGAGAGAAACTGTTAACATATAGGCCTATCTAGAGTGTCATGGTTTCGTTCCTGCTTAGGCAATAATCAATATTTATAGTTACTATTATGGAGAAAAACTATACACTTCAATTTGATTTTGATATTAATGTTTTTTTCTCATTTCTATATTTTACATTTGCAGCTAGTTTTGTTACAATTTGTGAGAGTGTGTTAGTCATTATGATAATATGTCGTACTGACAAGCTTGCATACAAACACGGACATAATTGTTGCATCCTTATGCGCCAATGACATAATGTTGAGTTCTGGCTTACGTTGCTCATTCAATAATTGGTGGTATTCTGTTACACGCGGATGATCATGTTCGGAACTACATTAACAGCTTGGTGTTGGGAATCTCTTTGGGAACTACATTCATCTCATACACACACTTGGGATTTCGTTGCTATTGATCGTTACATCCACATTTCCCGTCCATTTTACTACATAAAGAAGATGACCAAAGAACGTAACTTGAAAGTGCTTCTCGCTATCTGGATTATCGGACTTGTGTATATGGGCATACCTGTGTTGGTATACACGGATAAGAAGTATCACCAGAAAAGTATAATGAGAAACCCACCGTTGGAATATTCTATTATATCTTACATAGGGTATATCATAAATACATCTGTCGCATCCACATGTTACTTTAAGATTGCCCTTGTAGCTTTCCAACACAAGAAAGCTGCCATTGTTCGAAGATTACAAAACGCTAGTGACAACGGTGAAATAGTACTGACACACAATCGTAAGGCAGCAATGAAAAGTGTGAAATTTTTCGCCGTTAGCTTTGGAATTTTCTTAGCTTTCACTTCTCCATTATTACTTATTCCAATAATTGACATCTTTTGCGAAATCCCTTCATATCTGTCGCATACGCATCTGTGCGACATATCTGTTTATTCTTAAAGGCGTAATGTATCTTCTGAACTCGTTACTGAATTCCTTAATTTATGCCTTTATGAGGAAAGAATTTTCAAAATCTTTAAGATCGACAGTTATGAATGCTCTACAGCGTTGTAACATGAGACAATACAACAAATGAGTATATTTTCCAAAGATTCCTAGGGATACCTACCCACGGGTAGGTAGAGCCAATTAACTTGTGTGGAATCTGTTTAGAATAAGCAAACCTTACACAAATGCATGCCAACATCGGGCATTTTCTCGACAACGGATCAAGGAAGAAGTTTTTTTGGGGGTTCCCTTTGAAATGTGTTTATCATGTAATTTGTGTTCTGGAATAGTAAGCATTCTTTTCACTCACGCAGTGTTTCACTCACTCCTGCATCCATTTATCGATGTATTCATGCATTCACGCATTCATTTTTCTTGTTCTTCCCCATCTTCCACTTTTGTTTGTGTTTTTGCTTCTTAATAACATCACACGCATGCCGTGATTGTAGCGGACTCACAAAGTATGATGAGAAGGGCGCATACAAGCACGCTTCGGTTAAAGTGGCAGACTTTCATTCAACGATCAAAAATACAGGGCTCCATTTTGACCCCCTCCCCCCCCCCCCTTGTTTTTTTTTTCCAAGACACTCTGGTGTGGTGGGAAACGAGCTGGCAGAGAGATTTGCCGGGGTGCGCATCTGGGAGGGGTATTGTTGTATGAAAAAGCAGGTGTGATCGGGGCCCTTTTGAAATTGGTGTTTATGGTGCAAAAGAACAGATAAATCATCACGTCTTGGATAGAATGGTGCTGCAGGGAGTGACCAGAGGATCTGGCCGACACTCAGAACGTCAAAAAAGGACAGACGAAACCATAATAAAACTGCTACTGGTACCATTAGTATTTGGACTGTTCGCTGGCTGTTGCAGATGAGGACGGAGTACATCTGGGAATGGCCTGAGTGCTGCGAAGTCGGATCTTGACTAAAATCGACTCAACTCAGATTCTTCTTAATATATTTTGCTGCTGTTTCTTCTGCTCCCCTCTACCTTATCTTCTTCTTCATCTTTTTCTGTTTCTTCTAACTTTCACCATGCTCCCATTTCCATGCTCCCATTTCCAAGACTACCCACACGATAGCGTAAATCCTCCTCTTCCATTGCTACCGGCATTTCACCTGTTAAAGGAGTATAGACTCTAAACCAATCCATGCCAAGGTCTTTATAAACGTGTTAATGGATTGTTTTTATTCTGCAGCCCAAATTATCTACACTACGCCACAGCCAGTCTCAGGCTAACGCTTGTATACAATTTCAGACGGCCTGCATGACAGGTTACAGTGTTACAGGTTTCTTGATTATCTGATATGCCCTGGTAAGGCAACCGTGAACGCTTTATTGGTTATTAGTATGTTGTGGTTATTTTGGTTTAGTTTAGTGAAGAATCACTTTCACTGCACGAGTATATATCCATTAGTGTTCTAGTCTCCATCCATACACAAAGGTATCTCAGAACTGCGCACGAATTCCGTAGCAGAGACGAGGTTTTAAAATCAATAATAAAATATATCTTTGCTCTTATGGAGACAAACGATATGCTTAAATTTGCTTAAGATATTAATTTGTTTTTCGTATTTCTATATATGTGTAAGTATGTACACTGTGTGTGTTTATTACCTCTCATTTTATCGCACAGTTAACATACATAACTGTTTTTTTATTTTCTCCAGGTTTTACATATTGTCATTATCGGTCATTTATTACAGTTTGATACTGTGTCTGCGTGTCCAAATTCATACATAGTTTTAAAAACATGTTGCATGTTTTTTGCAGGACGTTAAGTTCAACACAAAGGTTAATGGCCGAGGCAATTTTAGGTTCAGTAGTTTGCCAGCGCTCTTATACATATATTATGCAATGGCTTGTTCTGTGCAGAACTGTACCTCCATAAGAGTCTTTCAAAACCTTGTCTCTATCATAAGCCAGACGCCCTATCACTATTTCTGTCATTTCTAAATATTTCAAAATATGGCATTTTTGTCTCAATTTTCTAATTTCTAAACATCGAATTCTTTCAAATGACGCTCATATTTATTTTTGAATATATCTACCTATTGTCTTATTGTTAAAATAAATTCGTAATACGTTTGTGTCCCTTGTATTTTCGAGGATGCATTAGTGCTATTATTATTATTATGTACTTTTTTTGTTTTTTTGTTTTGCATATCCTGTCAACAGCAGCATCTTTCTGCTGTATGTTGATTTCTTGGCAAGATTACGCTCAGTAGTTTGCCATTGCTTTCTGAGCGACCGGCTCCATACTCTCATAAGTCACTGGCGCGACTCGAACCGCTTCCAATTCTCGTGCGCTCACGAGAGTATTCAGGGTTACGGAGAAAGCTGCTAACTCCTCGGCCAGAGAGCTCGGCTATTATGTACTGAGCGTCCCAGATCCACACCTAACTGATATCACAGGACTTTCACATTCTCTCGGTGCTATGACATGTGTTGCCACATAATATAGTCATGCTCTTAGTGATATGACATTTGTTGCCACATAATATAGTCATGCTCTTAGTGATATGACATTTGTTGCCACATAATATAGTCATGCTCTTAGTGATATGACATTTGTTGGCCACATAATATAGTCATGCTCTTAGTGATATAACATTTGTTGCCTACATAATATAGTCATGCTCTTAGTGATATGACAGTTTGTTGCCACATAATATAGTCCATGCTCTTAGTGATATGACATTTCATTGCCACATAATATAGTCATGCTCTTAGTGATATGACATTTGTTGCCACATAATATAGTCATGCTCTTAGTGATATGACATTTGTTGCCACATAATATAGTCATGCTCTTAGTGATATGACATTTGTTGCCACATAATATAGTCATGCTCTTAGTGATATGACATTTGTTGCCACATAATATAGTCATGCTCTTAGTGATATAACATTTGTTGCCACATAATATAGTCATGCTCTTAGTGATATGACATTTGTTGCCACATAATATAGTCATGCTCTTAGTGATATGACATTTGTTGCCACATAATATAGTCCTAATCTCATTGCTATGATATTTGTTACCACAGGAAACACACATTCTCGCAGTGCTTTTACATTTATAACCACAAAATATAGCCCTAAATAGAAATCAAATGTCAAAAAGCTAGTGCACTTACATATCAACTATCACGATAGGGAAACATCCAAATATACCCATGTCCGCAAAATGACAGATAATAAACAGCGTATTCACACCAACTCTATGCTACCAATCTCAAACTTGGACTTTATCCAAAACACACTTTCGCAAAATCAACATCTGTGAGATGAAATGCCTGAGGAGAACTGCCATTTTAACAATTCGAGACCGAATAAGAAATGCTGTTATCAGACAAGACAGTGGGATCAACACCTTGTGCCACATTTATTGAAAGACAGAAGATCAGGTGGTTTGGCCATGTCGTTAGAATGCAACATCATCAACTACCATCACTGGTCCTACATCAAAGATCATCTGCGACGAGACCAAGAGGACGCCCAAGAAGAACATGGATTGACGACGTCAAAGACATTGTACAACCACACGGAATGACACTATCGAATGCCGCCCATCTGGCGCTGGAGCGCAAATTATTCCTCCCCATAACGCTTGACGGCAGACGTGGAAGATGATGGTGATGATGATGATGATATAGTCCTACTCCCAGTGCAATGACATTTGTTACCACATTATATAGGCCTACTGTCAGTGCTATGGCATGTTTACACACGAAACACAAATTATCTGTGCTGTGACATTCATTACCACATTATATAGACACACTCTCAGTGCTATGGCATATATTACTACATTATATAGTCCACATGTATTACCACATAACGTAGTCCTAGTCTCAGTGCTATGACACTGAGTACTCTACGTGTTCCAACCTGTATCTGTTGTAATTACGCCAGCCTTTATATTTCATTTCCATCGCCATGTTTCCACAGCCAGTCAGCAATGAATCTAGATATTCAAAACTGCTAATTTTGTAGTTTTTTTTTTTCTCGAACTTATTATATTCCTTGTTGACATAGTTGTTTTATAGTGTGTCCTTAATTTTGTTTATCTTTCATTGAGATTTAAACTTTATAATTTATCCTCGTTGCTCTTGTATTGATTTAACCAGTTTCTGAAATCCAATGTATGCTGTTGATAGCAATGATGTGTTGTCTTCATATCTAAATGAAGGTGTTTTATGTAACATATAACACATATCACATACTTTATTTTGTCTTAATTTTCATTCATGCGTTCTATGATTCCTTTTTAACATTTGACACCGAGTGATCATTGACGAATATTGCTGTGGCACACACATTTTGGTGCAAATATTCTTATAATCAATAAACAAAAGTATTCATTATCCACATTATGTTGAGGTGCGACAAAGAACCTGTATTTTTGTATGGGTGTGAAGCGTGGACAATGACTAAACGAGCTGTAAAAACATCTGATGGCTGTGGAAAAGTAGTTTCTGAGGAAACTGCAAAGAATACCATGGACAGACAGAAAGACCACTGAATGAGTCCTACAAGAAACAGATGAAAATAGTAAACTGATTAGAGAAATTAGACGTAGACATTCAAAATTGTGTGGGCAAGTTATGAGAAGAAATAAGTTGGAGAACTTAGGTGACAACTGGCAAGATTGATGGGAAAAGAAGGCAGAGAAGTAAATGCTTGGATGGTTTGGCCAAGTGGTATGGTCGAGATTAAAACACAGATGCTAATACACGACTCTGGTGATCGTTTGAGATGGCAAAACATGACGGCCCACGCTTATCTGCATGGCACATAATTGAGATGTGTGTCTTGTGAATTAAACTGAATAGAGTTATCAGTGATAACAACTTACAGAGAGAGTTAAGGAATCTGATTAACCATATCAACATTGTTTGCACCGTCAGACTTAAGTGCGGCGTTAAACATACAATTAATGCTTTCTCAAAAGCTGGTTAGCGCAGTGGCTGGCACGCTTGCCTGAGGGTTCCGTGGCAGTGGGTTCGAATTCGTATCAAGGTGGATTTATAAACCTGTCCTGAGCTCCCAGCTCGACCGGGTCTAACATCGATACCAGAAAATGTCCAGGGAAGTACAGATGGCTTGAATGATATTGAATGTTGTTTTAAACATCATTATTTCCAGAAGTTGTACTGACTAAAAAAAATATTTAATGAAAAAGGGAAGCATCACCTTGTACAAATAAAATGTGCTTGGTGAATTAATGTATGTCATCCGGTCTGCAGTATGCACGTGACTGTTGAGTTGGGAAATTACGGAAAACCAATGTTATACCAAAGCATTTCAATTATAACTAGAAAGGTTTATCAGCAGATATCACCGTATTTTGTTCGGCTACTTTCGCCACAAATCGCCGTAACGAATATATGGTGGGAGGTAGCTTGGAATAGTTAGATGTTTAAGCACAAAACGTTATCGTTAATACCTGGTGGAAGCGATGCTTGAAGTAGTTAAGCATGTGTTCTTTCAGGATAAAATGCTATAGTGTATATATATAGTGGGAACGTCACTTCAAGTAGTCAAACGTTTCAGGACAACATTTTGCAGTGTATAAATGGTGGGATCGTCACTTCGAGTAGTTAGAAGTTTCAAGACAAGACGCTAACATTAATATCTGCTGGAAGCGCCACGTCGAGTAGTTAGAAGTTTCAAGACAAGACGCTAACATTAATATCTGCTGGAAGCGCCACGTCGAGTAGTTAGAAGTTTCAAGACAAGACGCTATCATTAATATCTGCTGGAAGCGCCACGTCGAGTAGTTAGACATTTGTGGTTTCAGGACAAACTATTGTAGTGTATCTGCAAGCGTTGCATGGAATAGTGATACGTTTCAGGATTAAACGCTATCGCTAATATCCGGTGGAAGTGTTACTTCTAGTAATTAGATAACGTTGATTGTCACAAAATACTGCAGTGTATACTAAGTGGAAGCGTTACTTCGAAACGTCTATGCCACGCCGACCTCGTAGACATATATATGATTGCAGGACAACACACTAGTCTATATCTGACAGAGTCATTACCCCGAGTAGTTAAACAGTGCAGATAAAGCATATTATACAAGACTATCTACTAGGTAACGGAACTATATCTAGCCAGCTCTGATACAACATTGTATCAAACATACATTCTGTGACACTGAAAGACGAAAATAGTCAACGTAATTTACAAAGTATGTTTGCTGCAGATTGTCTAATCGCCAGGGAAACAATCATAGCTGTATATTCTTCTCATGACTTCTGACTGCAATAGAGAGATAAATAAACTGTACGCAGTCTGGGTGTTGTGAACTGGTCTATAGACAACTAACGATATGAAAACAATTCAGTACAGAAGAAATCTAGAGACAGCGGGTATCTGTACGGTCTTTGCCAAGGACATAGCTGTAGTTAGCAGCTGTTGACATCACGCCGAAGTTTCATCTTCTACGCCAGGGGTGGCCAACACGAGGCCCGCGGGCCGCATGCGGCCCGCCGGGAGTCATGTTGCGGCCCGCGGAGTGGAAAACGACGATGTGGTCGAAGCTGTAGCACGCTTGCTTGTTTACTTTAATTCACACACACACACGCACACGCACACGCACACACACACACACACACACACACACACACACACACACACACACACACAATTAGGTATGTGGCCCGGCAGGAAATATTATTTCTGAAATTTGGCCCGCCTGCTGGAAAGGCTGGCCACTCCTGTTCTAAGCAATCATCAATATCAGTGTTGATTCTATGTTTATAAGATGGATGGAAACACCACCTACACATGTTTACACTATTTCACATTTGATGGGTTTCCCATTGGATTTATTTCAGTTCCACTGGGTGTCTTTGTTCTAACTCACAACTTGCTTACCATCTTTATAATCCGCCGCAGTCCAAAACTCCAGACTCACGCTAATATTGTGATGACATCTATTGCTGGTGCTGATATATATTTATCTCTTTTTTATATTATCAACGGAACTCTTTACTTGCCTGAGGTTAGGAATCACATGTCAGTCAAATGGGAAGCTATCGCATTTGATCGCTATGTCTACATCGCTCACCCATTGTATTATATGGCGCATGTCACAAAGCGACGAGTGTATACCATATTTGCCTGTTTCTGGCTTATGGCGCTGATTATAGTTTAATCCCACTATTCGTGTACAGAAACACGTCAAACTACCACAGATGTTTGGTCAGCAATCCCCCTATTGAATATATAACTGCCCCGGGAGTCCTGTACCATATGGAAATCATCCTCATTTGTGTTTGCTATTTCAAAATAGCTCTTTTGGCATTTCAGCGTAAAAAAAGCCAGCTAAGCTAGACAACTACGTTTGGACGGAGGCATATCAAGAGGGAAAACCTTCAATACAAGTAGGACAGCAACATGGAGAAGTCTGAAGTTTTTCGCGACTATGTATGGTATCTTTTGTGTGTACTTATCCGGGAGTGTTAGCTATTATCATCGATAGTACGGACTAGATTCCATCGTCCCTTTTCATATTACTGTTTTTTTTTTCTTGATACATTCAACGTTTAATTTTGTGGCATTTCTAACCATGAACAATGATGTTTGTCAGGGCTTCAAACAAATATTTGTAGATATGCAACCCAAGTGTTTAAAACAAAATAATACAAACGGAATCTAGAGACTCCACCCTTGACTGGCTGAGACTGGTGTAGAGACTCCTCCCTTGACTGGCTGAGACTGGTGTAGAGACTCCTCCCGTGACTGGCTGAGACTGGTGTAGAGACTCTACCCGTGACTGGCTGAGACTGGTGTAGAGACTCCTCCCTTGACTGGCTGAGACTGGTGTAGAGACTCCTCCCTTGACTGGCTGAGACTGGTGTAGAGACTCTACCCGTGACTGGCTGAGACTGGTGTAGAGACTCCACCCTTGACTGGCTGAGACTGGTGTAGAGACTCTACCCGTGACTGGCTGAGACTGGTGTAGAGACTCCACCCTTGACTGGCTGAGACTGGTGTAGAGACTCCACCCTTGACTGGCTGAGACTGGTGTAGAGACTCCACCCATGACTGACTAAGACTGGTGTAGAGACTCCACCCTTGACTGGCTGAGACGGGTGTAGAGACTCTACCCGTGACTGGCTGAGACTGGTGTAGAGACTCCACCCTTGACTGGCTGAGACTGGTGTAGAGACTCCACCCTTGACTGGCTGAGACTGGTGTAGAGACTCCACCCATGACTGACTAAGACTGGTGTAGAGACTCCACCCTTGACTGGCTGAGACTGGTGTAGAGACTCTACCCGTGACTGGCTGAGACCGGTGTAGAGACTCCACCCTTGACTGGCTGAAACTGGTGTAGAGACTCCACCCTTGACTGGCTGAGACTGGTGTAGAGACTCTACCCATGACTGACTGAGACTGGTGTAGAGACTCTACCCATGACTGGCTGAGACTGGTGTAGAGACTCCACCCTTGACTTTCTGAGACTGGTGTAGAGACTCCACCCTTGACTGGCTGAGACTGGTGCAGAGACTCCACTCTTGACTGGCTGAGACTGGTGTAGAGACTCCACCCATGACTGACTAAGACTGGTGTAGAGACTCCACCCTTGACTGGCTGAGACTGGTGTAGAGACTCCACCCTTGACTGGCTGAGACTGGTGTAGAGACTCCACCCTTGACTGGACTGAGACTGGTGTAGAGACTCCTCCCTTGACTGGCTGAGACTGGTGTAGAGACTCCACCCTTGACTGGCTGAGACTGGTGTAGAGACTCCACCCTTGACTGGCTGAGACTGGTGTAGAGACTCCACCCTTGACTTTCTGAGACTGGTGTAGAGACTCCACCCTTGACTGGCTGAGACTGGTGCAGAGACTCCACTCTTGACTGGCTGAGACTGGTGTAGAGACTCCACCCTTGACTGGCTGAGACTGGTGTAGAGACTCCACCTTGACTGGCTGAAACTGGTGTAGAGACTCCACCCTTGACTGGCTGAGACTGGTGTAGAGACTCTACCCATGACTGACTGAGACTGGTGTAGAGACTCTACCCATGACTGGCTGAGACTGGTGTAGAGACTCCACCCTTGACTTGCTGAGACTGGTGTAGAGACTCCACCCTTGACTAGTGCTGAGACTGGTGTAGAGGACTCCACCCTTGACTTTCTGAGACTGGTGTAGAGACTCCACCCTTGACGTGGCTGAGACTGGTGCTAGAGACTCCACTCTTGACTGGCTGAGACTGGTGTAGAGACTCCACCCTTGACGGTGGCTGAGCTGGTGTAGAGACTCCACCCTTGACTTGGCTGAAACTGGGTGTAGAGACTCCACCCTTGACTGGCTGAGACTGGTGTAGAGACTCTACCCATGACTGACTGAGACTGGTGTAGAGACTCTACCCATGACTGGCTGGAGACTGTGTAGAGACGCACCCCTTGACTTTCTGAGACTGGTGTAGAGACTCCACCCTTGACTGGCTGAGACTGGTGCAGAGACTCCACTCTTGACTGGCTGAGACTGGTGTAGAGACTCCACCCATGACTGACTAAGACTGGTGTAGAGACTCCACCCTTGACTGGCTGAGACTGGTGTAGAGACTCTACCCGTGACTGGCTGAGACCGGTGTAGAGACTCCACCCTTGACTGGCTGAAACTGGTATAGAGACTCCACCCTTGACTGGCTGAGACTGGTGTAGAGACTCTACCCATGACTGACTGAGACTGGTGTAGAGACTCTACCCATGACTGGCTGAGACTGGTGTAGAGACTCCACCCTTGACTTTCTGAGACTGGTGTAGAGACTCCACCCTTGACTGGCTGAGACTGGTGCAGAGACTCCACTCTTGACTGGCTGAGACTGGTGTAGAGACTCCACCCTTGACTGGCTGAGACTGGTGTAGAGACTCCACTCTTGACTGGCTGAGACTGCTGTAGAGACTCCACCCTTGACTGGCTGAGACTGGTGTAGAGACTCTACCCTTGACTGGCTGAGACTGGTGTAGAGACTCCACCCTTGACTGGCTGAGACTGGTGTAGAGACTCCACCCTTGACTGGCTGAGACTGGTGTAGAGACTCCACTCTTGACTGGCTGAGACTGCTGTAGAGACTCCACCCTTGACTGGCTGAGACTGGTGTAGAGACTCCACCCTTGACTGGCTGAGACTGGTGTAGAGACTCCACCCTTGACTGGCTGAGAATGGTGTAGAGACTCCACCCTTGACTGGCTGAGACTGGTGTAGAGACTCCACCCATGACTGACTAAGACTGGGATAGAGACTCCACCCTTGACTGGGTACCATTTCCAAGGGGGCTGTGTTACAAAGCTTGTCTTCCCCTCTCCAAGCCTAGGAAACAACGATGTGTAAATTACCGGTACAGGAACCTCACATCGGCGGAGAGGTACATTAGGATGTATCCTGATCATGACGCAGCACAGTACACACGGACTGGCCTGGGATGAGCTCAAGGCTGGTCATGTATCCCCCACAATCTTGAGGTACTTCACTGTCAACAGTCTCCCTTTCAATGTTGTGGGTTTGACAGGAAATACCCCATCAGAGACTAGGCTTCAGATACTAAGTGAAACTGCACTTATGTCGTGTACACTGTGCCGTTTCGTGCCAGGAATAATAGATCCTCGTTGCCATATTAATATCTCATAATTATGATCATCATCATCATCATCATGCAGCAATTTATTTAAAGGACGTTGCTCTCATAACTGTCCACTTTAAAGACTCTCGATCTTTCATCTGTTTCCCAGCTCGTGGATTGTCATGCTCGGGGTGTCTTTAATACCCTGACTCCGTCTGGTGTTGGTCATCCACTGTCTCTTCTTCCATGCACCACGTAGTCTCTTACTTCTCTCTCTAAGCCACTGTGATGTCTTCGGCTTGACTCATCCAGGACCGTCCTCTTTTTAACCTGCTACCCTTCATCTTCATAATTTTATGCTCTCGCAGCAAAGGTTCTAAGTCCTTTACTTACTGCCATGACATTCTGAATGCTCTATGAGAAGTAAGACTTTTGCGAGAACCAAGTGATGACTGTGAATCTACAACAATGGCCAGACTGCGAGAACAGCAAATTAAAAGAGGGGTGGCCAAACAAGAACACTACGCAGGAAGCCAAAGAAGATTGATAAACCAACACAGAACTGGTGTCGTTAGCCGCTACACGCTGCGGGATTTGCTGAGGAGGGGATCCGAGCACTTATGGACTGAATGGTTCGATGTGCAATGAGGATGATCTTTCGACTAACTAACTAACTAACTAGAGAACAGCAACAATATAAAAAGATATGCATTATAAAGGCATGGGCAAAATGCGAACATAAGTACTATACGACTTAGTAATATTAGCTAATGGTGTGACACTTGTTATTAGCCTTGTGGAATATACTGGTCTACCAAAATGGGACTGGCTGTTATACTAGGGTTTTGTTATTATTATTATTATTATTTGTATTATTAAGGAGGAAGCTAAACCGTACTCAGATAGTGTTCGAATAATTTGCGATTATATGTATAGGGATTGGTGATGTCTTTGATTTCTAGTGGAAGATTGTTCCACAGCTGAGCTGCAGAGTACGTTAAGCTTGTTTTGTATAAGTCAATCCTAGGCTTTGGAATGTGTAATATATTTAATCGTTTACTGTGTCTACAGAAAAAGAGAAAAGAAAAATCACAACAACAGAAATGATGTTCCTGAGAAGAATACTCAACGTATCAAGAAGAGATAAGATCAGAAATGAAGAAATCAGGACTAAAGTGGGGGTTAAAGCTGCTCTAGATTTTATTAGAAAGCAGCAAGTCAAATGGTTTGGCCATGCAAGTAGGCTACCAGTCAACAGCATGCCACAACAAGCAATGATGTACAGACCAGATGGAAACAGAGGAAGAGGCCGACCACGTAAACGTTGGACGGAGGGAATAACAGAATCCATGGGAATGTCGATATACGAAGCCCATTACCGGGCACTCTCACGAAGTTTATACTTCACCTCGACACCGCAAGGTACAAGAGGAACATGATGAGAGTGAGATGAGACTGTGTCTAGCATTAAATTTGGGGCATTCCGATGTAGGATTATGTGATTGAAAATCAGGCGTTTGCGGAGTGGTAGTAACTGAAGGCGTTTATGTCTTTATGTCTTTCTGTCTGTCTTTCTGTCTTTCTTTCTTTCTTTCTTTCTTTCTTTCTTTCTTTCTTTCTTTCTTTCTTTCTTTCTTTCTTTCTTTCTTTCTTTCTTTCTTTCTGTCCGTCCGTCTGTCTGTCTGTCTGTCTGTCTGTCTGTCTGTCTGTCTGTCTGTC
This sequence comes from Cepaea nemoralis, assembly GCA_014155875.1. Lineage (NCBI taxonomy): Eukaryota > Metazoa > Mollusca > Gastropoda > Stylommatophora > Helicidae > Cepaea > Cepaea nemoralis. The sequence continues at coordinate 8,258 of JACEFZ010019958.1, read as the reverse complement.
TGTCTGTCTGTCTGTCTGTTTGTCTTCTGTCTGTCTGTCACTCATTCTTTCTTTCTTTCTTTCTTTCTTTCTTTCTTTCTTTCTTTCTTTCTTTCTTTCTTTCATTCATCTTTCTTTCTTTCTTTCTTTCTTTCTTTCTTTCTTTCTTTCGTTCTTTCTTTCTTTCTTTCTTTCTTTTATTAATATCTTTCTTACTGTCCTAATATCTTTCTTTCTGTCTTTCATTCTTTCTTTTTCTCTCTAATATAGATTGCAAGATATAAATAAGCATGATCGACCACACTAGTCGGCACTTGACCACACACACACACACACACACACACACACACACACACACACACACACAAACACACACACACACACACATACACACACAGACACACCATATATGTGTGTGTGTTTGTGCGTGCGTGTGTGTGTCTGTGTATGTCGTTACGTCGGCTCGTTGGTTGATTAATCCCTGGAATACTGATTCTCAATTCTTAAGACATATTCACTGGCAGCCATCTATATATATATAAAAGAGAAAGTCTGTCTGTCTGTATGTATGTCCTTTATGCGTTCGCGAACGGTCCATCCGATTGAGATGAAATTTTCTACACGTCTTCTTCTCATTCCCGTGCTGCCAACTGTCATAGTTTTTGTTAGTGTACAACCATATTTTCTTAATATTATTTAATATTTTAATTTACATTATTATGCATATATAGCGAGGGGACATAACTTCTAATAGCATTGCTATATATGTAAAATTATTGCACATTTCTCAAATAGGTGGACCTTTTCGCTACAGTTATCTACAGGCATTTGTGTTATAATGCTCCTCCTCCTCCTCCTCCTCCTCCTCCTCCCCCTCTTCCTCCTGCTCCTCATCGCCCCTCCTCCCTCCTCCTACTCCTCCTCCCCTCATCCTTCCTCCTCCTCCTCCCATCCTCCCCCTCCTCCTCCTCCTCTCCCTCCCCCTCTTCCTCCACCTCCCCTCCTCTCCTCCTCCACCTCATCCCCTCTACCACCTCCTCCCCTCCCCCTCTCCTCCCCCTCCTCCACCTCCCCTCTACATCCTCCCCCTCCCATCCTCCTCCTCCCCCTCCTCCCCTCCTTCTCCCCCTCCTACCCTCCTCCTCGCCCCTCCTCCTTACCCTCCTCCTCCTCCTCCCCCTCTTCCTCCTGCTCCTCATTGCCCCTCCTCCTCTCCCCCTCCTCCTTCTCCCCTCATCCTCCCTCCTCCTCCTCCCATCCTCCCCTCCTCCTTCCCTTCCTCCTCCTCCCTCCTCCTCCTCCCTCCTCCCCCTCCTCCCCTCCTCATCCTGTTCTCCTCCACCTCCTCCCCCTCCTCCTCCCTTACTCCTCCTCAGCCCCCTCCTCCTCCCTCCCCCACCACCTCCTCCTCTCCGTCCTCCTCCTCCCATCCTCATCCTCCTCCTCGCCCGTCCTCCTCCACCTCCTTGTCCTCCTCCCCCTCCTCCTCCTCGCCCCTCCTCCTCCACTCTTCTTCCTCCTCCTCATCGCCGCTCCTCCTCCTCCCTCCACCTCCTCCCCTCATCCTCCCTCCCCCTCCTCCTCCCATCCTCCCCCTCCTCCTCCCCACTCCTTTACCTCCTCCCTCCTCCTTCTCTCTCCTCCTCCCTCCTCCCACACCTCCTCCTCCCACAACTCCTCCTCCTCCCCTCTTCCTCCTCCTCATCGCCCCTCCTCCCCCTCCTCACACTCCACCCTCTTCCTCTCCTCATCGCCCCTCCTCCTCCCTCCTCCTCCTCCTCATCGCCCCTCCTCCTCCTCCCTCCTCCTCCTCCCAACCTCCTTTCCTCTCTCCTCCCCCTCCTCCTCCACCCTCCTCCTCCACCTCCCATCCTCCTCCACCTCCCCTCCTCCTCTTCTCCTCCACCTCCTCCTCCTCCACCCTCCTCCTCCCTCCCCACCTCCTCCTCCCTTCCTCCTCCTCCCATCCTCATCCTCCTCCTCGCCCCTCCTCCTCCTCCCCCTCCTCCTCCTCCCCCTCCTCCTCCTCCCCCTCCTCCTCCTCACCCTCCTCCTTCCCTCTTCCTCCTCCTCCTCATCGCCCCTCCCCCACCTCCTCCCCTCATCCTCCCTCCTCCACCTCTTCCTCCCATCCTCCCCCTCCTCCTCCCCTCCTCCCTCCTCCCACTCCTCCTCCTCCCTCCCCCTCGTCCTCCTCCTCTCCTCCTCCTATTTTTCCTCCTCCAATTCCTCCTTCTCCTCATCCACCCTCCTCCTCCTCCTCATCCTCCCTCCTCCTCTCCCTCCTCCTACTCCTCTCCTCCTCCCCCCTCCTCCTCCTTCTTCCTCCTCCCCCTCCCCTCCTCATACCCCCTCCTCCCCCTCTCCTCCTCCTCCTCTCCCCCTCCTCCTCCCCTCTCCTTCTCCCTCCTCCTCCCTCCCCCTCCTCCTCCCCTCCTCCTCCCTCCTCCTCCTCACCTTCTTCTCCTCCCCTCCTCCCCTCTCCTCCTCCCCTCCTCCTCCCCGCTCCTCCTCCTCCTTCCCCTCCTCCTCCTCACCCCTCCTCCTCCTCCTCCTCCTTTTTCGTCTGCTGTGTTAGAATATATAATGATAAAATCTGTAAGGCATTTTCAAAGTTTTCATAAAAATAATGCATCTGTTTTAAATACATGAAAATTTTCATTTCATGAAAAATAACTCATCTTTTTATTTCTCTTCGACATCTATACAGTCATCCCAGCATTTATTGGGTTTTCGTGATATCTTGGTAAGTTTACGTTCAGTAGTTTCAGATTGCCCTATTTAGTTATTGGGATGAAGATTGTTCTCTTCCAATCTGTTCGCCATATTTCCGGGAACGGGAACTGGAGCTTATATGACTACTTATATGAATTAAATGAGACGCTCCCCACCAGAGACTGGGCGAAGTCGGGCCGGGTCGTATTTTTTTGGGAACGGGAACGGGAGCAGGGGAAGAATATGAATTAAATGAGACGCTCCCTGCCAGGAGCTGGGCGAAGCCGGGCCAGGTCAGTCAGACAGACAGACAGACAGACAGACAGACAGACAGACAGATAGTCGGGAACGGAAACGGGAGCTTATATGACTACTTATATGAATTATAATGAGATGCTCCCCACCAAGGACTGGGCGAAGCCGGGCCGGGTCAGCTAGTTTGCTATACAAAGTGATTATTTGTAGGGCGCTGCGAATAATACTGAGCGTTATTCACAGTCGCTGCTGGTCGACTACCGTCGACGATTGGTCACGTCTCGTGACGTTTATGTTCGGAAATGACGAGAAATAGCAGCACGAAGACGAGTTATGTTTCCTCTAGAAGTAGTAGTTGTACAGGAAAGTTGGCAATCTTCCGAATAACGGTCCCAAATTATTTATTGTAAAAAGTATACCTTATGAGGTGGTATAATAACAAATATTAAATATATAGAACTAAGATTGAAATAAAGAATCATATAATTGAATGTGTTGTCGATCACTTCCTTTTGAGTGTGTGGTGGACTGCTAGACGGATCGATGGATGCAATAAATGTTTCTGGGCCCGGAGGGCTCTCACTGTCGTCGGAGTGTATAGCCATAGCTTATTCTACTCGTCCTACCATGTGTATCTCCCATCTGTCTGCTCGCATCTGTTGTTTTTTTTTCCCCATTCTCATCGCGCTGCGAATGACGCCTCCCTATCCTATAAGCCCTGACAAGGTCAGACATCTATCGGAGCGAGGCTGATGTACAGACGTGTCTGTCTATCTGGGGACTGTGTTGGAGAGCTATCATTACCCTCTCCAAACTGAGAAGTCAGAGAGGTGTGCAAGAGAGGTGCTTCACTTCTGACAAGAGGAATCTTAATAGGCAGCCAGTTGATGATTCAGCAGAAGACACACGAACTGGTCCGGACTGGGCTTATGTTGCTAATGATTACTGAACGGATCTGAGATGTTTCGACGCCTACAGACTCCAACCCAATACACAGAATCAGGCGCCTCTGTTTTTGCCGTAGTACGATAAAACCAAAACACAAAATAGTGTGCACTCTCTCTCTCTCTCTCTCTCTCTCTCTCTCTCTCTCTCTCTCTCTCTCTCTCTCTCTCTCTCTCTCTCTCTCTCTCTCTCTCTCTCTCTCTCTCTCTCTCTCTCTCTCTCTCTCTCTCATATACATTGTTTATGTTCACAACATTCATTTGACAATGTTTCATATTGCTATATGAATATATCATGCTCAATAGATAATTGATGTACGAAAGATGAATGACTGAAAGCGCTGAATGTAATTTCCCAATGCTTGCTCAATTCGTGACCCTTTCGAAATAAATTTCGTTCGCTCGCTCTCAGTCACTCACTCACCCATTCTCTCTCTCTCTCTCTCTCTCTCTCTCTCTCTCTCTCTCTCTCTCTCTCTCTCTCTCTCTCTCTCTCTCTCTCTCTCTCTCTCTCTCTCTCTCTCTCTCTCTCTCTCTCGTACATTAGATGTCTACTCACGATCAATCAGTAACCATATTTACGTTTTCATTTAAATGATTCGGAAAGCACACGCAACTGCAACATTAAAACTACATTTTAGATTGTTGAGTTCAGCTTTTAAACTAGATTTATAGTGGAGAGAAAAGCTGCAGGGAAATACAAACACTGCATGTGGCATCTGTAGTGATATGTTACTAGCGGAAACATTCGTCGTCATTAGTTGTCAAGCATATCTAGCAGTCGCAGGCTATCTGTTACTTGTTGAACACTGTTAAATAGGTTTTCAACGAGTGCTTTCGTTATAGTTTCTCATTTCTGGCAGGATCATGTTGAGCTCACATGGTTATTTTCTAGTTGCAAAGCTTCATACTATTCATGTTATCACTTCAAAGAAAAATCATACGTTTTGACTACCGCGATGGCAGTCGGTTATGGAAAGAGACTGCAAATGTATTTATAGTAGATTTCCGGAAACGCTACTTTCGTCTGCAAGATCCATATTCTCTCAAACATTGAAAGGGACTGAACAAGGAAAGAGAAACAGTGCTACGTTTACATGTTGCATTGTGCCTACACAGGCCATCATTCTACTGTATGCAGTTAGTGAAACAGTCACATACATTTCGTGAGCCACGAATAATACAGACGTGTGCACTACTTGTCGAGATGCTTAATAATACAGACGTGTGACTTAATTGTCGAGATGATGAATAATACAGACGTGTGCACTACTTGTCGAGATGCTTAATAATACAGACGTGTGCACTAATTGTCGAGATGATGAATAATACAGACGTGTGCACTACTTGTCGAGATGCTTAATAATACAGACGTGTGCACTACTTGTCGAGATGCTTAATAATACAGACGTGTGCACTACTTGTCGAGATGCTTAATAATACAGACGTGTGCACTACTTGTCGAGATGCTTAATAATACAGACGTGTGCACTAATTGTCGAGATGATGAATAATACAGACGTGTGCACTACTTGTCGAGATGCTTAATAATACAGACGTGTGCACTACTTGTCGAGATGCTTAATAATACAGACGTGTGCACTAATTGTCGAGATGATGAATAATACAGACGTGTGCACTACTTGTCGAGATGATGAATAATACAGACGTGTGCACTACTTGTCGGGATGTTGAATAATACAGACGTGTGCACTACTTGTCGAGATGATGAATAATACAGACGTGTGCACTACTTGTCGGGATGATGAATAATACAGACTTATAAACTACTTGTCGGGATGTTGAATAATACAGACGTGTGCACTACTTGTCGAGATGATGAATAATACAGACGTGTGCACTACTTGTCGAGATGATGAATAATACAGACGTGTGCACTACTTGTCGAGATGATGAATAATACAGACGTGTGCACTACTTGTCGAGATGATGAATAATACAGACTTATAAACTACTTGTCGGGATGTTGAATAATACAGACTTATAAACTACTTGTCGGGATGTTGAATAATACAGACTTATAAACTACTTGTCGGGATATTGAATAATACAGACATATAAACTTCTTGTCTGGTTATTATATAATACAGACTTATAAACTACTTGTCGGGATGTTGAATAATACAGACTTATAAACTACTTGTCTGGATATTGTATAATACAGACTTATAAACTTCTTGTCGGGATGTTGAATAATACAGACGTGTGAACTACTTGTCGGGATGTTGAATAATACAGACGCGGGAATTAAACATTATTATTTTGAAGCTTACATAGCTTATATTTCTGTGATTGTCAGCGTCGTCTTGTTATGTGAATGTTTAACTGTAATTGTTATAATATGGCGGACAGAAAAGTTGCACGGAAATACAAACTTGCTTGTTGCATCTCTAGCAGTTAATGATATGTTATTAGCAGGAATATTCGTCTTCATTCAGTTGGTGTCCATATCTAGTGTCTCGAGTGCAATGAGATCAAACATGGGGAATACTATTACTGTTTGTATTTTCTGTGCAGTAACCAACCAGTCAGTATTGCACATGGCGGCAATCGCTATAGATCGGTACATTCAAATAGCTTATTCATTTTACTACATGCGAAATATGACCAAAACATACACCTGCATCTGTATAAGTATAATATGGATTGTAGGGCTGATTTTTGCGATTATCGTAAAAGTACTTTATACTAACATTGACCCAGCAATATGTTTTATATTTAATCATTCTGCATATCTTATTGTCGCCGGGTGGCTTCTGTACCTTGTCTCTACTATAGTTATATTTGTTTGTTATTTTAAAATTGCTTATTTGGCATTCAGACACACGAAGACGGTTATTGCCAGGAGGTTACAATTTACAGAATCCCCAAAAGACATTCAAGTGAGTAACAATCGCATGGCGGCTTTTAAAAGTGTCAAATATTTCTCCGCTATGTTTGGTGTTTTTTATATTTGCACTTTCCCACCAGCTCTATTAACGGTAATTAGGTGCTTTCTCGATGTTCCAATGCACATTTACGTTTGGTTCTTCATGCTGTTACCAGTGAATTCTGTGATTAATTATCTGATTTACGCAACAATGTACTCTGAATTTTCGTCAGCTTTAAAGAAGACGATGGCTGATGTGAAATCATACTGTTTTAAACGACGCAACGCGTTCTAAAGAGTATTTTACTGAGTTACCAAACTAATTAAAGATGTTGACGTGGGTAAACATATATATATATATATATATATATATATATATATATATATATATATATATATATATATATATATATATATATATAATATATATATATATATATATATATATGCACAATATAGGGCTATTGTAAACAAGAAGATAAAGAAGTATCACAGTTGGAGAAGGCCTGTGTTATTCTGGTTATAAGAACTTCCTTCCTTCCTTCCTTCCTTCCTTCCTTCCTTCGATGTGGTCTGCATAAATGATGGTAGGCAGACTAGAATGGCAATGAGGCCTGGCGATGCGGGCACAGCTGTTGACTTGGCACTTGTCTCCCAGTCATCAGTACTTGATGTAAAGTGGACTGTTTTGAATGACCATGGGTGTGATCACATGCCATGCTCAGTTCTGATCTCTAAATCCAGGAAAGTTAAGACTGGGAGAGCGCGCAAGACCTTCCGGTATGAGTGAACTGACAGCCTTCTTGGACGCCTCAGACAGGGGGCATGCAACAGGGTTGTTAAAAATCCTTTTTTGCAACCCCCATGGTGGACCCCAGAAGTAGACCAGGCTTGGAAAGCAAAGTGAGCTGCAGTGAAGCAGCTGAGGAAAGTGCGACAGACACCCAGAAGCTCACGAGAGGAAGTGGACATGGCGGAAAATGTCGAGAAAGACAAGGTGGAGGTTTTCAAGCGCTGTGCTGCAGAGGTCAAAAAGGCAAAATGGGAATGTTTCATGAATGAGATTGGAGATGATAAACCACTGCGAACGTTCTGGAAACTGCACATACAAATACAAAGAAAAGATCGGCCTATGACAGTGGGAACAATTTATAGAGATGATGGTGTGCGCGTGACAACAGACACAGAGAAAGAGTAGGCGTTTCTCCAGAGATTTTTAGAGAAGACCAATCATGATGATGTGGACACAAGGGATGCAGTTAGAGAGGAGTTATCTGGCACCATAAAGAATATGTCTTATGAAGACATCATACGGGTTGAAGATGTTAAATATATTTTGAAAAAAGCAAAAGACACGGCACCAGGGCCTGATGGGGTCAGGTATGGCCACATGAAGGCTTTGAGCGATGTAGACCTGTAGAAGATGACCGACTGCTTTAACCAGAGCATTAGGACAGCATCAGTACCGCAAGGGG